>JAJOZX010001907.1:0-530000 GCA_023014485.1 Bathynomus jamesi | reverse complement strand
GAAGTGTGTAATTTACTTACCAACCAAAGAAGGAGTTTGAAGCTAAATGGGGGAAGTGGATGGAAGTGGTTTCTTAAACACTACTATAGTTATATACTTAAATAATTAAAGTAAATACTGTAGTCACTATACACGTCACTTATGCACCTTAATTAATATTCACTTATTACACTTAGGAAAAAATCAAAATAATTATTCTTTATCAACTTAAACAAATAAAAAAATTAAATTAAACAAATTTTTCTTTTCACTTAATGACACTTTACTCAGGGGGCTTGTCCCCTTTCACTTCCCCGAGTAATAGATGCATTTCCTCTTCTTGGGTTGTGCTAGGCTCCTTGCAGACCTTCTTAAACATTTTGCCAATGTCTGCTTGCTTGCTTGCTGCATTCTTGACGTTTTTGAAGAAAAATCGAATGCAAAATATGAAGTTGCATTACTTCTTGGGCTGAGTAACAGGGCTAGCTTTCAGCAAACTTCAAAATCTTAGAATAGGCATCAGCAGTTGTAGCCCAAGAAGTTTTCTCTGCAATAACTTCTTCGTTGGAAGAATCACTCTTGAGAATTGTTTCAGGGGTTGGGTTCACAAGAGCATTAATTAAATCCTCATCAGTTAAAGTATGTGCCACTTCAGCCCCTTCATCTGCATCAATCCACTCTTCTACATCTTCTTGGCTTATTTGACATTCTTCGTTTTTGGAGGAGAGTTTCTTAAACATTGAAACCATTTCTTGGACAGTCTCTTTCTTGTGATACTGAATCCTTCAAATTTTTCTTCATCTGAAGATCCCTCGGCAAACATAACAGCTGGCCCCAATTTCTGCCAGGCTTGATGTAAAGTTTTGGCCTTCACTAAATTCCATGCACATGCAACATTGAAAATCACATCCTTGAGAGAGTAACTTGCTTGAAATTCTTTGACCATCATAATTCACTAGCTTGTGAAGCAAATCTCGACAATAAAAACACTTCATATTTTGGATCATTCCTTGGTCCATTGGTTGGATGAGGGCTGTCACATTTGGAGGAAGGTAAACTACAAAAATATTTCCAGAGTGCAATTCAAGTTCACCAGGGTGTGCACTACAATTATCTAAGAATAAAATGCACTTGATGCCTTCAGGCATGCCAATCTTGCAAAAATGTTCTTTAACTGAGGGAACAAAAATATGAAAGAACAGTGCTTGAAAATCTTGTGATCCATCCAGCAATTTGATTGCGCTTTGTATTCCACTGGTAAATGATGAACATTTTTAAAATATGCTTGTGGATGATGGAATTTCCCCACAACTAACAACTTCACATGATGAGTGCCAGCAGCATTGCACAACATAACACCATAATTCTTTCCTTATTAAGCTTGAAACCAGATGCCACTTTTTTATTAGCACCAGCGAGGGTCTTGTTAGGCAAACAATGCCACAATAAACCAGTTTCATCTGCATTATATATTTGCTCAGGAGATAAGTCATGCTCTTTCACAAGCTTGGCAAAAATGTCCCCATATTCTTCTGCAGCTTCATGATCACATGATTTCTTTTCTCCAGAAATATCCAGCTTTCTTATGCCATGTCTAATTTTGAATCTAGCTGTTGATGATCCAATGCCGTATTTGTCCACTATTTTCAGCACTCTTTCTCCATGTTGTAAGCGATTATACATCTCAATTTTGTCCTTAATCATTAAGACTTTTTGCTTCCACTTCTTGGAGTTGTATTGGTGAATCCATGATGATTCAAGGGGTAGAAAACCACAAAAGTACATCAACAATGCGGATAACACAACACAAATGAAACAATGGTGGACAAAGGAGGTGGCAACTGATGCACCACATCTGTGCCTAGCAGCCACCTGGCAAAACACTGAATTTTTGGGAATTATGATCCATAATAGGGGATTTTGAATTTTTCCAGGAAAATGAGCTTTCCAGTACATTGAATGCCAGATATCAGGGCTTTTACTGTATAAAGGTATGAATTTTTTCCATAAATTGTAGGTACCAGTACCTAAAATGTAGCTATGAAAAAAATAACAAAATTTACCTTAAACTTATTAGGGCCCAGTTACCCCATTTTATGGTAGAGAATTTCTGAACTCAGTACATCTATCCCCTCCCCCTTTTCCCATAGGCCCAAGGTTTCACTATTCAGTTTCATGATTCATGGTAGTTTTCAGGAACCAAGGGCCTGCTGTATGTGAAACAAGTGTGATGTGGTGTATAGAAATGTTCCTTAATTCTTCAATAACATACATGATATGATGTGTAGCAAGGCAATGTATATCAAGGATTTACTGTACTAAGTTTATTAAACATGCTGGCTATTTCAGCTATATGTACAAACATTGCATCAGCAAAAAAAAAATTCAACAGAGGGGTTCACACTATGTACACAAAATTTTTAGGCCTACAAGTTACTTTTAAATTAAAGTACATTAATTCAATCAAAATAAATTCACCAAGTCACTAGTCATAAAAGAAATATAAATATACATAAAAGAAATACATACTGTATATGTATTTCTTTTATGCATATGCATTTCTTTTATGACTAGTGATTTAGTTGGTGAATTTATTTTGATTGAATTATTGTACTTTCATTTAAAAGTAACTTGTAGGCCTAAAGATTTTGTATACATAGTGAACGGCTCTGTTTAACCCTTTAATGATGAACTTTTTTGTAGGAAGTCAAGTCTAAATGAGTGTATTTAAAAGTTAACTCGAGGCAACATATGATGGTAAAGGGTTAATTTACAGTACAGTATTGGCTATAACACAAACTTAACCCTATATGGACATTTTGTAACAGATCTGTAACGCCTCAAAACCTATGAGTTATTCACAGGAAAATAAATTCTTTTTACTTAAGTGCCGATCTCTTCTGTTCTGTAACGTTTCAAAGATTTTATATCTCGAATTGGCAACTCCTACGGAAGTAAATAGTGCGGATATCCCAAGATTATTCCCAACATTTAGTTAGTATTTCGACGCAGCTGGAAGAGGGTATATACAAAGAATTTTTTTTCTTCATTTTGTGCTCCATTGAAATAAAGGTACGTTGAATGATTTTTTTATTAGTTCAATATATGCTCTTAGACAGGATTAGGTAGTAGAATATATTCATAGTGGAAAATTAGGAGAATTGTTAGACTTCATCGAGATGTAGCATATCTGTTTACTCTGTCATCTAGGCCAATCTCGAGGCTTAGGCCTCAAAGAAGAAAAGCCCATTTAGCCATCTTGTAGGCTTTACTATGTGTATGTATCATATATATATGGTGTATATATATATATATATATATATAATATTTATGATGACGAATGTACAACAAATGCTTTATTTTTTTAGTCATGGACACCAGTTGTTTTTATGGAAGAAGTGGAACACCCATGGTTGGAGGAGAATGGGGAGAAAGCGATGACGAACGCCTACAGGATGGTGATTCTGAAGATGAATATGTCCCTCAGCAGTGCAGCTCTGATGATGATTTGAGTGATGATGGTGGTGATTCAGATGATTTCTCATTATATTTTTATTTGACATCACATAAATTTCAGTCTTTGCATTCAATTGAAATTATTTTGCAGCTAATAAACCTCAATGGATTGTTTTCCTTTAGCTTAGTTCTTTATTGCTAAAGGTTCAATGACCTCTCTGGCCTAGGATATCAAGCATTTGACCTTGCCTATGCATTTTTATTTATTATTCCATAAAATTTCAATTATAGCTGTAACATTATTATTACTATCATATATATATATATATAAATTCTTTTGGCACCCCACCGTTCAAAGGGGCATCATCTCTGAAACAGTATATACCAAGTAAACCTCATAAATATGGCTATAAAGTTTTTGTGCTTTGCGATAGCAAAGGTATTATTCATGATTTTGAAATGTATACAGGAATGATTGCCCCACCAAACAACAGTGTAGATTTAGGTGCTAGCTCAAACATAGTACTTACTGTAGGTTAGCACAAAATATTCCTTCAAACAAAAACTATCTCTTATATTTCGACAATTGGTTCACATCCATTCCATTAGTATGTGAGTTAGCAAAATGTAGGATATACTGCCTTGGGACTGTTCAAGCCAATAGGCTAAAAGGTTGCCCTATTTTGTGTGATAAAGACTTGAAAAAGAAAGGTAGGGGAGCTTATGATCAGAAAGAGGCTAGCATGGGAGATAGTACTGTAAGGGTAATAAAATGGCTGGATACCAAAGCTGTCCTATTCCTAACAACCTTTGAATCCATAAATCCTATTCAGACAGTCAAAAGATGGGATAAAACAAGCAAAAGCAAAATAGACGTTTCTTGTCCCAATGCAGTGAAGACTTACAATCAGTTTATTGGGGGGTGTGGATCTCCTGGACTCACTAATAGGGTTGTATCGAATCAAACTGCGGTCTAAAAAATACTATCATAGGATCTTCTTCCATTTCCTTGATATGACTGTAGTGACATGCTGGTTACTCTATAGAAGAGACTGCACAGACTTAGGTTTACCGAAAAAGAAACAACTGACCCTGCTAGAATTCAAACATTCGATAGCAGATACCTTGAATAGAGAAAGTAAGGTTTCAGAGCAAAGAAAAAGAGGTTGTCCATCTTCATCAGTGGACATGGACTATGAAAATAAAAAGCGAGCAGGTCATGGTAGTAAACCAATTCCCCCAAAAGCCATTAGGTGTGACATGGTGGACCATTTCCCACTTTATAAGGAAAAAAGGGGATGGTGTAAGCTGCTAGGATGCAAAAGCAGTCCATACATATACTGTCAGAAATGTGAAGCCTATCTTTGCATTGATGGTAAAAAAAAATTTCTTGAAATTTGACAAAGAGTAAACTATTTTCTTTCATACTTTAGTTCATTTTTCAAACATTTTTTATTACAAAATATTACCTGTTTAGATTATAATTTATACAAGTTACTATTTTCTTTCTCTGTCAATAAAGTTTGTTGAAAAAGTTACTTATTTATATCCTCAGCAAAGAAAAAGAGGTCGTCCATCTTCATCAGTGGACATGGACTATGAAAATAAAAAGCAAGCAGGTAATGGTAGTAAACCAATTCCCCCAAAAGCCATTAGGTGTGACATGGTGGACCATTTCCCGCTTTATAAGGAAAAAAGGGGATGGTGTAAGCTGCCAGGATGCAAAAGCAGTCCATACATATACTGTCAGAAATGTGAAGCCTATCTTTGCATTGATGGTAAAAAAAATTGTTTCTTGAAATTTCACAGAGTAAACTATTTTCTTTCATACTTTAGTTCGTTTTTCAAACATTTTTTATTACAAAATATTACCTGTTTAGATTATAATTTATACAACTTACTATTTTCTTTCTCTGTCAATAAAGTTTGTTGAAAAAGTTACTTATTTATATCCTCAGAGTTCATAGTTTACAAATTTGTAATATATAAATTTTGAGTCTTAGATGTCAGATGTTACAGATCTGTAACGTTTCACTAAAACAGGAAATATATATATAAATTTTAAAATAATCCTATTTCTGTTTAAAATAAGCCCAAATGATATGATAATACTAAAAAAATAAATATAAAAAAAAAAATTGCTGTGTATTTAGGTGTAAACTGTGTGTTTTGAGATTTGAATAGTGATAACTTCACTGAAAAAAATCAAATTTTTTGCAAGTTGTCACATATAAAATTATTTTACCCTTTTCTTATTCAACTATGCAGCAATATATTTTATACATATGTCTATGTAAGTATAAGGTCGTAACATATATTCTGCTCAATTTTTTAGTTCATTCAGAACAAATATTAAATGACTTATGACAAATTAATCATCAATATAATTCCCTTCTTTTTCTATAACCTCCTCCTCTCACCTGTAGAAAAGTTTTTTATGCCATATTCAAAAAATCCCTTGGTTTTGAGTTGAAAAAGTGATCACTTTGTTTTCAATAGCTTCCCTGGATTGCAACTTTTGTCCATCTAGGTGGTGTTGCAGACTTCTGATTAAATGGTAGTCTGTAGGTGTGATATCTGGAGAATAAGGTGGATGAGGCATTTTTTCCCAACCAAATGCCTCCAATTGGGCAGTGGTGATTCGAGCAGTGTGAGGGCACGCATTATCCTGGTGGAATAGAACACCTCTGCAATTAATTAATGCAGGATGTTTTTCTTGTAATGCCATCTTCAATCATTGGAGTTGTTGACAGTAGACTTCAGCTGTGACTGTTTGGTTATCTGGCAGAAGCTCAAAATGAATAATTCCTTGCATATCCCACCAAATGCATAGCAAAATTTTCTTTGGATGGGGTCCATTCCTTGGCTGAGGTTCAGGCTTTGTTTCACGGCTAAGCCACTGATGTTGATGCTTAATATTGTTATAGAGGACCCATTTTTCATCCCCAGTGACAATCCGATTAAAAAATGGTGCATGCAGTTGCCAAGAATGCAGTGATGTGCAAATATTAATTTGATGTTGAAGATTCACTTGTGACAAATCATGCGGAACCCATTTTCCAACCTTCACTACTTTTCCTAACAGCTTCAAATGATGATGAATGGTCATATGGTTAATGCCAAGTTGCAGGCCAAGTTCTCTTACAGTTACCACTGGGTTTTCCTCCACTGTTGCTTTCAGCAACTCTTCATCTAACTCATTTGGTCATCCTGTTCGTTGATAATCTTTCAGACTGAAGTCTCCATTTCTGAACTTCTCAAACCATCTCCTACACATCCATTCATTCACATCATTTCCATAAACTCTTTCAATGTTTCTAGTGGATTCACTAGCATTAGATCATTTATGGAACTCATACAGCATCACATGTTGAATATGCTCTTTCGTGGGCTCCATGTTTTTTCAATTACTGTAATATTGTAGGGGTGGTGTAACTGTATGAAAAACACCAGAGAAAATATTCATTAGCCTAATCCTACACTAGCCTAAGTCATTCTGTATTGTGATAAAACATGTGCAAACCTGTCGCCGCATGTATTTTGCAACATCTCTAAAACTATTTCACACTATCTTGAGGTTATTCTATTATCTATCATCCATTTACTAATCAAGCAGAATTTATGTTACAACCTAATATATAAAGGATAAAAAATATATAAATAAGTAGAGATCGTCTATTCAAAAGCTATTTAAAAATACCTACATTAATTAACAAAGATAGCCTGAATCAAAAGCTAACACAACTAACGTGTTAAATACTAGGGATGTACCGATATCGCTTTTTAGCTGATAACCAATACCAATAATTAAAAACAGTATCAGCTGATAACCAATACTGATATCCAGCTAGGGTTTATTACCTTACATTGAACTTTTTGTTTCATGCATTGGTCTTTCTTCACATGGAGGTCAAGCTGGTGGCCCCGCCTCTAGGTCTGGCTTGGTGGAGGAGTTGCTTTCTTGCTCTCTCCACCATACATAGCCAGGCATGCCTGGCTTACCTGGAACTGTCCAGAGCCAAGCATCCAGTCTTCTCTTGAAAACTTCAACTTTGACCCCCATCAGGCACGTATCCAGGATTTGCTCTGGGGGGTGTCAAAGGGGACATTGTAGGTTATACCTACGGTTCATCATTCAACTATACTACTACAATGTAATATGCTTAATATCACATTCTTGATGTAGGATTGAAATGATAATGAATGTCTTTTGCATTAGTACTTTTTAGCATGTTAACATGTTTTATTATTTGAAAACTTGCACATGTCATTGTTTTTCCACCGATGTAACAACAATTGATTATTAGAAAAACGTGATAATAACCAGTTTCTTTAGTGATATTAAGCAAGGCATTTTCCATGTGTTGAATATCAGTCATACGTGGTTTATCAAATATAGTAATATCAACCAAGTTACGATCCAAAGCGATGTGATATAAATAGTGTTGCAACCCAAAAAAAAACACGTTTTTTTATAAAAAAAAACAAAACAAAAGTTTTTTTTTTTTTTTTTTTTTTATATTAGCTAATTCTGTTGTGTATATATACTAGGGTAGTATATGTACTAGTATATAACTACTATAGTATATAATCACATCTGGTCCGAGCTTTTATATTCAGTCACGACTAGTGTTGCAACCCATTTATATTTAATGTGTTACAAATTGTATTTCGGTGGATGCCATGGAAGTCTACAAGAGATATCTGTAGCTGTTCCATCTGTGGATGATAGCAAGACATTGGAGAGTTAGCTGACTACCGATCAAAGAGAATATCTTTGCAAAGCCTTTGTCTGAAGGCAGCTGCACAGGCGAATCAACAAGCTGGTGGAATGGAATTTGTGGTTCGACCCGCTCTCCAGGTTGCAGCAATATTCTCAACCTGCCCCCAACTAGTGCAGCTGTGGAACGCTCTTTCAGTCGCCACTCATGGATCCACTCAGTCAACGGAACTGACTGACAACTGATAGAGCATCTAAGCTAGTTTTCATCGCTCATAACCATCTTTGGGTGATCACAATGAACCACAAGACCATGAATCTGAGCAGGTGCTCAGCAGAAGCAAAACATGTCCAGACAACTTTCCAAGCACAAGAACGGCCATCATCAAGCAGAGAGTATGATCATGAAGGGAATGAAATGTTCTATCAGAGTCTGAAGCAGAGTCTGAAAACTCATATATGATGAATGACTCTCTATGACTCCTCAATGATGAATGATGATGAAAAAAATGTTGAAAGTGTATTTTTTTAGTTAATTAATATAAATTTACAATGGATTTTATAATTGGGCTTGTGTCTGGAGTCTTTTAGGGCAGTTCAACCTTTATTAAAAGGAAAAATAATGAAAAATGGATTTAAACCTTTTTTGTTTTCGTTACTCCTTGAAATCAATGTTACAATAACAACATACGTGTACTTTTGTTTCAAAATAAAGAAGGGATAATATCTATATACCAATTTTATAAAAAAAAAAAAAATAAAAAATAAAAAATAAAAAACAATAAAAAACACGTTTTTTTTGTAAAAAAAACACGATTTAAAAAAAAGTTTTTTTTTGCAACACGAGATATAAATGAGTTACACTGTGTACGTTTTCAAATAGTTCATGCTAGCTCAATATGATCAAAGGACAAGTAAACATACAAATTTATTGCAATTGGGATTATTTTTTATTAAATTTGACAGTGAAACCAATATTTATAAGTTACGTAATCTAATGGCCTGGCAAGTTTATATACAAGGAAATGATTACACACTACAGATATATATACTCAATTGCTCAAGTGTATACAGTCAGGTATACAAAACTAGCCATAAGAGAGTATTAGATCATTTGACCAATAAATCAACAGCCAAAGTAGAACCGGGAGTTGTGACATTACAGACACACTTTTTGATCACAAAACTAGTGCAGTGATTGTTGCGCAATAATTTCTTTGGTTTCTAGTGTTATTCCAGTATCATGTTCAATCATCTCGCTTTTTTACAAGCAAATCCATCCAAAACTTCATCTGCATCGCTTAAACGCAAATTGTCTGATTCTAATGTTAACATAGCTAGTTGAGTTTAAGAAATACTGTACAGTATATAAATATCATAAGAATACACATTCATTAATACTTCAAGCATAAATAGTATTGATATATGTGATTGTTACACACACATTACATAATTATGAATTAATCACACATTAAACAAATAGTTCAGATAGCTACTCAAAATACATAGTGAATAGATTTAATTTTTCAATAAATGTACATCATTTATATTGATAAGAAAATTATGCACAACTATGACTAATTTATTGATAAAACTACCGTATCATACCACATATAATTAGGTCAACCTAAACCTTGATAACCAATTACAGTGAGGCCTTGCATAATGAATGCCTTAAATAGCAAATTTTTGCTTAACGAATTACCTCCATAAGGCTCCATTGATTTAAATAACGATTTTACCTTGCAGAACGAATTTGGTAACAAAAAACGTAATAACACGTTTTCTATTCAGCTGGAGGTTGGTAGGTGTCGTGAGCAGTTGTGTACAATTGCTATCAATTTTTTTTTAAATTTTGCTTTACAGTGATTTATCATTATAATATCATTAATTAATATAGTGAATAAATAATAAATAATAATTAATGCTTTTAAGCATTATTAGTGCTAAATAAAGTTAATTACAGTGCACATAATAAAGATAAAAAGTGAATTACAGTGAACCAAGTGGGCTTACGATAACACGTGTTGTTACAATAATACAACACAATTGCTCACACTTAATTTTAATTTATTAGCTTTATAAGTGTATAAACGTGTAGTCATGGCCCCTAAAAGACCATCATCTGCTAATGCTCCAAAAATCCAGGAAAACTATCAGTCTCCAGATGAAGCAGGACATTATTAAAAAAAGTGAATCTGGAACGAGCACCAAAGATCTTGCTGCTGAATATGGATTGTCTGCCAGTACAGTTTCGACAATTTTTAATAAAAATATTTTTATTTTTAACTGTTTAATTTATTTATTTAGCATGTTTATTTAAAATGTATACATAGAATAACATTAATATAACAATAAGAACACATTACACTAAAAAACCTTTAAAAAATGGGTAAACAAGCGCAAAAAGGGTCAAAATTTGGGCTCTGGAACGAATTACTGAAAATCCCATTGAACTAATGCATTGCATAACGAATTTTTCAGTTAATGAATGACCTTCTGGAACGAATTAAATTTGTTATGCAAGGCCTCACTGTATTACAAAAGCTGGCATATACTTTTAAATTAGTGTCTAAATTATTTTCAATTTATATAATTCAGTACTAATCTGCACTCGCACAATTATTATAAATGCTAAAATTTGCTAATGTATTGGGTGCCAGTATTAAACTGACATCCTGACATGTAGTTACAGCCCCATTAACAACACTGGATTTTTTACAACACTGTAATAACTCCATATAACCTACTCTCAAAAACAATGTTGATATTTTTAAATCAATTGACATAATGTTCTATGTATTTTATACTATATTTCTTTAAATACATATATAAACTATTATTTTTTACAGGGCATTCTTAGCATTAGAATTGTGATGCTGTAAATCTTGACATTCACTTCTAACATCTCCACTACATCATTTTTGATGATGATATAGTACTCAACTGTGGTGTTTTGTTAAATTGCATCGTAAATGTTTCTCAATATGCATAAAATAATATAAGTCATTAAATAAAATAATTCAACATAATTCAACCAAGCATTATAAAATAATTCAGTGAAACATAATTGTTGGATAAATGTACATTGTCAATTCTGACCAAAAAACATATCAAATCAACACTCAAATTTATTTACACCAGCGTTGCCAGCAAATAGCCAGATATGCCATCCATATTAGCCTGACTTACCTGACTTTTTGAGCTATTTTCATCGGATGATTTTTAGATATAAACACACTAATATGACTACCGGTATATGTTAATAAAATAACTTGGTGATATTTATGCTATAAAAATCAGCATGGAAATAGCTATATAAATTTATTTATTTTTTCTTATATTAGAATAGTATAAGTTTTTTATAATGAAATGAAACGTTTGATGATGAATTTTACATGTTAAGAGTCAGGCTAATTACAGGATTCTAGCAATTTCTTTTTTACAGTTTTTAATTGATGATGTTTTCTAAACCAGACAATTGAACAAATCTGTAATTTGATCAAATGCAGTTATAATGATTACCTATTTAATATTTACATACAATTAATATTTTACATACAATATGTTTTCTAGTCGGGGGGGGGGGGGGGGGGGCGACCGCCCCCTTCGCACCCCCTCCCTTGGATACCATACGTCCCTGACCCCCCATGACATTTCTGAGGTCCTTTGGAAGCTGGTTGAAAAGTCTTGGCCCCCTGACAACCAAGCTATTTTCCTTCAGTGTTGAGGAGGTCCCTTGTCAGGCCTTTAATTTGGGAACACTACACATTCTGCCTTTCCTATTTTCCAGTGTTGTTGAATGGTAATTGGGTTTAGTTTTAGGTTTGGTACCAGCTTCTCAATCATTCTCCATATGTAGATTATGGTATACCTATCTTCTTTCCAGGAGTACAGATTTAGTTTACATAGTCTTTTCCAGTAATTGAGTTCTTTGCAGCCATCAATCTTGGCTGTGAAATGTCTTTTTGCTTCTTCTACTTTATTAGTTTCTTCTTTTTCATATGGGGACATCAAAACTAAGCAGTATTCAAGTTTTGGTATAATCAGTGTTTTTAGCAGGGGAATCATTACTGTCCTGTCCCTTCTCTTGAACATTCTTAGTACCTGTCCCACGACTCTTTTTGCTTTATTTATCGCTATCTGATTTTGTGTTTCGAGTTTCGCATCATCTGTCATTATTACCCCCAGATCGATTGCTTGCGTGCTTCTCTGAATTTCCTGTCTATCTGGAGCATAATATGCAGTCAGTCTAAGTTCCTCTTTTCTACCATATCTCAAGAGCTGAAATTTCTCAGTGTTAAATGACATGTTGTCTTCTGACCATTTGTATATTTTGTTCATGTCCCTCTGCAAGGCCTCCACTTCAATTACATTGCTGATTTTTCTGCTGATCTTTGTATCATCTGCAAAGGATGTTACTATACTGTTGCTGTTTATTCTGCTGTCTATGTCTGTTATCATGATAATGAACAGGAGTGGGGCCAGTACTGTCCCTTGTGGTACTGAGCTGTGTACTTCCAATTTTGATGATGATATGCCTTGAATTTTGACAACCTGCAGACATTCTCTGAGGAAGTTGTAGATCCATTTTCCCACTTTGTCTGTTATTCCCATATATTTCATTTTATGTGTTATTATACCATGATCACATTGGTCAAAAGCTTTAGCAAACTCTGTGTATATAACATCGTAGTTGTCATTGCCTTCCAGTGCATCTAGGATATTGTTGTAGTGTTCTATTAGTTGCGATAAGCATGATCTACCTGATTGGAATCCATGCTGATTTTTGTTGAATTTTTCCCATGTCTCCAGGAAATCATAAATTTTCTCTCTAACACTTTGGTGAGGTGAGACATCAATGACACTGGTCTATAGTTCTTTGCTTGAGATCTGTCCCCCCTTTTATATATAAGGACAATGTTTGCTCTATTCAAGATGCTCAGTATTTCCTCAGTGTCAAGGATCTTCTTCATATCCAGTATAAAGGTGTAGCCATTTCATTTTTACAGTTTTTAATCAATAATGCATTCCAATTGTCCAGAACTGCAGCTGAATGTGGTTTCATTTGTCCTATAGCTCTCACTACATCTTCTGGGGTAAAATCAAAGTCTGTTATATACTCTCCTTGCAATTCCTCTTCAAAGAATGTATCTATGTCAGGTATTGCTTTGTTACTTTTTAGGGTACTGAAAATTGATTTATATTGGGCTCTCAATGTTTCAGATAGTTCTTTTGGATTGTCAGTTAGTTCATTATTTCTCTTCCTTAAGGGCCCAATAGCGGCACACATTTTTTATTTCCTTTTCACATAGCTATAGAAGTATTTTGGATTTTCCTTTATTGCTTCTACCACCTTTTCCTCATTCCTCTCTGAATGGTCCTTAATCAGGGCTTCTATTTCCCTATCAATACCCTCCAGTTTTTCTTGTATTACTTTCCTAGCATTATCTCCCTCTATCAGCGCTTCCATCACTATGTTAAAGAGAAACAGGCTAAGCGCAGATCCCTGATGCTGTGGTGAGATTCGGTTAACCTAACAGCCACACCAAACAAAATATAGAAATTTTTATTTTAAGGCCTCCACACAACCAGGCTGCCCACCTTGAAGGGTTGTTGGATGAAGGGTTGTTGGATCCAGGCTCACCACCCAGACCTCCAATTCCACAACTGCTGGCTTGTACCACCAACAGTTTCTCACTTGTTTTGCAGTTCTTCGAGAGTAGCTTCCTTCTGTGCCACCAGAGAACTCACCGCATTAGCGTAAGATTGACAAAACTTGTTATTCCAATATGAAGCAACCAACTTGACATTAATAGCTTCTCTTAGTGCTTCAATATTTTTGGCATCCTTTTCTCGATAAAATTTATAGTTCTTTTGGTTTAATAATGGTCTTCAGTTTCTCAGACAGATCTGGCTTGAATCTAGTTCCTTCCTTAACAAACAAGTACTTTATTCCTTTTGTTAAAATATTAACAATTTAGCACTTAATTCCTTTTGCTAAAATGTTTTAACCAACAAATACTTTATTCCTTTTCTTAAAATATTCTACTATTTATTTTCTGTTTTAACATTTGATTCAGTTTTGACACCTCCACAAATACCAGATTGTTTTCCCCACTTCTTACAGCACTTTCTCAAAACTTGAGTTTTGACACACCGATTCTTGGCATTTATTAGCTTGTAAACACTTCTGAATATCACAAGCTTCTCTCTGACATGTTATTTCACTTCAAATGTTAATTTTTATAGACAATATTCATGGATAGGTCTTATAAGCAAATAAACCAAGGCTTTGCTAAAATGTTGTAACAAATATGTATATACTTAATGCCTTTCACTAACAGGTTTTAACAAGCAATTACTTAATTCTTATTCCTTTTCTTACAATATTAACAAACAAATATTTTATTCTTATTCCTTGCGAACAGGTTTTAACAAAATTATTTTATTCCTTTTGGAAAGAAAGAGAGAACCATGAAAATCCTATCTATAACAAGAATTTCAATCAAAAATTAAATAAATTTAGTACGGTACATAAATAATAATAATCAAGGCCAGGGGGAAAGGGCTGACAACTAAAAGGGGGAAAAAGGGTTCACCCTCCACAATGCAACCCAATTCTTACTTCAAAACTGTCCATCTCTCCCAGACAGCTCCTAACCATCATGTGTACAACTATACATCTTTATACATTTCCTGTATCAGTCTGACATATTTTTCTGGCACCATCTTCTGTCTAAGGCTTCTCCACACCTCCTGTCTTGGGACCCTGTCATAAGCCTTCTCTAAATCTATAAATACCATATGACACCGGTCTCTGTCACTCCCTGTACCTCTTAATAACCTGGCATAAGGCAAATACTGCATCCACAGTTCCTCTACCCAGCATGAATCCGAACTGCTCCTCTACTATGTCAACTTCATCGCTTAATCTTCCATCCACAATCCACTCCCATTATCTTCATGATGTGACATGAGCTTAATCCCTCTATAGTTATTACAGTCCTGCTGCTCCTACACATCCCCCTTCTCCTTACAGAGTGGCACCACAACACTGCTACGCCACTCATCGGGAATCACCTCCTGTTCAAACAGCTTCTCCATCAGATCCCATAGTAAATCAATACCTTCCTCTCCTAATGCCTTCTATGCCTCTGCAGGTATCTTATCTGGTGCAGCTGCCTTACCATTCTTCATCTTTGCCAACTCCCTCACCAATTCACTCCTCCCATCATCCCAGAATATCCTGTCATTCTCTTCATTCAGCAGCCACTCAAAATATTCCCTCCATCTGGCTTGTATGTCTTCTTCCTTTTTTTATCACTGTTCCATCCGCTCTTTTGATCTGTTTCACTTTATTGATATCCTTTGTTGCTTTATTTAGCATTTTGGCCAATCTATATATTTTCTTTTGTCCTTCTCATGTTTCCAATTCCTCATACATATCTTAGTATGCCTTGGCCCTTGCTCGTGCTACCACTCTCTTCATTGCTTATTCCTCTCTCTATACACTTCCCTATGGTCATCCTGCTGCATTTCCTCCCACAACTTCTTTGCTGCTTTCTTCCTTTGTAGGCTCTCCTGTACATCCTCACTCCACCACCAGTTTTCCTTATTTTCCCATATCTTGCCAGGCCAGATGTTTCTCCCAGTATTTCCTTGCCCCACTTTCTAATTACATTAGCATTATGTTGCCACCATTGCTGCACATCACTTTCATCCATAATTACTTCATTCAGAACATTCTCCTTAAACCTGCTTTTACAGTCTTCCTCCTTTAGCTTGAACCATTTTATTTTCTTAATTTCTTTCGTACGTGCCTTTGCCACCCCCTCGAGCTTCACATCCATGCAAAGAATATAATGCTGAGTTGACACATGATCTCCTGGTATAACTTTGCAGTTCTTCACTTCCTTCAATTGTGTCTGTCTGTACAACATATAATCAATCTGAGATACCCTCCCACCACTCTTATATGTAATGAGATGCTCTACCCTCTTATTAAAGAAGTTGTTCACCACTGCCATATCGAACGAAACTGCAAAATCTATTATCCTTTTTCCTTCTGCATTTCTCTCTCCAAATCCTTGACCTCCATGTACCCTCTCAATTACTTCATTATTCCTACCCACATGCCCATTAAGGTCGCCATCAATAATCACATGCTAATTTTTTTCTAGAGCCTACACTTCCCCATCCAGTAATCTCCAAAAAGCATCCTTCTCTTCATCTGTGCAGCCCATCTGTGGCGCATATGCACTGATGATATTCAATACATACTCCCCATAATTCAATCTCACACCCATTACTCTATCCCCTCTGCAGTTTACTTCCACCACCTCATCCTTCATTTCCTTCAATAATATTACTCCAACACCATTTCTTCCCCACCCTGATGCTCCACTGTAGAACAGTTTGTATCCTTCTCAAAGCTCTTGTTTATTACCATTCAAACAGGTTTCCTGCACGCACAATATATCCACTCTTCTCCTCCTCATCAGTTCCACAATCTCTCCTCCTCTACCAGTCATGCTTCCCACATTTTGAGAAACAATCCTCAATCCCTCCTGAGCTCACTTCTTTAGGCACACCCACTCCTGATGCAGTAGCCCTCATCTTGTCACAGAGTTAGGGTGAAGTATCTCTGCGTTGCTTATGGGGTATGCCCTAGCTGTCCTCATATCATTCTCTTGACTCATCTTATTTGGTTGTGGCATGGGTTTTTTTTTACGGCTAGATGCCCTTCCTGACACCAACCCTCTGCTTTTATCCAGACTTGGGACTGGCCGGAGAGTAGGCTGACTATTAGGGTGTGACAGTTGCCCCAACTTTGTCCTACAATGCTGTTCAAAATTTTGGTGTTGCATATTGACATAAAAAATATCCACGTGCAATTTTTTGAAGATTCGTGCATATTCTAGTGAGCACCAGCAATTTGAAAAATAGCGATTTTGCTTATACGGCATACGCGCCTACATATGAGATTACACAACCATCATAAGGGATATTAACACAAATCATTTGCCTGTCTTAATTAAAAGCTGTTATCACTAACACAAAAAAGTTAATCATTCTTATTCTCTCATGGTACATTAAGGGGTTTTATCATATATTCATGAGGTATTATTTCTCTAGAGCAAGAAACCATGATTTCTGTTTGGAAACAGATGATCGTTTGCGCTGATTAGGAACGCGGAGTCTGTCATTTTCAACTACTTGAAGGACTTCTTGAAAGCGCTCCTCATCCCTGGCAACATTAAGAAAGTCATGGCAAAGTTTTACACCACTCTCTGCAGCCTCATTGACGACCTGAAGCTTGTCCACAACCCGTTTCATGTTCAGGTAGTCGTCATGATCCACCCATTCACTGGCTGGACTGTGGAGAAACTGATAGGGCATGCCTAAAATGGTGAAGAACCAGCTTGAGTCAGGCCCAATTAGGTCCACCAGGGCAGTGCCACTTTCTGGGACAGGGGGAAGATATGGCTTTCCATAGCCCCCATGATTGAGCCCCTCTCTCTTAGTAACTTCAGTGCCTTCATGGCAAAGAAGGGCCTTCCTAATCTCCTCTTTTGTCCTTTCTTGTACTTGGGACGAGAACAAAGCCAGTGGGGCCAACTCCTCAGTTAGGTACCAAGTGTGTCTACTGAGTGTCACACGTGCTTTGTCAACTATTGTGGCATCATATGGGGCAAATTCAGCCAAGGTTTCGACCAAATTCAAGTCATTCAGTGGCGCACTTGCTGGAACGGGGCAAACAATCCACCATGGGACATAAACAGCGACTGTGAACACAGCAAACCATTCTAACTTGCTGATTTGACTTTTAGTCACAACCTCGGCTTTGGGAAACTGCTCTTTGATCTGGCCTGACAAAAGAACAATCTTGAGGGTATAGAGCAGTTTAGCCATCCACCTTGCTTTGTGAAGTGCGCCGGGGTAGACCATTGTGAAGTTCACTGGCTCGGATCCTTTAGTTACAAGCAGCAGACAAAGCTCTACCAGCTCCTTGTAGTCGCCACGTGTAAATGGTTGGGCTAGAGATTCACGGAAGAAGTCAGCCATCTCCTGCTGGCGCTCCTCAAACACTCCAGGCATTGCGGGGTAGTAGTATTTCTTTTTTTCATTGTACGCCAGTTGAGAGAAATGGTTCTTGAACCTAGAAATGCAATTATTGGGATTATTGTATTTCGTACTAATCTATAATATTGTTTTAGGGGTATTAAGATTGATATGATCGATCATTTGCTTGGTGTTAGTATATCTTATAAGTCTAATAAAAGAAATTCTACTAAATTTGTTCATTAGATAATAATATTCCTTGTTATTTTGTAAAGCTTATGACTCACCTCTGGAAAACCATTATGTTTGGACTTGAAGAGCCCTCCACTTTCAAGCAATCCCAGCAAACACCTAGGATGACTTCGCCCACATGCCTGCGACAGGCACACCAGAATACAGCACGTTCTAATTCCTTTTGTAGGGAGACGCAAGCAGCTGTTTTTGTCCTGAAAAAAAATGTAATTGTAGTTTAAGGCCACCATTTCAGGCACGTGCTTTTTGCAGATTTCTGTTAAATCATTCACTGTATTTTGGTATTAATGTCGTGATAAATTCAAGCTGATGTTTGAAATAGGTTTACCTGTATTGGATGAAGTTGTGTCGAAAACCATACCAATGACATTCTGTTCATACTCCCAATCAACCAGAAGTTGTTTGGTTGCTATTGATATCAAGTCTCCTTGAACCAGGCCAGCTTTTTGAGTCAAATGTGGAAGAGGTGGGACTCCAAGAAGCTTTGTGCCATTGACACCAGACAAGAATGGGCAGGCGGTCATCAGTGCCTTTGGAATCCAGCGTGTCCATAAGTTTACCATCCCAGTGCACCAGTACTTTGTCTGATGGTTGCCATTCATCCATGATTTTTAAACTTATTTCTGATACGATGGAAGCTCGGTATCGGTGGGCCATCCTTGCATTTAGACTCAGCTTTGATGTATCTCCACCACATGCAGATACAAGGGAGTACACAATTGCACTCAGCTGGGTCGGCGAGATGTTGTTTCGAACACTGCATGAAACAAGTTCTGCCGACTTCAGAATATCATGGGGCACAAAAATTGAAACTCCCTCTTTCACTGTTCTCTGATGTTTTCTCTTTGGTTCAGCAGTGCTGGCCTCATCAATGTCATTGTCCTCATCAGAGCTAATAGGTGAATTAATATCAGCCTGTACATTCTCAGCATGATCACATTGCTCTCTCTCTTGTCGCTTCTCTTCTCGCATCTGCCTTTTCTGTCGCTTCTGAACCTTTTCTGTGAGTACTTTGTTTACCCCAGAGTAGGTAGCTACTCTGTCACTTAGCATGCTTTTCATAAAGAGTATGTCAGTATCAATGGCATCTTGTTTGGCCTGAGTTTTCCCCTTTTTTGCAGCCGCCATGTCTTTCAACACTGTGTTCTTATAAAATTCCATCATCAGGCTCAATTCTGATTTAAACTTCATAATTCCAGGATCATCAGCCCGTCTTCTATCCTCATTCTTTTTCATAAGCATCATGTAGTCTTTGTCATAGTAAGTTTTAATCACTCAGCCAATATTGTTCCTGCCTGTAATGGTCGGGACATTCGCCTTCTGGTAATGCAAAAGCACATTGTCAATGGTGGCAGATAAAGCCTGGTCCCAATACATATCCCGAAGGTTTGCTAACAGACATAGTAAGACCTGCCTATTAGTTGGCAGTTTGCAGCCCTTTATTTCCTTTTCTTCTTCTCAGGGTATGGTGCCCAATAACATTCTGACATACTCATCATCTTGCCGTGTATCCATGATTAAATTCTCTATTCACAACATCAAATCACTGTCAAGGGAAAAGAAAAGAGCATCATTAAAATTAAATGCAATAAAATAATACGGGGAAAATTTGTGGGTCAGCGTTCCAGACCCAGAAATGAAAATCTGATAAAATGTGCTATTTTCACACTTATTTATGAAGTTCATAAGCTGAAATAGCAATACTTGCTGGCACAACGGTGCTAGCTCAAACATGCACTGATCTCCAAGAAAATTTACAGGGGTGTTTCCTAGATAAATACACAACACTAAAACTTTGAACAGCATTGTAGGACCATTTTTTGATTTTTGGAGGGCAATGGTCACACCCTACTGACTATCCTACCCTCTAGGTGGGGTTGGCTAATCATTAAGTAACTATTTTTATCTTCTCTCCTCAAAGCTCTCTTCATCAGTCTCTTCCATTCTCACAGCTATTCTAGCCTCTCTATCGCCTGCTCTTCTCATTTCTTTCAACAGTTTCTTTCATCCTAATAGATGAATTTTAAATTCTCTTTTCTTATTAAGGTTTCTTTATGAATTTCACAAAGCCTTAAAGATGAATAAAGTGCTGTGTCTTGAGATCTCCTTGTAGTTTTTTTTTTATGTTGATGAAAAATGTTAAGAGCTTTAATTCTTCTGTTTTTCACAATGGTATTATCAGTTGTCACGCAGTATTTCGCTATAAAAATACTTTCCTGGAGAGAGAACAATTCTATTGTTAACCCTTCTGTCACTTGGTCACAAGGAAAAAAATTGACTGCAGAAACAATATCCAGAGTAAAGGCTTTCTATGAAGATGATGAAGTAAGTTGGATATGTGCAAGGAAATCTGAGTGTCAGTATAAGAAATAAAGATGGTGAAAAGGAGTACAAACAAAAACATCTCTTATTAGGTAATTTGAAAGAACTGTATGCAAAATATAAGGAAACTGATGATAGTGTTGGCTTTTCATCATTTGCAAATTTAAGACCTAAATCGTGTGTTATTGCTGGGGGGTAAGGAACACACTCAGTTTGTGTTTGTACCTAGCAACAAAATCCTAAACTCATGGTGTCAGTTATTGGTCAGAAAAGCCTTGCATACCATACCCTTATGGAAAAAAGTGTTTGTTATATCAATAATTCTAACTATATTACATAGATATCAAAAATGTCCTGGTAGTATTGGTGTAGCCAACTTTTTGAATGCCTTGTCAATATTGATAGATAGGGATACAGTACAATATGTTCAATGGACTACTACAAACCAGTCACTTTTGCAAAGCAATACAGCTATAGTAGAGAAATTTATTGAAATTCTTTCAAAAGCCATATTCTCCCTCACTCATCATCATTAGGCCTACATTGCAAAATGTCAGAGTCAACACATGAAGAATAATAAACAGAATCTTCAAAGTAATAATATACTTGTACTAGGAGATTTTGCTGAAAACTATTCATTTATTACTCACTACTCAGGATGCCCCTCAGAGTTTTCACTGGACAAATGATCAGACAACACTCCACCCATTTGTAGTCTATCATGAGAAGGATGGGGAATTAAACCACACTAGTTATTGCATTGTCAGTGACTGTCTTGAGCACTCAACTTCAGCAGTTCACACTTTTTAGCAATATTTTAGAAAAGATATAAAAGCTAGATTCCCCAATGTACAAAAAGTTATTTACTTTTCTGATGGATGCAGCGGACAATACAAGAATAGATTCAATTTCATCAATCTCTGCTATCATGAACAGGATTTTGGTGTCAAAGCTGAGTGTAATTTCTTTGCTACAAGTCATGGTAAAAATGTGCGTGATAGTATTGGAGAACAGTAAAAAGAGGTGTAGCAAAGGCTAGTCTACAATGAACTGATGCTGGTCACATTCTGACACCAAGAGCTTTATATGATTTTAGTACTAAGCACTTCAAATCACTAACTTTTTCTTTGTTACTAAGCAGGAGGTTGAATCAAATAAATTACATCTGTCTAATAGGTTTAATGAAGCTATATCAATCAAGGGCACAAGAGGCTTCCACAGAATTATACCCAAGTCAAGGAACCAGATACAGGCTTATCAAACATTCTGATTCATAAAATCCTACTTTGTTTAGAATAAGTCATGTTGAACAGGGTGAGAGCAGTCTGCTAGTAAACAAAGATACTGAGTATCATATTGGCCAATATGTTGCTTGTAAGTATGATAGTAAAATCTGGCTTGGAATAATCAAAGACAGTTCAGAAGAATTTGCTGATTACCAAATTAGCTTTTTATAGGTATTATACAGTATTAAGAGGAATGTTAGTTACAAGAGTAAGGAAGTCATCTGTAAATTATATAATTCTTATGTTAGGCCTCATTTAGAATACTGCATTCAAGCTTGGTCCCCTCACCTTAGACATGATATTGATATGCTTGAAGGTGTGCAACATAGGGCAACCAAGCTTATCCCTAACTTAAGAAGACTGGAATACAGGGAACAGCTTAAAGGAATTAGGTATGTTTAGTTTTGAGACATTGTATGAGGGGAGATATGATACAGATGTTCAAAATGTTTTCAGGTTTGGACAATTTAGATGTAGCTACATAACTTTTTCTCACTAGATACTGATGGAATAACTCATGGGCACAAGAAAATTAGAAAACAGACTTGTAGACTTGATCTATGAAAATACTTTTTCAGTCATTGAGTAGTAGATTTTTGGAATGACTTGCCATATGATGTGGTAAACAGTAGCTCATTAATTAATTTTAAGAAAAATTTAGACACTTTCATGAGTGAGAGAGATAGTTTGTAGATTGTATAGAATGTTGCATATTACAGTAAAACCAGCACTATCCAGCAATCAACTATCCGGAAAACTTTAGAAACTGGCAAATTTCATATTAGGCCAATACAATTCACCAATCTAGAAACTGGGAAGTTTTCCAATGCCACCCAGAAAAATCTAGAATATCCTTAACATTTTTAATAAAATAAGACTAAATTTTACTTGTTTCAATCATCCCATACATACGGTACTTAGCATAGTGTTTATGTTGATTACAATATAGTTTACATTGGTGTACAGTGCAGTATAGCCAAAATTTGAGTTTTACTATTATTGTCCATTAGTTTTCCTAGGTCAATGGTACTCTCAGATAACTGGAAAAATTAGACAACTGGAATGGCCTAATTCCTGAGCTTGCCAGATAATGAAGCTTTTACTGTAATAGCTGACTTGAGTTTGACATCTTACAAGATTTTATTATTATTAAAAATGTAGCTCATGACTTGGATTACCTTGATAGGCCCAAGTGGCTTCATGTTTTCCATATGAAATGTACCCTAATGTAATTTAAGATGACTTTAGACTGTGACTGTAAAGTTTGTAAGAAGGAAGTTAGGGAAGGGGGTTAAGGCTGTAACACGTGAGAGTTGTGATGATTGGTATCAACTCAGCCTGTATCAAAATTACAGAACAAATGTACAGGGGTATGAAGTCACCAAATATTGTGTGGTTTTGCAATAAGTGTTTAGTTGAGATTAGGGACATGCTCAAGGCAAGGTTTAAGAAAGCTGCTACCTAGCTCAGAGTACACTGGGCCTAACTTAGTTGGCCCTATGGTTGATAGTGTAGCTAGTGAGATTAATGTAACAGTTAGGCCAGAAACTGTCTAATAGAGGAAATACTAATTAATGTAAGATGTAGTGAGGTTGAGCCTAAGCCTAGCTAAAATTATTAAAAATTAAAAAAAGCCACTCAGGGAATTTAAAGGCAGTGACAGTATTTTGGACTTGGATAATTATAGGCAGTTAAGGAATAAGCTAAATAGTTTGATTAGGAAGAGCAAAAGGCATAGTGAAATAAATCTAGCTAGAAATAGCAATAAAAATCCAAAGAAATTCTTTAGTTTTTATAAATATAATAAAAGCATGATAGGATTGGCACAATAGAGCATGATAGGGTCATTCTCTGTCAGATCAACCAAAAAAAATTGAAATTAACACCCTCATCTCTCATATTTTGCTGAAATTTGGTTTATAGGGAGTTTGTGAGGCCTGAATCCATTTCTGAAATTATAAGGTCAATCCGACCAACGGTTCAAGAGATATGACCTCGGGCAATTTGAGGTCACTCGCGAGGTTACTAACATTTGGCGAGCCATAACTTGGGTAATAATTGTCATAATTATATAAAAGTATATATATTTAGAATCAGAAAACGACAAGGAATCCAAATATGCAAGTTTTAGAACTCTAGGTTGAAAAATAAAAAAGTTACACTGTAACCAAAATTTGAGGTCACGATTTGACCTCTGGGGTATCAAATGAGAATTTTTTTTTTAAATGTAAAAAATGAAGGCATAGGCATTGGCTATTAGAATCAGCAAAAAAAAGTTTGTTTATGTTAGTATTTTTCATGTAACTAACATATAAGTGAACACCATATTCATAAGTTGTGCGTCAATTCTACCTATTTTTTCACACTTAAGCTCATAATTTGACCTATAGAAATTAAAATTACATTTTTATAGATATAAAAAACAAAGTCAGAGTTCTGACTAATAGAAACAATCATAAAAAGTTTGTTTATGTTGGTACTTTTCATGTAACTAACTTATAAGTGAACACCATATTTATAAATTGCTTGTCATTTCAAGGAATTTTTATATCTTAGCTATCAATTTGACCTCAAGCTCCAAGAATTTAATAAAAATTGTATTTCACTGCTAATCTACACTGGCAATAATAGTTATAATAGTGAAAGGGGAAGACTAAGCTCACATGTAGCCTAAACAAACCTGTTGAAACATGTTGCTACTTGTCTAAGTGCAGAATCAACACAGATAGTTGCAAAATTCCTTGTCTACAGGTTAGTACAGTTCCAGCCAGCACTGTGGGTGGCTGGTGGGTATGGTGTTTTAATGAGCCTCAGAGACTATCAAGGCCTAAAATATTAAGTGTGTATAGCTATATATTTTCTAAAAAATATATATTACCTAATTGTAAATCCTATATCTTTACAGATCAAAATACAATGGTTCGGCACTTGAAATACTGCCAGGACCCTATTCAAAAACACAAGAAACGCATAACAATCAATCTTAGAAAAGTGACTGATGTACTTGTTGAAAAATGTGCTGGAAGAGTGAAAAAAGACTCATTGTTATGTGTGAACTGCTGGACACTGATAATGAAAAACCCCACTATACTTAGTACCACTGAAAACAATGAGTCTGAGCAGGATTCAAATGAATCATCTACTATCAGTGGCTTGAGTAACATCTCTTCAATTCAAGATCTGGACAATGACAGTGATTGCTTGATAAAGGAAAATCCTTCAACTTCAGTTGAACCAGTTCTAGCATTTCTGGACCAAACACCAGTTAAAAAAAGTAAGTAATAAATTAATATAATAACTTATACTTTACTACAAGGTCTGTTTGATCTACTATATAGCCAATTATATAGCATTTAAGGTACTATAATTAATATTTAATTACTAATTTTCAGGTGTGTGAAACCTTTTTTTCTGTTCTTTTCAGAAGGGCTGTCATTAAGCCAGAAAAAGCGCAAGGCTCGTGGTAAGCTATCATCTGCTCAGAAACACCTGAAGGAGAGGCTAGAACTCAGTTATGGTGTTCAAATTACCGAGGAGGTAAGTGATACTTCAAAACCTGAAACTAAATCTGAAAAACATCTAGACAAATTAATGAATGAATTGAAACAGTCATTCCTGGAGAGCAAATGTCACCATCACAAACTACAAATATTGACACTCTCACCATACACAATTGAAAAAACAGCTAGTTTCTTTCAAACTACAACATACATGGTGAAAAGAAGCCATTCACTTAAATCAGAACGTGGAATCCTTCCGAAGATTCGACTAATGAGCAAAGGAAAAGTGATATCTGAAGAACACAAAGATATAGTTAGAAGATTCTATGAGTCAGAAGAGGTTAGTCGTATGTGTCCCGGCCAAAAGGATTGCGTGAAAGTTATCAGTGCTGAAGGTGCAATGAAGGTGCAAAAACGATTGGTCCTCGGGAATTTAAGAGAGATGTTTGAACTATATAAAAATGATGAAAAGAATCCCAAAATAGGATTTTCCACATTTGCAAAATTACGGCCATCATATTGTGTGCTTGCCGGTAGTGGTGGGACTCATTCTGTCTGTGTCTGCACATACCATCAAAATCCAAAATTGCAGCTGGCTGCATTGCGAGAAAGAGGTCTTTCATACAAGGATCTTATGGATTACAGTGTCTGCAGTACAGAAAGAGAGACTTGCATGATGCAACTTTGCAATGATTGCCCAAGAGAAGAGGGTGTCCTGGATTTTCTTGAGTTACTTGACAGTGTGAAATCAGCTCCAAATGAAATATCTTACAAGCAATGGGTGACTGTTGACCATTGTACAATGGTTGATAAGGTGGAGCCACTTCATGAATACTTATCATCCCTAAGCATGAAAATATCCCGCATGGTTCGTCATCACTTTGTTGCTCAGCAACAATCACAGTACTTCAAGCAGTTGAAAGAAACACTACCACCTCAGAGCGAGGTAGTTATAGTAGGTGATTTCTCTGAGAATTATTCTTTCATTGTCCAGGATGCTGCCCAAGGGTTTCACTGGGACAATTCACAGTATACAGTTCACCCTTTTGTCATCTATTATAGATCATCTGTAGACCAGGAACTTAGCCATTTTAGTGTCTGTTTCTTATCTGCATCACTAAAACACAACACTATAATGGTTTACTCATTCATATTGAAGCTTATGACATATGTTAAATTCAGATGCCCACAATTGAAGAAGGTGCACTATTTCTCAGATGGATGTGCTGGCCAATATAAGAACAGATACAACTTCACAAATCTCTGTTACCAGGAAGAGGATTTTGGTCTGTCTTGTGAATGGCACTTCTTTGCTACATCCCATGGCAAAAATGCATGTGATGGGATTGGAGGAACAGTGAAAAGAGCTACTGCTCGTGCCAGTTTGCAGAGAACTACAGAGAGGCAAATTCTTACACCAGAACACATGTTTCAGTTTTGTGAAGAAAACTTGAGCAAGAAGATAAATTTTTTCTTTGTAACTACAGCTGATTTGAAAGATGCAGAAGAACAGTTGGAACATCGATTCAAGGATAGTAGGGCTATTCCTGGAACTCAGAAATATCATAGATTTGTTCCCCTAAACAAGGAAGAACTGATGGTGTATCCCATTTCAAGTGGCATTGGAGAAAAGAAAAGAATAAGGAAAAGTCATTTTACTAATGAACCTGCAATGCTTGGTAACCTAAAATGTGTCAAACCAGGAGAGTATGTTGGCTGCATTTATGACATGCAAGTTTGGTATGGAATTGTGGAGGAATATTGTGAAGAGTTTGATGATTTCACTGTGAACTTTCTACATCCCTCTGGGTCATCAGGATCAAGTGCATTATTATCCATCAAACAAGGATTCATGTGCAGTGCCAGGACATCATATATTAACTGTAATGAGTTGTCCTACCCTAAGAGGAGGCAGCAGAATTCAATACATTTTTCCACAAAAAGAAATTGATGAGAGCATCGAGCATGCAAAAATTGTATTAGGCTAGCACATGAATCCTCTAAGTAGGTCTTCCCCTTTCACTATTATAACTATTATTGCCAGTGTAGATTAGCAGTGAAATACAATTTTACATTTTTTGCCTTTGTTTTTATATCTATAAAAAAATGTAATTTTAATTTCTATAGGTCAAATTATGAGCTTAAGTGTGAAAAAATAGGTAGAATTGACGCACAACTTATGAATATGGTGTTCACTTATATGTTAGTTACATGAAAAATACTAACATAAACAAATTTTTTTTTGCTGATTCTAATAGCCAATGCCTATGCCTTCATTTTTTACATTTAAAAAAAAATTCTCATTTGATACCCCAGAGGTCAAATCGTGACCTCAAATTTTGGTTACAGTGTAACCTTTTTATTTTTCAACCTAGAGTTCTAAAACTTGCATATTTGGATTCCTTGTCGTTTTCTGATTC
The DNA here is from genome assembly GCA_023014485.1 of Bathynomus jamesi. Taxonomy (NCBI): domain Eukaryota; kingdom Metazoa; phylum Arthropoda; class Malacostraca; order Isopoda; family Cirolanidae; genus Bathynomus; species Bathynomus jamesi. The sequence continues at coordinate 502,000 of JAJOZX010001907.1, read as the reverse complement.
TAAATATATATACTTTTATATAATTGTGACCATTATTACCCAAGTTATGGGTCGCCAAATGTTAGTGACCTCGCAAGTGACCTCAAATTTCCCGAGGTCATATCTCTTGAACCGTTGGTCGGATTGACCTTATAATTTCAGAAATGGATTCAGTGCCCACAAACTCCCTATAAACCAAATTTCAGCAAAATCTGAGAGATGAGGGTGTTAGGCACTGGTTGATCTGACAGAGAATGACCCGATAGGGATGTTTGAAAAAGATCAGGATATTGTTGGTATTTTTAATGATTATTTTAGCTCTGTTTTTAATGAAAAAAATTTTAAATAACTTTGATTTTAATTCTTTAGATCCTGTAAATTCAGACATTCTTGAATTTGAATGAATGTTAACCCATGAGTGATAGGTGTTCCTCCTTACTTAACCCCTTATTCTCTTCTCTTCTCTTAACCCTGTACTCTTTCCTTTCTCTTGGGCTAACCTTAGAGTGGATCTTAGGGTCTTTGTTAGCCTTAGCTTCTGTAGATCTGTAAATATTCATATAAGGAAGGATGATGTTAGGCAAGTGATTCATACATTGAAGTCAAATAAGGCTGCTGGACCTGATCGTATACCATATTTGCTAGGATTCTCAGAGAAGGGGAAGAAAGCTTATCTGAGGCACTAACTATTTCATTTGCTAGGTCAATTATGTAGAAGTACCAAATGAATGGAAAAAAGTAAATGTAGTACCCATTTACCAAAAGGGTAGTAAGGAGGAGATTGGAAATTATAGGTGTGATTTGACATCATTGGTAGGAAAGATACGATAAAGAATTATAAAGAATAATATTCAAGATCATTTGGAGAATTTTAATCTTATTTCAAGTTCACAACATGGATTTAGATCAGGAAGGTCTTGTTTGTCTAATCTCTTAGATTTTTTAGAATTTGTAACTGATCAGGTAGATAATGGAAATGATGTAGATGTTATTTATTTGGATTTTAGTAAAGCATTTGACAAGGTTCTACATAGGAGACTATATAAATTAAAAGCTCATGGGACATTAGGGTTATTTATAAATTGGGTAGAAAAAATGGTTAGAAAACAAAACAGAGAAATTCTAAATGGTCATGAATCTGGGTAGCAGAAAGTGAAAAGTGGGGTACCACAGGGATCAGTTTTAGGTCCATTACTCTTTACTTTATATCTAAATGATTTAGAGAAAGGAGTAGGTTGTAAAATTTCTAAATTTGCAGATGATACAAAAGTAGTTGCTCCAGTTACAAACATACATGGGGTTTATTACTGGATTACTATTACTATTTTTATTAGTTACTTTTAATTTCTTCTATTACTATTACTTTATTTTTCATCTATTACTATTACCTTTTGTATGTGGGGTACTTCACTCATTTGGAAAGGATCTTTATGTTTATTTGAATGCAATTACAAGCATTGTGTTGATAAATATTTGTTTCAACCAAATCATTACAATTTCAGAAACAGTAGGGTCTTGATAAATTTTACTTTATCGAAGGAAAATTTGCCAGAAATATTAGTTTTTGGTATGTAATAAACAGGTGCGTATTTACATGTGGGCCAAATGGGCCATGGTCCAGGGCAGCAAATTTTAGGAGGCAGCAAAATTTTGAGGGCAGTAAAATTCTGGAGGAAAAGTCGTAACAAGAAAGCACTTTTTAGGTATGGAAAAAATATGAAATTTCTGGTATTTTTTTAACTAAAAAAAAAAAAGAGAAAAGTTAGTAAAGCTTAAAAAAAATCTCATTACATTTGAACAAAGTCAATTTCAAAGTTGGTCCTTGGCCTTAATATACTTTATTAACTTTAATATCTTTATTTTAAAGCTAATTACTTTTATTTTATTTCAGATTTATTGTTTACACTTTACAGAGTATCAAGCTAAAAATTTGGCAATTATTTTGTTTAAGGTTTTCTCAATAAAACTGAATTTATATTTTTTCTATTTTGCAACTTTGAACTTTGAAACTGGACAACATTTAAAATTTAGACAAGATTGTGTTTATCTCGGTTTAGTACAGTAATGGTATTTATACAAGGTAAGAAGAAGGCAGTTTTTAAGACAATTTTAAATTTTTTATGTTAACTTAACTGCCTATATGTACTTAGCTGTTAGAGACCTACTTTTTTTTAAATATATAATTATAATATATTTTATTAATTTTAATAATATATTTCTATTTTAAAATATATTATTTATATTTTTAATTAATTTCAGAGGTATTTGTTTTTTCAGATGAGTGATGGGAGAAAAAGACTAAGTGGCTTGGAGTATAAGGGGTTGAAAAATGTTGAAACAAATCTGAATGTTCTTTTAAAAGAATTAGAATGTACTGAGATTAAGTTTCCAAGAAAATCAAAATGTTAATGAAGGTTCTAGTAATTTTAGATTATCTGGTAGAGAAGTTCAAGAATCCTGCCTACCCTATACTAAGTCTTGTGATGTAGGTAGCATCGCAACTACCTCCAGCAATCCTTCCACTGGACAAGACACAGCATTATTGGAAGTTAATGATGCTACACGTCATTATGTGTCAGAGCATGGCATAAATCAGGACCTAGAAAACATGACCTTTTGAACTTTTCTTAATCAAAAGAGACGTTTTGGTGAATGATTCACATATGTAAAACCTTATTTGAAAAACAACTTGTCAATGGAGAGAAGGTGAAGAGAATATATTTAATGTATTCAGAGAGCACAGGCTCAATTTTCTGCATTCCATGTCAGTTATTTGATAGAACTACTACAATTGGTAAGGAAAGATTTGATGACTGGAAGCATGGCAGTGAAACATTAACAAGCCATGAAAATTCCTCAGAACATAAGTTGTGTGTGTTACTCGTTAGCTATGAAAATGAGAAGTTCAACTCTCGGAAGAATTGACAGATAGCTTTTCTATCAAATTGATGAGTAGTAGTATTGAAGGAATGTTTTACAACGAGTTGTTGCAGTGGTCTGGTCACTGGCATCTCATGGTTTACCTTTTTAGGGGCCACATTGAGAAATTTGGCTCTGTCCACAGTAGAAACTTTATAATGGCTTTGGAACTTATTACTGAATTTGACCCTTTTCTGGTGGAACATATTGCAAAATACAAAAATCTAGGAAAAGGTCATACCTCATACTTGTCTTCGTTTACATGTGAGCAATTCATCAAACTAATGGCTGACAAAGTTACCAAACAAATAACTGAGGAAGTGAAATGTGCGAAGTACTATTCCATTATTGTGGACTCCACCCCAGACATATCACATGTCAATGAACTTGCAGTTATTCTGATACGTAAAAGTAGATGGGCATCCCATAGAGCGAGTTTTGACATTCCTTCCCAGCATAGGCCACATATCAGAGCAGCTTTTCAACTCCATTTCCAACATATTAAAAATGCATGATCTCAACATTGCAAACTGCCAGGGTTGGCAGAAAACCCACTTTTTTTAAAAAAGCCCACCCCAGGTGGGTTTTTTCAGTTTTTTGCACCTAAAACCCGAAAAAAACCGGGTAAAATTGGGTTTTTTCATATGTCCATATGGTAGTTCATATTAGACCTACCTATTCTTATTTTTATAATAATACTGTACTGTACCGTACACTATTAATATAACATTTGTCTTGTTTTTAGCAAAAAGGTTGCCTTCCAGGCAATTAAGCATAAAAAGTTATTATTTTCTCAGATTGAGCTTCACAACAAAATTTGGAAAACATGGACCAATTTAAACTAAATTTGGTGTGGTAAATTATCCTATTTGTTAGGCTATACTTCCTATGGAAGACAGGCCCCTGTGTCTTCTGCTGGAAGTAGATGAATTACAGCTCCCAAAGGGAACTTAATTCAGCTAGTTATATCTATTTAATTCATATTACTAATATTTTTTCTTTTATTTCACAGTTAAATAAAACAAACTGGCAACAGCATATTTATCTTTACTGCTAGCCTACAGAATTAGTCTGTTTGAAGCAGGGTTGGCATTAGTGGGCCCAGCCCGAAAAAACCCACCCGGGTTTTTTTTAAAAAAAAACCACTTGAAAAAACCCATTATTTTACCCACTTGTGGGTTTTTTCATGAAACTTAAGAAGTGCATATGCAATTATTTTTAAAAATTGTCATATAGCCATCTATAATGATTTTACACGCAAAGCAAGCAAACATGAGTCAACAAATAGACCTACAGGTATAACTCTTTGGGTGAGGTAGCAGGTTATAGAGTGTAGACATCAGCCAATCAGGGTGTTATACATCCTGATTCTTCAGTCAACTGCATCTTCAAGGAATTTTCTACTTCTTCATGGATTGTATTTAAAAGTGGACCAGACAAATTTCGACGGGAAAGTGGAGTGTAGCCTGGTCTTAGAGTCTCTATCATTTCAATAAAATACTTAGACTCTGCACATAGAAATGGAATATTATTTGCATAAAAGAATTTGGCTATTTTGTTATCAATGACATTTTTCTGCAAAGTTGTTGTTGTCATGCCAAAATCGCTTACTTTCTTTTGAATTTTTCTTTTTTTCATCTGTAATTGTGTCAGTGGTGGTGAGGATGAGTCTGGATCATCTGAGAGGTCTATGTCATGGCAGTATGAAGATGATGTACTGGCAGTATTGTCAGTCTTGTTTCTTGATTCCATGTGTTTCAAACATTTCATTAAATGCATTTTTATTCGCTCTATTTTATTACTTATTTCATTATTGCAATGTTTGCATCTAACTTTACTAGTCCCATCAATAATATTGACTTCACTCCATTCATGCCCTGATTTTCTTCCTGATCCAAAGGTCTTTGGCATTATTTAATGCAGTTATAACTTCAAACAGACTAATTCTGTAGGCTAGCAGTAAAGATAAATATGCTGTTGCCAGTTTGTTTTATTTAACTGTGAAATAAAAGAAAAAATATTAGTAATATGAATTAAATAGATATAACTAGCTGAATTAAGTTCCCTTTGGGAGCTGTAATTCATCTACTTCCAGCAGAAGACACAGGGGCCTGTCTTCCATAGGAAGTATAGCCTAACAAATAGGATAATTTACCACACCGAATTTAGTTTAAATTGGTCCATGTTTTCCAAATTTTGTTGTGAAGCTCAATCTGAGAAAATAATAACTTTTTATGCTTAATTGCCTGGAAGGCAACCTTTTTGCTAAAAACAAGACAAATGTTATATTAATAGTGTACGGTACAGTACAGTATTATTATAAAAATAAGAATAGGTAGGTCTAATATGAACTACCATATGGACATATGAAAAAAACCAATTTTACCCGGGTTTTTTCGGGTTTTAGGTGAAAAAAACCGAAAAAACCCACCTGGGATGGGCTTTTTCAAAAAAAGTGGGTTTTCTGCCAACCCTGGTTTGAAGTTATAACTGCATTAAATAATGCCAAAGACCTTTGGATCAGGAAGAAAATCAGGGCATGAATGGAGTGAAGTCAATATTATTGATGGGACTAGTAAAGTTAGATGCAAACATTGCAATAATGAAATAAGTAATAAAATAGAGCGAATAAAAATGCATTTAATGAAATGTTTGAAACACATGGAATCAAGAAACAAGACTGACAATACTGCCAGTACATCATCTTCATACTGCCATGACATAGACCTCTCAGATGATCCAGACTCATCCTCACCACCACTGACACAATTACAGATGAAAAAAAAAAAATTCAAAAGAAAGTAAGCGATTTTGGCATGACAACAACAACTTTGCAGAAAAATGTCATTGATAACAAAATAGCCAAATTCTTTTATGCAAATAATATTCCATTTCTATGTGCAGAGTAAGTATTTTATTGAAATGATAGAGACTCTAAGACCAGGCTACACTCCACTTTCCCGTCAAAATTTGTCTGGTCCACTTTTAAATACAATCCATGAAGAAGTAGAAAATTCCTTGAAGATGCAGTTGACTGAAGAATCAGGATGTATAACACCCTGATTGGCTGATGTCTACACTCTATAACCTGCTACCTCACCCAAAGAGTTATACCTGTAGGTCTATTTGTTGACTCATGTTTGCTTGCTTTGCGTGTAAAATCATTATAGACGGCTATATGACAATTTTTAAAAATAATTGCATATGCACTTCTTAAGTTTCATGAAAAAACCCATAAGTGGGTAAAATAATGGGTTTTTTCAAGTGGTTTTTTTTTAAAAAAAACCCGGGTGGGTTTTTTCGGGCTGGGCCCACTAGTGCCAACCCTGCAAACTGCAGAGGACAGTCGTATGATAGCACTCCCAACATGTCAGGTACTTACTCTGGCTTGCAAGCCAGAATAAAAGAAGCATCCCCAGTAGCAGTTTACATACCCTGCTCTGCACACTCATTAAATTTGATTGGACAGTGTGCAGCAAGTTGCTGTAAGGAAGCCATTGATTTTTTCACACTTCTCCAAAATCTTTACGTGTTCTTCACTGCCTCCACTCACCAGTGGGAAATACAAAATCATTTTACCAAATCTGAAAATGTAGCACTAAAGAGCTTATCAGACACTTGATGGTCAGCCCATGAAGAAGCATGTAGGAGTCTCAATAAAGACTGGGAAAAGGTTATAGAGGTACTTATGTCCATTGAAGATGAATCAGAGAAGCCTTGCACAGGCAGTGAAGCATCAGGCTACCTCAATCAACTGCAATGCCTTGAAACTACAATTCTTTCTTTAATGTGGGGTGACATTCTGGAAAGGTTCAATGCTACTAGTAAACAGCTCAAGCAGTTAACATTGACCTTGGTGTCGTAGCAGAACTGTATGCATCACTGACATTCTATGTAAAAGATGCAAGGGACAACTTCGACTTTTATGAAGCAGCAGCAATTAAGAAATCATATATCCATGAATATGAAGTTACAATGAAAAGAAAAAACTTTGAGTCAATGAAACATGTGAAGGCGAGGCAGAAATAGGTGGATGGAGGAACTTCTTCATTAATACCAGTACTTATCTTGTGGTACTTGACAGATTATTGTTGGAATTAAACTGCTGCAAAGATGTGTATGAAAACCTCCATGCACAGTTTGCATTTTTTACAAAAGTCACCATCTTGAATCCAACAGATATAACTCAATGCTATTAAACTTTGGGAATTTTACAAGGATGACTTGGCAGAAGCATTTGTTAATGAGTGTCTTCATTTCTGTAGGTTTCTTCTGAATTTGGAGAAAACTCCTATGAGCATTCTTGAGATGAGTTAGATGATCCAAGCAAAAGGATTAAAAGTAGTTTACCCATATGTTGCTATTGCGCTCAGTATTTTCCTATATACGCCAGCTTCCAACTGTTCTGCTGAAAGATCTTTTTCTGTACTGCGATGACTAAAGCACTACCTACAATCAGTGATGTCAGAAAATTGTCTCAACTCTTTAGCTATCCTTAGTATTGAATCAGAACTCATGAGAGCTCTTAGCTATACACATCTTATTGCCTCCTTCACTGCTCAGCAATCTTATCAGAAACTGCTTTGAGTATTCTATAATGGTCAATTTCACAACTAAACAAAGATCATAAAGATAACATACAATGCATTTCTGTTCACACATTTAAGGGATTGTTATATATATATACCGTATTATATATACACACAGTGGAACCTCGACTTACGAATTTAATTCGTTCCAAGACCCTGTTCGCACCTCAAATTGGTCGTAAATCGAATACATTTTTTCCATTGAAATTAATGTAAATTTAATTAATCCATTCCAGCGCCCCAGATAATTGTACTTTTAATGCTTTGTAAGAGTTTATAAAGAGAAAATATAAAAGAAAAAAATTATACTAAATTTAATAAGCTGTATAATTTTACTGTACCTTTGTGGAGGATAATCGCTGGCATGAGTAGATGGTGATGAGGAAAGGAAGGGAAGTTACTGTTTGGAAGGAGAGTCCCCTTCCATAAGAACACTGGGCACCTCTCCTTCAGGGGTTTTGTCTCTTTTCTGTCTCTTTAATTCAATGGTTATTTTAAGTTTTCTTTTTTCACTGCCACTATCACTCTTCACTTTCTTGGGAGCCATAGTGAAGGGCTTATTAAAGCAATAAACGAAAAATCACGGAGTAAATATGCGAGAGATAAAGCAATAAACGAAAAATCACGGAGCAAATATGCGAGAGATAAAGCAATAAACGAAAAATTATGGAGCAAATATGCGAGAGATCCACTCGCAATCGCAATCAAAGCGCCCGGTGTATGTTCGTATGTCGATTTGGTCGTAAATAGAAGCGTTCGTAAGTCGAGGTTCCACTATATATATATATATTACATATATTTTTATATTATACATATAATATATATATATGATTATTGATATAAAAATATCTATGTTAAGATACTGTATATTTTGCTACAGTAAATGCCTAAACCATTTGACTACATTTTACTAAAAACCCTTATATCAAATAACTATTTACTGCTAAATGGTAACTTCGTAAGTGTCTGAAGGGTGGCTAAATCAGTACCGTATGGCCCTTGGCACCAGGAAACCTAAATCCACCCCTGGTAATAAACAAGCATGATATGGTTGGTTTTTGTTATTCCCTTGTCAAAGAAAATGGTTGAATGATAGCAGTAACTATGAGAAAGTTTTTGACAACCCAGAGTTAATGAAGTGCCACTGTAATAGACTATTATCTATTACTTTGCCTTCTATTACTATTACAGCCAAAAAATTATGATCTATTACTTGAAAATTCCTGTAATAGTCTATTACTATTACCCCATGTCTAGTCATGGGCGTCCGGAGAGGGGGGCAAGAGGGGGCAGCTGCCCTCCCTTGGAAATTTGTGTTTGCCCACGCAATGACTTCTATAATTCTACTGCAGCTCAGTCAGTGTTTCCACATTCAAGGAAATGTCATTTACTTTACCGAAGTGCCGTGTCGTTGAACTTAGAAGTGTTAAATAAACTATACTGAAAGATATAGTAATGGAATTATTTGCAAAGATCATTATATTGAGTGTTTTATTTATTTTTTTCTCTCGAAAACCATTTGGTCAATTTCACTGAAACTTACACGATTATAGTTAATCATAGTATCATATAACATATAAAAAATGGACTTGACTGGTAGAAAAAAAATGCACTGCGACCACTACGAGTAAAAATCGTCCTCTCTCCTTATCATAGCCTGCTTTCGGTGCTAAATTTATGTACTAAGTACATAAATTTAGCACTGAAAGCAGGCTATGATAAGGGGAGATGACGGTTTTTACTCGTAGTGGTCGCAGTGCATTTTTTTTTCTACCTAATAAAGAACTAACAAGAACTAAGAACTTAGTTTTGCTCCCCCTTGCAAAAAATCCTGCGGACGCCCCTGTGTCTGGTTACAAATACAGGAAATTCTTATAAACTGCAAAAGGATCTTGATGGATTAGTTGTTTGGTCTAGTAAATGGCAAATAGAATTCAATGTTCAAAAATGTAGTCATCATGTATTTTGGTAGAAATAATGAAAACATTAGTTATGAGATGCAAGCGAACTGGTTGGAGGATGTTAGACATGAAAGGAATCTTGGCATTATAGTTGGTAGTGATCTAAAATTTTCTAAGCAGTGTTTAGAGCAGGGATGGGGAGTCGGCCAAAAACAACAGACTCCCGACTCTTTCAAATATATAAGTATAAATAAATGTAATAAAGTAGGTACGATAATAATACAGTTTAGTAATTTGATACAATTTTAATGTTGTATTACACAAAAATAAAAATTAACAGAAAAAGAAATTGATCTCGTATAAAATATTTATAACCTCATTTGGTTAACAATTTTAAAATTTTAATGTTGCATACGGTACCGTATCTAAATAAAAAAAAGTTGGTAAAGAATATTTTGTTTCCATTATATATTATGATATGCTAATATTGAAGCTAAATATTAAAAAAAGGCTAAAAAAACATACTTAATAATTTAACTCTCTAAGGAGAATTTGTTCTTAAGAAAAGTATAGCATCAATTATGTCTTCCTTCAACTTAGCCTGTAGGTGGGATTTAATTAACCGAAGAGCTGAAAATAATCTTTCAATGCTGACTTGTGTTGGTGGCAATGCAGTAACAGTTCTGGCTACATCTTGCACTAATTCAGGATACTTTGGTATGGCATTCATCACATAAAGTTTTAATGAACGATCAAATTTCTCTATTTTTATTAAAGCTACATTAAAGTCTTCTCTGAATTTGGTCAATGGGGTTATTTTTATAGGTTTATCATCTTGACTCAAATGGCATCGCTTAACTTTTTTTGATTTTTCTTCATTATCAAGGTATTTTTCAAAATCCATTTCTTCTTCAGAGTTTGAGCAGGAGCTTTGCATAATGGCAGGACTAGAGCAGCTTTCAAATTCTGAATTACTTGCGGCATCTGTTTCATTTAACATTTTCATTCGCACAGCTACATCACACAGAGCTGACTTTCCTCTAGCAATCTGTTCTTCAGTTAAAAGTACCCTGTGCATAGGATCTACATAAACTGCAGCCAATAGTACGTCATTATTCAGTAAATTTTCTTCTCTACGCTGCATAGACATTCTTATACCATCTGCAACAATGCCGCCAATTTGAGATAGTTTATAATTAATATTTTTCCATTCCTTGTAAAATGTGCCAGGTGTCAATTCAGCTGCTTGAAACTTCTTTGTAACCACATATGGGTACTTAAGTAATGCCTCAAGTTGACTTGCCTGCTGCCACTGGATATCAGTCATTGTTACATCTGGGTTTGCCATATCGATAAGGTATGGCTTCAATTCAAGAAGGCGCTTAATCATTTCATAGGTACTCCCCCAACGTGTAGCTTGATCTATAACTGCACCTTTTCCGGATCGACATTTTAATATTGCATCAAGTTTAGGCATTCTTGCAGCCACTACTATGTTGCGTAACCTACCTACTACATTAGCAGCATTCCTTTCTTTTAACCCATCACGAATTGCCAGTTGCAATGTGTGGACTGCACATCGCATATGGGGGATATTTGAGAATCCAGCAAAATCATTGTCTACAGTGTCAACACTGTCAAGTTTGTCAGCAGTTTCATCCGTATCTTCTTCACTACTGTCTTCAAAAAGATCTCCTTTTACTTCACCATCATTAAGTTTCTGTACTGTACTTGTCATATTTGAAGCATTATCAGTAACAATTGATAATATTTGCTCTTTAGTGATTTCATATTCTGTCAAGATGGTTTCAATTAGCTTGGTCAGGTATTCGCTTGAATGTTGAGCTTCAGTGTCCTTCACTGCCAGAGTACGTATAACTAGTTTTCCTTCATCATCAATGAACTGAACATTTATTGCCATATAATTAATTCTTTGTCTCGTGCAGGCATCCATCTTAAGAAAGAAGAATTTTCCTTGCAGCATTGTTTTCAATAAAGTTTTCTGGCTTTCTGCTTCCTTTAAAATCATGTTTCGAATATCATGTCTCTCTAATGACACTCCTAGTTTTGCCGCCATTTCTCCATTTAATCCACGGAGAGCTGGGGAGGAAAATAATGTAAGTGCAACCCCATTCTTTACAACTAAATCTATAAGGTATTTTTTAAAATTTTTCTTTGTCATTGATATTGTAATTCTCTCACTGTGGAAAAATTTTGTAACAGAGACTTGTTTGCTTTTTGAAATAGAGGTACTGGCCTGACTAGAAGTAGGTTTCTGGATTTCCTTATCATGCTGATCTACAACCTTATAAATATTGGGATGTTTTGTTTCGTAGATGGCGTTTCAAGTTTGAGGCTCGAGTTGGAGCATTAGCATGTTTCCCAGTGTAAGCACTAATTTTTGCATTACACTCTTTACCATCCTTTTCTACTTGACAAATAAAAATACTTTCATCCTCATTTAGCTTAAAATATTGAAAGACTGCTGATTTTCTACTAGGCCCACGACTCATTACTAATAGGGGCTAATTAAATTAATAATTAATATATTGCTAATTTTTATATGGTACCTAGTATCCTGAAATAGAAAATAGAAATATGAAATTCATTTGCTAAGATTTACCAAAACAATAAATCATATGTGGAAATGTGAATCTAGAATTAGTTCAGGAAGATATTTATTTAGGGCAGAGTAGTATTCTGGTAAATTGTTGGCATATAGAAATTGAATCAAAGAGTCGGGAGTCAGTTGTTTTTACCGACTCCCGACTCCGACTCCCAACTCTTCAAAAAATCTCCGACTCCCGACTCCAACTCCCCATCCCTGGTTTAGAGGATAGAAATAAAGCAAATAAAATGTTAGGTATTATTAAGAAGAATGTTAGTTACAAGAGTTAAGGAAGTCATTTGTAAATTATATAATTCTTATGTTAGGCCTCACTTAGAATACAGGAACAGATTAAAGGAACTAGGTATGTTTAAGTTTTGAGACACATTGTACGAAGAGAGATATGATACAGATGTTCAAAATATTTTCAGGTTAGGCAACTTAGATTATATGTAACTGGTATTTCTTTACTATTACACCAGTCTCTGGTAGAAAGTTTTAAAAGCTGGTTTTCAATGTTAAAGACATTACTTAAATATGGGTATAAAAATAGGATAGGTTAGGTTAGGTTACGTAAAAAAAGGGTAAAAAAGGGGTAGAAAGTTTTAAAAGCTTTAAGCTTCAATAACTCTTTAACAAGTCATTTGCGATGGAAAAAGAGCAATCAGAGAAAAACAAAAGCATTTCATAAATTCAAAAGAACTAAAAATGGCACAGACTCCAAAATATATAAAAGTAAAAGAAGCATTTGCAAGAAAGCAATTAGAGATAGCAAATGAGACCTAGAAAAAAGCCTAGCCAAGAATTCAAAAAATAATCCTAAGAAGTTTTTAGTCACTTCAATTTGAAAAGTAGAGTGAAAAAGAAAATTGGCCCCCCTCCATATAGATGATAAAACTATAGATGATAATCTTGAAATAACTGAAGAACTAAACAAATACTTCTCATCAGTATTCACAAATGAAAATTTAAATAATATTCCTGATCTTATACTACCAGGACGAGAGAGAGAAATAAATGAATTAAGGGTAACAAAACTAGATATCCTAAAAGCAATAGATAAATTAAAAATGGAAAAAATCTCCAGGGCCAGATGAAATGCATCCAATAGTCATAAAAACTGCCAAAAAGAATATAGCACAGGCACTAGAAATTATTTTTAATAAATCATTGATATGTACTGAAATTCCAGAGGATTGGAAAAAAAGCAAATGTGGCTCCAATCTTTAAAAAAGGAAATAGAAACTTGGCAAAAAACTACAGACCCATCAGCCTCACCTCCATTATTTGCAAATTACTCCAAAGTATCATTAGAGGTAAAGTTACTGAGTTCCTTGAAGGGTGGAACCTTATAAATGATAGCCAGCATGTCTAACCAACTTGGTTGAATTTTATGATGGAGTCCTATTGGCATTTGGACAATAAAGAGCCAGTAGATATAGTGTACTTAGATTTTGCAAAGGCATTTGATACTGTTCCTCATGCAAGATTGTTGCTAAAAGTTAGAGCCCATGGTATAAGAGGTCATATAGCTGACTGGATAGAAGAATGGCTGAGAAACAGAAAACAGAGTTCATCTAAATGGAAATAAGTCTACTTGGAGACCCGTATTGAGCGGAGTCCCACAGGGGTCTGTGCTGGGACCTCTGTTTTTTGTTGTCTATATAAATGATCTAGAGAAAGGCCTATCATGTAAAACCTCAAAATTTGCTGATGATACAAAATTAGGCCATAATGCTAAGTCAGTAGCAAGAGCAATGACAATACAAAAAGACTTAGACAGAGTAACAGCCTGGGCAGATAAGTGGGAGATGAGATTTAATGTTGATTGATAAATGCAAGGTTATGCATATTGGGCCAAAAAATCCAGAATTTGAATACAATATGAATGGAATTTGGATTACAAATAATGATAATGATAAAGAGAAAGACTTGGGTGTCACTGTGACTAATGAACTTAAACCCTCAAATCACTGTATGGAAATCAGAAATAAAGCAAATGCTAGACTCAATCTCATGCATACACACATTGAATACAAATCACCCAATATTATAAAGCAACTATACATTTCATATACAAGACCCCTCCTTGAATACTGTATTCAATTTAATAGTCCCTATTTGATACAAGATATTGAAAAACTGGAAAAAGTACGGATCAAGTAAAGATAATCCCTCCCAGGTCACACTAGTAAAGCAAATCCCTCCCAAAAATGACCAAGTAAAGATAATCCCTCCCAGAAAGTAAAGTAAAGTGAAGCAGTCTGACATAAGGATAAAAATTAAGAGAATCTTTTTTTAAAAAATGATTTATTTGAAAGCAAAATTTATTAAAATTCATTTATTACAATGGATCAAGTAAAGATAAGCACCCCTAACCTTTTTTAGTTAGCTTTATAAGGCTAACTAACGAAAATATCACGACTTAACCTAACCAATCATTAGGTCAACTGTATGCCCTTGACGATTGGTTAGGTTAGGTCGTGATATTTTCGTTAGTTAGCCTTATAAAGCTAACTAAAAAAGGTTGGGGGTGCTTAACTTTACTTGATCCAAAGACTTTAATTAAAGCGGTATTGCGGTATTACCAACTTTACCAAGTAAAGATGATCCCTCCCAAAAAATGATCAAGTAAAGATAATCCCTCCTTTTTCTGTTGGGAGGGATTATCTTTACTTCATCCAAAAGTACAGAAATGAGCAACAAGAATGATCCCACCTCTAAAACAATTGACATATAAGGAAAGACTGGCGTATCTAAACATGTTCTCATTAAAAAGGAAGAGGTCAAGGGGTGATATGATAGAGGTGTATAAAATGATAAAAGGGTTGGATAAGATAGATTTTGATTCTCTTTTCATTAAAGGTCACAATAACCAGACTAGAGGTCATAGTATGAAATTATTTAAGCCAAGATGTAGAACAAATTTAAGAAAACATAGTTTTACAAAGTAATTAAGTTTTGGAACAGTCTGACAGAAGAAGTGGTGACTTCTTCAGATACACTTGATTCTTTCAAAAGAAGGTTGGATAGTTTGATGTCTGCAAGGGACATCTGGTGATAGTGTCTAAGCCCATTTTTATTGCATGAATGGTACGAGTTTATTTCATATATATTATGGGCATTTAGGTGATAAATCCCACAGCTGCTGAGCAGTGCCCCCCCATAGTACTGTAAGGTATTGAAAAACTCAATCTTCACTTGCCCTATAAACACCTTTAAATGGGAGACCCAAAATGGGTACACACACATTTTTACATTACTGTACAGTCTTTATAGCCACACCTACACTTTTCCTCCTAAGTATATATATTGTAATGTATATGGTTACAAATTATGACTTGGTCCGCAATTGATATGGACCGTGACTATTTTTAGTTAGCAAGGTACTGGTATTGATGGGTATCATAATGAAATTGACTGGATTCTTTGGATCTGATATATTTGCATGTCAGTTATAAATAGATATAGAGTGTAATATATTTGTGGATAGTAGCCTATTATGACACTGATCCTCTGGATCCAGAGATTCTATCTCCAGTTTTAAATTGATAATTAATTAGTTTTAAATTGATAATTAATTAGTTTTATAAAAATTGGTTATTGCCAATGTACAGGCAGTTTTTACATAGTAGAGCCACCTCAATGGGCCGAAGTGGCCCCTAGTGTGCCCACTATAAAAATTTCTTGTTCTTAGCATTTTTTAATTTAGCACATTGAAAAAAATTAAAAACCAGCTTTTAAAACTTTCTACCAGAGTCCGGTGTAATAGTAAATATTTACCGTAACTTTTTCTCACTAGAGACTGATAGGATAATTTGTGGGCATAAGAAGAAAATTAGAAAAATTTGTAGACTTTATCTACAAAAATACTTTTTCAGTCATAGAGTAGTAGATTTTTGGAATGTCTTGCCATATGATGTGATAAACAGTAGCTCATTAGTTAATTTTAAGACAATTTTAGAGATTGTATATTGTGTTTATTCTTAGCTTAAGTTATGTAGGCTACTTTGGTGGTAGTAAATAGTTTTACATTAATTAGCTAACTTTAGTTTGACATTTTGAAAGATTTTTATTATTAAAATGTAGCTCATGACTTGGATTACCTCAATAGGCCTGAGTGACTTCATATTTTCCAAATGAAATGTAATGTCAAGAATCTGAATAACTTTTGTCAAACTTCACAGCCTACTGGGCCTTTAATTTAGGCCTACACTACATTTTTATTTAAAACATGAAACTAACTGAGCCTATCAAAGTTCGTCTGGCCCCGAGGGGGTGGGGATAATTATTGCTAAAGCCTATCCTTACAAACCAGACTAACATTTTGAAACAAGCTAAGTTTACTAGCCTAGTAAGAACCGCAGGTTTAACTGGCCTAAATTTAGACGCATACTCGCCTGGTATGAGGTAAGTAGGCATAGGCAGAGCTTAGCCAAAGAGTAAGCATTAATCTAATTACAGCTTGCCTAATCAGTGAAAATTTGCTTAAGCTTGGTCTCACTAGGCCAAATCACTAATCCTAGCGAGTAATGGTTTTAAGTTAGTCGTCAGTGAAAATCAATATTCCTATTAACCTAGGCCAAATTTTCGAAGAAAAAATGGTTCTTTGGAACATATATACATTTATTTTAAGCTTTAGTTAAATACATGGCAAGGGCATAGAAAAGATATAATTTAAGCCTGTTCAGATTCCCACCATGCGATTACACAAACTCTTCAATCGTCGTAGGCCATTGATAATGTTGCCAAACACTTATAGTTCAATAATATTTTTATTTTTCTTCCAAATTATTTTCTTTGTAAATTGAAGGTCAAGCGCAAATCCTACATCAAATTATTTTACCTAAATTAGACAGTCTTAATTAAAAAGAACAGGTTAAAAGAATGAGAATAATATGCCAATATTTACATCTCTGCTCTTGATAGGTTATATGGAGCAGTAAAAGATTGAATTCTCTTTAGCCGAAAATGCTAGCGAAAAACATAATGCAAACCACTATCTTTTGTTTCAAGAAAATGGGTCTCCATACAGTTAGTTAAGTGTGTGTTTTGTAATTCAGGACTACAATAAAATGAAACAGTGTTATATTAACTTCAACTTTAAATTTAAAAATATTTTACTGTTATCCTCATCTGGGAGAGATTTAAATTATTTACTACAACCGTAATATATATTAAAATTAATAAATATGAAATGAATGTCACAATTTGTAATTTGTAAATATGTTTAAAATTAAAATATGTTTAAAACTATTTGTAAATATGTTTAAAAAATAGGTTAATTAGCTGATAAGGTAAATTTGTTTTTTTCAATACCTCTCGTACATTTGGCCGCGAAAGCTACATTTATTTAATTTCAATTATATAATTAAGAGCCGAAGAGTTACAGTGTATAAAAATTTTATGTAGCATAGGTTACCAAATTCATGAAAATATATACTTTAATTGTAGGGAACATATAATCATATGAAACATCACAGTAAGTATAAGTGTACCAACTGGAAACGGCAGAAATCGAAATTAACTCGCAACGTCATCAAGGACCAATGTTATCCCCTTCACAGACGTATATAGGGTAGACCATATATAGTCTAATACAATTACCAAATTTCCTCATAAAGCCTCATTTCATTCATAACTATTCATACTAAAATTGACTCGCAGCGCCCTCCCCCACGAGCTTTCAGTGTCATTCAACAGTGTTAATTATGAAGTCGAAGTTGGTGCACGCGAGTCTCAAATGGGTGGTAACATTGGATTTGGGTCAGGATTTGTTACATATCATGCTTCTTACGGTTGTAATAACATACAGATTAGAGGAAACAATAACACTATAACTTTTCCTTACTTTTCGAAAGATAAAAATTTATGTAGAGTATGGTAACTGTAAATAGTAAGTGTAAGTTGTAAGTTACCACATATTGTATTCAATTTAGTATAACAGCTCATGAATGAGATGAGGTGACCGTAATTTTATTAAATTATGTATGGAAAACTGATGAGTGGGTAGTTGGGAGGTAACGAAAATGGTTCACTGAGTAGGTAGGTAGTTAATCTAACAATTATTAAATTCCTTTTATGTCAATAACTGGGTGGATGAAACCAATTGGGTGCTCACCAGAGTTATTCTCCACACTAGTATTTATATACTGTGTGGGTGGAGCGTGCTCGGTAATAGATACATTACCGCTCAACCAACCGAGGAAAAAACCAAGACAACGCTGGTGAAAAAAGCCCCGCGAAGAGGAGAACAAAGGGAGAACGAAAACGAGGAACGGGGCGAGAGGACGTACCAGCGAGTGCGCTCTCGACAATTACAGAACCGGAGAAGGGAGACACTCCAATAACTAAAAGTAAGTGACTAATTGAGTTTTTACCCCAGTAAGTTAATCACATTAAATTAAGCTGGGTCAGACAAGTTAGGCCTACATTGTGGCCTAAGACCCAGCATCAACTCATAGCTTAACAAAGGTGAAGGTAGATTGCCCTAACCTAATCTTGTGAGGAATCCTACTGTGGACCTCAATTTATCTGCCCGCTCTGGACCATTTCCGGAATCTCTAGGCTGACCCCTCTAGGCTAGACTTGATCTACTCTATAGTTAGACTGGAGAAATAAGGGGTGGGTTAATTGTGGACCAATTCATACAGAGCATTTTTCGCATTGGTGGTCCGTGTGTGGGGAATTTACAAACCTTAACCTTACTTAAAAAAAATTGCAGAATTAGGCTAAATGGTCTAGCCTAAGCCTAAGCCTAAGCCTAACCTAATCAAGCCTAATTAGGTCTACAACCTAGGGCCTAACTAGGAAACATTTACATTTAAGGAGTCTCATTCTCTTATAAGCTTAGACCTGAGTGACATAAGTACTTGGGGGGGATTAAACCAAATTTGAACTTGACTGTTTTGTCTGTGCTCTCTCTTCTCTGGTAATTTCTTCTTGTCCTCTATTTCATTACGATCCCCAGTTAAACAATTTTGACTTAGACATGGACAGTGCGGAATTGAAAAGTTAAAAAAGAAAAGGGGGGCAAAGTTGGGAGCTGTTACAAAGGCTGTGAACACTTTTAACAATATTACACAACCAGGTAAGGAAAATTTAGAGAGTGTAATTCTTAAATTGGAAATTAAAAAGAAGGAAATAATAGCCATTAATGAGAGTATTTCAGAGTTAGTTGAATCCGAAATGGCTGAAGAACAATTGATAGACCTTTACGCTGATGATGATGATCAGGTAATCTCAATTGAACAGCAAATAAGGAGACTACGGTCTCGTTTGACTGACTTAACACCAAAAAAACCTAATTCTGATTTTAATCAAAGTAGGGCTAACCTTCAACAAAATTTAAGTGGCATGCTAAATCCTGAGTCACAAGAATTGAGGGCTCAGTTACCCATTTTGCTAGTACCAACATTTGAAGGGGACACGGTACAATTCCCATCTTTCATTGACAAATTTGAGAATTTAATAGGCAAAAAACAGATACACTTATTTGGGTTACTCACTCTCCTGGCTGAGATTGAGAACATCATTAACAATAGACCACTCACTTATGTGAGTGACAACATTAATGACCCGGAACCATTAACTCCAAATCATTTGATTCGGGGAGAACAAGTTAGTCTCCTGCCGGACTACAATATAGACTCTTCAGAAGACCCAAACTGGACTCAACGACATAATGAACTCCAGACTAAGTTACAACATTTAACTAGAGTTAAAGCTCATTTCATTAAACAGTGGAAAACTGAGTACTTGATGGGTCTAAGAGAGAGACATAAACAAATGACTAAGAAGGATTGGTCTGACACAATTAAGGTAGGGGACCTTGTTCTCATATATGACAGTACTCCAAGACAATACTGGCCTCTGGCTAGAGTTTCAGAACTCAGACCAGGGGCAGACGGGGTAACAAGAGTGGTCAAATTAAGGACTTCAACGGGTGACACAACAAGAGACATTTCTCTTTTGTACCCTTTAGAGTCTGGACCCAAAACAATGGACTTTGGAGAACCTTCTCCACTGACAGTAACAACTGGAGACACTGAACTTCCAGTAACTATTCCTTTGACAGTAGGAGTGGTAACGCATCCTACTACAACATTGACAGACACAAGACCTCAGCGACAAACAGCATTAAAGGCGCGACTATTTTTACAACAAAAAATAGATGCTGGGGAATTGTAATTTTATCTTCTAACTTTCATTTTTTCTTTTCTTATGGTAAAGACCATAGACAGTTTCATCCTATGGATGTATATTTTCTCTTCTAATTAAATGCTACACCTTCTCCATGAGAAGGTGAGGATAGGCACTGTTAATCAGATTAACAGGCATTTACAGTTAAATAGTTAGCTAGTCTACACTCAGACACAAAAATTGGTGACAATGACACCAAAATTTTTATCTCCCGGGGCCCCCAGTATATGGAAAACTGATGAGTGGGTAGTTGGGAGGTAACGAAAATGGTTCACTGAGTAGGTAGGTAGTTAATCTAACAATTATTAAATTCCTTTTATGTCAATAACTGGGTGGATGAAACCAATTGGTTGCTCACCAGAGTTATTCTCCACACTAGTATTTATATACTATGTGGGTGGAGCGTGCTCGGTAATAGATACATTACCGCTCAACCAACCGAGGAAAAAACCAAGACAACGCTGGTGAAAAAAGCCCCGCGAAGAGGAGAACAAAGGGAGAACGAAAACGAGGAACGGGGCGAGAGGACGTACCAGCGAGTGCGCTCTCGACAATTACAGAACCGGAGAAGGGAGACACTCCAATAACTAAAAGTAAGTGACTAATTGAGTTTTTACCCCAGTAAGTTAATCACATTAAATTAAGCTGGGTCAGACAAGTTAGGCCTACATTGTGGCCTAAGACCCAGCATCAACTCATAGCTTAACAAAGGTGAAGGTAGATTGCCCTAACCTAATCTTGTGAGGAATCCTACTGTGGACCTCAATTTATCTGCCCGCTCTGGACCATTTCCGGAATCTCTAGGCTGACCCCTCTAGGCTAGACTTGATCTACTCTATAGTTAGACTGGAGAAATAAGGGGTGGGTTAATTGTGGACCAATTCATACAGAGCATTTTTCGCATTATGGATAGAAAAAGAATCAGTACTCATACTTCTGACGCTGAACAGATCAGATAATATGCTCTTTTTTTACGATTTAGCGGCTATTTTTATTTTCAAAATTTCAAGGTCTAATACTAAAAATTCAATTTGGCAACAGGCAAATTTGAATTTAGAAGGTCAAAACCAGCGAAGTAAGACTCGAGACCTTTTTTTCTGGTCTCGGTCTTGGTCTTAGGTGCTTAGGTCTCGGCCATGGTAGTCTCGCCCAGCTAACATTTTTACATAGATACGACGCTGTCACAAGGTTGCATTTTAGCAATGTGACCTAGATACAACCTAAATTTGTGTGGTCTCAGTTATGTCTTCACAACGTTGTGCTATTACGTAAACTTTACGTAGATACAACGTTGTCTCAACGTCTCAATGATAGAATTTGGTCCAACAAAGGCACCCTATTTAAAATAGTAGTATGTCGTATGTAGGCTGACCATATTTCCTTGAGACAAAAACGGGACATTGGGATGGCAAAAAAGGGACGGGGGTTATGTAATATTCTGTATTCATGAAAAAGTAAGTACATAAACATATTGAGCTTACAATTATTCTTCAGTGACAGAACCCATACAAAACGATACTGTCCCGTTCAAAACGGTACGTATGGTCAGCCTAGTCGTATGTAACTTCGTTACAATTTTGTAACAAAGAATAATGTAATACGAAACTATATGCTGTGGATGTAAAATCTTACGCGCAGACAACGTCTATGCTTCCTACAAAAAATTACGTCAGAAGTTTACTTGTATTTCACGTGTATACAACGTCATTATGCAACGTTGTATCAATGTTGCAATATAATGTCTAAGTTTTACGTTGTGATTACGTCAGAACAACGTCATTTTCTGACATGACCAAGATTCAACCGGGATACCACGTTGTATTTATGTAGTGTGTTTGCTGGGCGACTACATCGCTGCTGAGTATGTTGATGTTCCTCAAATGCAACGAACACTTATCTTGTTTTAAGTAGGCAGTTAAAAAAATGTCACAAACTATGAATTTGTGAATAAATTATGAGTAAATTTTGCAATTGTCACTTGATAACCACTTTAGAATCTTTATTTCTAAATGTGAAAAAACAGAGCTTAAGAATTAGACATTAACACAATATTGAATACATGCAAAAATTGCATATGGTTTCACTCTCGGTCTGGGCCATGGTGGTCTCGACTATATCACTGGTCAAAACCCATGAGAATCAACCTGTTGTCAAGCATTAACAAGAAACGTCTTAACCCCTTTATTTGAGGCTTCTTTACTGAAAACGAGACCATGCTGGTACGTCTCGTGTCATTAAAAATTAAAAATAAAAAACTTTATTCAGAAAAGAATACGAGTGACAGAGTTTTACGATGTTTAAATATTTGACATAACATTAATATATTCACAGTACTCTCATCTGAATATGCCCTTTGAATCATGGAGGCTTTTTAGACAAAATTAATGCCATTCAGTTTATTTATTACCTAAAAATAGTGAAAGTGGCATGTAATAGTAATAGTGACAAAACAAATAATAATAATAAATAATAATAATAATAATAATAACCTTACCTTACAACCTTACAAAGGTTTCGCGAGATGATTTCTCATTTCGCGAAGGTCAAGCTTGTCGCCCGTCCTCTCGAGTTGGCCTGATGAAGTAGTGAGTTGGATTCTTGTGCTCTCCACCTCACATAACCAGGTACGCCCGGCTCATCGGGGATTGTTCTGATCCAGGCGTCTAATCTTCTTTTGAAGATGTCCACTGCAACTCCCTTCGTGTTTCTTAGGTCTTTGGGCAACTGATTAAACAGTTTTGGTCCTCTCACTACAAAACTATTTCCTTTCAGGGTTAAGGATGTTCCCTGTCTCGCCTTCAATTTGGGAATACGACAGTCTACCGTTTCTACCCTCCACCGTTGTTTGGGGAGTTATAGGGTTCAGAGTAAGATTAGGGACTAGTTTCTCCATTATTTTCCAAGTGTAAATAATGGTGCATCTCTCTCTCTTCTCCTTTCCAGTGAACATAGGTCTAGTTCGCGTAACCTTTCCCAGTAATTTAGTTCTTTGCACCCAT
Source organism: Bathynomus jamesi (assembly GCA_023014485.1). NCBI lineage: Eukaryota > Metazoa > Arthropoda > Malacostraca > Isopoda > Cirolanidae > Bathynomus > Bathynomus jamesi. Next base: position 478,803 of record JAJOZX010001907.1, on the reverse strand, counting down.
TGATCTTGGCTGTGAAGCTTCTCTGGATCCCTTCCAGCTGTCTAATGTCTTCTTTTTTATGGGATGTTAGGAAAGAGCAGTATTTAGATTTGGGTATGATCAGGGTTTTCAGTAGAGTCATCATTACATTCCTATCCCTTCGTTTAAAGGTTCTCAATATCTGTCCCGTTATTCTCTTTGCTTTGTTTACTGCTAACTTATTTTGTGTTTCAAATTTCGCATCATCTGTCATTACACCCCCTAAATCTTTTGCTCTGGAATTTCTCTGAATTCCCTGTCCATTTGGGGTATAATATTCCATGGATTTTAGGTCTTTTCCCACACTGTAATAGCTGAAATTTTTCGGTGATAAACTTCATATTGTTGTCTTCCGTCCGCTTGTAGATTCTGTTTATGTCGGTTTGTAGAGATCCTATATGTTCTGGGTTTCTTATTTTTCTACTGATCTTTGTGTCATCCGCAAAGGATGTTACTGTGCTGTCCCTGGTAACGTCCTCATCTATGTCAGCATGATTATGAAGAGTGGTGGAGCTAATACTCTTCCTTGTGGTACTGAGCTGAGGACCTCTGATTCTGATGAAGATACTCCTTGTACTGTATCGACTTGCCCCCGCTCACTAAGGAGCGGTGGCATTTCCCTACTTTTCCTGTTATTCCCATATATTTCAGTTTATGTATTATGATTCCGTGGTCACACTTGTCGAACGCTTTAGCAAAGTCTGTGTATAGTACATCATAGTTTTCATTACTTTCAAGTGCATCAATAATGTTGTTGTAGTGTTCCATTAGTTGTGATAAGCATGTGTTAGAAAATCTAGAAGAGGGAGAACCATTGTTGTCCCAAGGCGATATGATGACTAAGCTGATTGATACAGCGTTGCTTGTATATATTAAGTTAAAGTGTATATATATCCATCTCATAATTGTAAGGTTAGTGAAAAATTCACTTAATTTAGACCTAGCATTTTTGGGCTCTTGTGGCATCATTGTTTGGGCACTCTTGTGGCATAATTTTTTGGGGCGCTGCGCGTCTTTTCTACTCGTTTGTGGAATGCGGTACTTACAGGGTGTGGTCTTATAGAGAGCTCTCTTGCAATTCAGTTTGGTTGTTTAGATAGAAGATTGTTGCATCGTGCAATAGTGCAGGTTGTGTTGTTGTTGTTGCAAGGTTTAGAAAGAAGACCATAAATAGTGCCCCTTTTGTTTTTTATCTTAAATTCATGCAACTGAGGCCTAAGGTAGGCCCACATCGAGTCAGCAACCGTGAGGTAGGACCTAATAGGACCTCCAAGTCCGTAAGTTTTTAATCTAGCTTAACTTGGGCTGTAGGTTGAACTGGCCCTTCAGAGCTTGGCCGTTCACGACTCAGCTGGGATTTTGAACCCAATAAAAAAAATAATAACAGCATGATCTGCCTGACCGGAACCCTTGTTGGTTATCATTGAATTTTTTCTGAGTTTCCAAAAAGTCATAGATTTTCTGTCTAATTATTCTTTCAAATATTTTAGTGAGATGGGATGTAAGCGACACTGGCCTATAGTTTTTGGCCTCGGATCGATCTCCTCCTTTATACAGAGTGGGCCGTAAGTTTCCATACATAGGAAAAATAAACATTTTTTTTATGGACAATCATTTTTATTTATATAATATGCTCTACATGGTTGCCATTGTTTTGAAAACACATTTCAATACGTGTTCCCCACTGTTGATGAACACGCATTAGCACAGTTGACGTTATGCTTGTAATGGCGTTGGTGATACGTTCCTTTAGATGATTTATGTCTCGTATCTTTTCCTGATACACCATGGCCTTCAAGTGCCCCCAAAGATAGAAATCAAGGGGGGTGAGATCTGGGGATCTGGGAGGCCACTCCACAGGACCACGCTGACCAATCCAAGCATCCGGAAACTGCTGATCCAAATACCGACGCACGTGAAGACCATAATTTAAATTTTCCTATGTATGGAAACTTACGGCCCACCCTGTATATTGGGACTATGTTCGCGCTCTTCAGGATGCCCATATTTCCCCCGTGTCTAGTGATCGTCTCCATATCCAGTATAGGGGCTCAGCGATTGCATTCTTGCAGTTTTTGATCAGTGTGGCATTCCGTTTATCCGGTCCTGCCGCTGAGTGTGTTTTTAGTTTCCCTATGGCTTGTGTAATATCATCCGTCGTAAAGTCGAAATCCGTTATACTTTCCCCTTGTGGTTCTTCTTCAAAGAACGAAACGCATATCAATTTGTCAGTTTTTGGGTTACTGAAAGATGATCTGTACTGAGCTCTTAATATTTCAGATACTTCTGTTAGATCATCAGATAAAACACTGTTCTCATTTTTTTAAAGGTCCGATAGTCGCATGGTTTTTCGACTTTCTTTTTGCGAAATTATAGAAATACTTTGAGTTATAATAATAATAATAGAAAGTCGATATCAGCCTATGTCTTTATAAAGGATTTACATTTAATTTCCAATATACTGAATAGTTTTTTATTTTCAGTACTGTACTGAGTTTCTTAATAATAATTCTAGATAAGAATTTGTAGTATGCTAAGAATACTGTCTTCATTTTTTTTTCTGCAGAAAAAAAAAATGAAGACAGTATTCTTAGCATACTACAAATTCTTATCTAGAATTATTATTAAGAAACTCAGTACTGAAAATAAAAAACTACTCAGAATATTGGAAATTAAATGTAAATCCTTTATAAATAATAATAATAATAATAATAATAATAATAATAATTAAATGATTTATTGTATATTTAGTAGAAAATAAATTATGCTTAATAAAAAAACAGAAGAAATAGATTACGAAATTAAAAGTGCTACATGAAATTATCTTTTCAGTGTTGTGCGCGCTACCTACTGAAAATAGCGGCCCTACCGCTACCGATACTTGGGCGAAAATATAGCGGCACTACCGTTATTATTTCTTATTTTATTGCGTTCAGAATCTGAGGTGACGTGTGTGTGTGTGTGTGTATATATATATATATATATATATATATGCACTAGAATCACAAAATAACACGGACCTTATTAATAAGCAAACAACCACAAGGAAAAGGAAACACAAAGTCCGAGCGCTTTCGTGATATATTCACATTATCAAGGAGGAACAGAAAATAGACGGAGATTACAAAGTAAATGAGTTAAATAGACAAGCAAAAAATTCACAATTGGCACCTCAAATTAAAGGCCTTAAAGCCCTCTAAAGATTTTTTCAATTGATAACATAATCTGTAGGCAGCTAAATTACTGAATATAAAAAGTATATACTGTATAGATGAAATTAGACAAAAAAAAAAAAAACCAATACAGAGAACAAAAATTATTATAATGGTTATTAACACTAATATTTAATTAAAACAGGCAATTAATTGGCAAGAATTTAATGAAAAACAAATAGATAACGTAGATAACAAATAGAAAACATAATCTGTAGGCTGCTTAATTACTATACAGATGAAATTAGACAAAACACCAGTACAGAAAACCAAAAAAATTATTATAATGGTTATTAACACTAATATTTAATTGAAGTAGGAAAAATTAAGAGGCCCGAAATTAATGAAAACAAAGGGAAAGTTGCCATCGTCTTACAGATTATTACAAAATTTCAACAAACAATCTGGAAAAAAATTGTTATCCCAACAGCAACCCACTTCAAAAAATCCAATAAACCACCCAGCAACCAAAGATTATACACGAAAGAAATATTACAATTAAAATAGACACATAAGAATGTTAACAGTTCTTACAATAATATTTATTTATTTAACCAGGGCAAACCATTAAGAGGCAAAAAATGCAGTTAAGAAAACAGTAGGCCCATCGCCAACTTCCTGACAATGTACGAATCTAATTTGTACAACCCAGGGCTAATATTAAAGACCAAATCCGCATTATTCTTGATCACACTTGATTCCAATATATTTCTGCTAACAATAGATTTACTAAACCTTAATTTGGAAGCATTTTTCCAATCAATGGGATGATTAGAATCTCTTACGTGAATGAAAATGGCGTTAGATTCCTGGCCACTTCTTATACTGTATTGATGCTGTTTAATACGTAACTCAAGGGTCTTACCAGTTTGGCCAATGTAAAATTTATTACATATTGTGCAAGGGATTTTATATACACAACCATGTTCACTTAAAGGGGAGTTCTTAATCAATGAATTCTTAATGACATCTAAATTTTTGAACGCAATATTTACGTTAAAAGTCCTCAGCAGATTCGGCAGCTCAAGGAAATTTTCTCTGAATGGTAACACTAAAACATTTTTTGTGTTATAAGGAATCTTATCCTTTACTTCGTAGAAGGTTTTCTTTGCCATTTTTAAGGACTTATCTATGCAGTTCTTTGGGTATTTTAAATCAAAAGCAATTTTGTATATTTTACTAATTTCATCGTCAATAAACTCAGGGTTACAAATTCGTAGGCCTCTTAGAAACAAAGTAGAAAGAACGGATCGTTTTACATTAATGTGGTGATCAGAATAATAATGTATATAGGAACAATTATTAGTGGGTTTTCTGTAAATATTGTACTTAAACTTTTTCCAGACCTATATATTAAAACATCTAAAAAAGGGATCGAAGAATCTTTTTCTATTTCAACTGTAAAATTGATAGAGGGAATTAAATTATTAAGTTTGGGTAGGAATTCATTGAGATTTAAAGTCACTGGCCAAAGACAAAGAACATCATCTACATATCTAAACCATGGAACATAATTTGGCAGAATCTTCCTTAATAACTTACTTTCAAAAAACTCCATATATAAGTTACTCAAAATGGGGGAGAGAGGGTTTCCCATCGCCATACCAAATTTCTGTCTAAAATATTCATTATTGAACACAAATTTTGAGTCTACTATGCACAGCTTAATTAATTCTATAATTGTGGCCACAGGTAAAGGCAAATTATGCTTAACCAATTCTTCCGAAAGAAACACTAAAAGATCCTCCACCGGGACTCTTGTAAATAAAGCGGTAACATCAAAGCTTACCAATCTAAAATTGTAATTGACACTGATACTATTTAATTTTTCCACAAGGTCTACATTATTATTTATGTGTGATTGTGAAATTGTGCCAAGGAGAGGATTAAGAATGGAGACAAGCCATTTGGATACCTTATATGAGATAGATCCTATAGAACTAACAATAGGCCTTGCCGGATTATTTGGCTTATGAGTTTTAATCAGGCCATACATATAAGGTAATGACGGTGAAGTACTCAGAAACTGTTTAAGTAACATTTCATTCCCCTTCAAAAGTTGTTTAATTTTCTTGTTGAATGCACTGTTCACAGTTTCAAGGGGATTGTTCCTTAATTTCATGTAAGTGTCCGCATCATTCAACAGATCATGCCTTAGTGATCCTCAATAAAGACGTTTATCTAGGAAAAATGTATGATCTGTTGAATGATGCGGACACTTACGTGAAATTAAGGAACAATCCCCTTGAAACTGTGAACAGTGCATTCAACAAGAAAATTAAACAACTTTTGAAGGGGAATGAAATGTTACTTAAACAGTTTCTGAGTACTTCACCGTCATTACCTTATATGTATGGCCTGATTAAAACTCATAAGCCAAATAATCCGGCAAGGCCTATTGTTAGTTCTATAGGATCTATCTCATATAAGGTATCCAAATGGCTTGTCTCCATTCTTAATCCTCTCCTTGGCACAATTTCACAATCACACATAAATAATAATGTAGACCTTGTGGAAAAATTAAATAGTATCAGTGTCAATTACAATTTTAGATTGGTAAGCTTTGATGTTACCGCTTTATTTACAAGAGTCCCGGTGGAGGATCTTTTAGTGTTTCTTTCGGAAGAATTGGTTAAGCATAATTTGCCTTTACCTGTGGTCACAATTATAGAATTAATTAAGCTGTGCATAGTAGACTCAAAATTTGTGTTCAATAATGAATATTTTAGACAGAAATTTGGTATGGCGATGGGAAACCCTCTCTCCCCCATTTTGAGTAACTTATATATGGAGTTTTTTGAAAGTAAGTTATTAAGGAAGATTCTGCCAAATTATGTTCCATGGTTTAGATATGTAGATGATGTTCTTTGTCTTTGGCCAGTGACTTTAAATCTCAATGAATTCCTACCCAAACTTAATAATTTAATTCCCTCTATCAATTTTACAGTTGAAATAGAAAAAGATTCTTCGATCCCTTTTTTAGATGTTTTAATATATAGGTCTGGAAAAAAGTTTAAGTACAATATTTACAGAAAACCCACTAATAATTGTTCCTATATACATTATTATTCTGATCACCACATTAATGTAAAACGATCCGTTCTTTCTACTTTGTTTCTAAGAGGCCTACGAATTTGTAGCCCTGAGTTTATTGACGATGAAATTAGTAAAATATACAAAATTGCTTTTGATTTAAAATACCCAAAGAACTGCATAGATAAGTCCTTAAAAATGGCAAAGAAAACCTTCTACGAAGTAAAGGATAAGATTCCTTATAACACAAAAAATGTTTTAGTGTTACCATTCAGAGAAAATTTCCTTGAGCTGCCGAATCTGCTGAGGACTTTTAACGTAAATATTGCGTTCAAAAATTTAGATGTCATTAAGAATTCATTGATTAAGAACTCCCCTTTAAGTGAACATGGTTGTGTATATAAAATCCCTTGCACAATATGTAATAAATTTTACATTGGCCAAACTGGTAAGACCCTTGAGTTACGTATTAAACAGCATCAATACAGTATAAGAAGTGGCCAGGAATCTAACGCCATTTTCATTCACGTAAGAGATTCTAATCATCCCATTGATTGGAAAAATGCTTCCAAATTAAGGTTTAGTAAATCTATTGTTAGCAGAAATATATTGGAATCAAGTGTGATCAAGAATAATGCGGATTTGGTCTTTAATATTAGCCCTGGGTTGTACAAATTAGATTCGTACATTGTCAGGAAGTTGGCGATGGGCCTACTGTTTTCTTAACTGCATTTTTTGCCTCTTAATGGTTTGCCCTGGTTAAATAAATAAATATTATTGTAAGAACTGTTAACATTCTTATGTGTCTATTTTAATTGTAATATTTCTTTCGTGTATAATCTTTGGTTGCTGGGTGGTTTATTGGATTTTTGAAGTGGGTTGGTGTTGGGATAACAATTTTTTTCCAGATTGTTTGTTGAAATTTTGTAATAATCTGTAAGACGATGGCAACTTTCCCTTTGTTTTCATTAATTTCGGGCCTCTTAATTTTTCCTACTTCAATTAAATATAGTGTTAATAACCATTATAATAATTTTTTTGGTTTTCTGTACTGGTGTTTTGTCTAATTTCATCTGTATAGTAATTAAGCAGCCTACAGATTATGTTTTCTATTTGTTATCTACGTTATCTATTTGTTTTTCATTAAATTCTTGCCAATTAATTGCCTGTTTTAATTAAATATTAGTGTTAATAACCATTATAATAATTTTTGTTCTCTGTATTGTTTTTTTTTTTTTTTTGTCTAATTTCATCTATACAGTATATATTTTTTATATTCAGTAATTTAGCTGCCTACAGATTATGTTATCACCTTTAATTTGAGGTGCCAATTGTGAATTTTTTTGCTTGTCTATTTAACTCATTTACTTTGTAATCTCCGTCTATTTTCTGTTCCTCCTTGATAATGTGAATATATCACGAAAGCGCTCGGACTTTGTGTTTCCTTTTCCTTGTGGTTGTTTGCTTATATATATATATATATATATATATATAATATATATATATTCTAAAAGTCACTAAAAGAAAGCTGAATGGCAACACAAAAGAATAAACAGGAACGCGGTCTGTTCGTTTGTTTGGGCTGGACTAACAGCATGGTTATTCATATCTGACTAAATCGTTGGTGCTAAGTTTAATTTGGTGATGTTGCTAAAATGTGATAAAGTAAGCAGGAAGTTGTTAAACAGTATATAAGTGTAGGGTAATGTCTATAGTTTCTAAATTAGTAAAGTGAGCGAGTTAGGTAGGCTGCTTTGTACTGGAAATCTATGCTAGGCCCTAAAGAAGATCTAAATCAAAGCACCGATAAGTGCCTTTGTTGTTGTTTGGAAACCTAGTAACTTGGCGGGGTCACTAACCCCAAGTTATTACAGAATCCCAGCTGAGCCCTGAACGGCCAAGCTCTGAAGAGCCAGCTCAACCTACAGCCCAAGTTAAGCTAGACTAAAATTTACCGACTTGGAGGTCCTATTAGGTCCTACCTCACGGTTGCTGACTCGATGTGGGCCTACCTTAGGCCTCGGTTACATAAAATTAAGATAAAAAACAAAAGGGGCACTATTTATGGGCTTCTTTCTAAACCTTGCAACAACACAATCTGCACCATTGCACGATGCAACAATCTTGTATCTAAACAACCAAACTGAATTGCAAGAGAGCTCTCCATAAGACCACGCCCTGTAAGTGCCGCATTCAACAAACGAGTAGAAAGGACGCGCCAGTGCCCCCCCCCCCAAAAAAAAATGATGCCACAAGAATGCCCAAACAATGATGCCACAAGAGCCCAAAAATGCTAGGTCTAAATTAAGTGAATTTTTCACTAACCTTACAATTATGAGATGGATATATATACACCTTAACTTAATATATACAAGCAATGCTGCATCAATCAGCTTAGTCATCATATCACCTTGGGACAACAATGGCTCTTCCTCTTCTAGATTTTCTAACACTCCCCACCGAAGAGGCATTGTTGACATTATCTTCTGCAAGTTTACCCAAGCCTTCTCCATGAGGCTGTGACCCAAATGCTTCATCTTGACTATCCGTGTTTTTGCTGATTTCTAAAACATAGAGTTTTTGTATAGGTCTTTTTAATTTTCCTCCTGAATTCTTTACCAGTGCAGACCTAATTAAATTGCCTTTGCCAACAAACAACTCTTCAAGTATGCCAAGCTTCCAGCATTGCCTTGGTCTTTCATCCCCAATCATTACTACTTCTCCCACCTTGATACAATTCGCATTGGAGCCCTTTACATTGCCTGATGGGTAATGATTGAGTTCTGGCAAGTATTCCATCTGCCACCTCTTCCATAACTGATTTTGTAGTTTTTCAAGGTACTTGAACCTTCTGGTTAACTCTTCTAGACTGCTCTGAATAGGCTGTAAGTCTTCTGGCAAACTGGGGCTTGATGTTAATCGTTTACCACAAAGAAAATGATTTGGTGTCAATGGCTCTGCATCCTGCATACTGTTATAAACAAAGGTGATAGGCCTGCTGTCAGAGCTGGGCAATAAATACATTGAATGTATTTAAATACTAAATACTAAATACATGGGAGAAATGTATTTAAATACTAAATACATTTTACGAATGTATTTAGATACTAAATACAAAATACATCAATTGTATTTAAATACATTTTAAATACATACAAATTTTAACATATGCATTCACTAATTCATGAGTAACAACAATATAAAATGCTTGATAAAGGATAAAGAAATAGTACAATCTAATTTCCGATTATATATTTCCCTCTTTAGAACAAAACAAAAACAAAAGAACTTAGAACTTACGATGTTCAACCAGTGACATATTATACTCATTATATCATTGCAAAATGAGTAACAATTAATGAGTAGATGAGACATAAACGTAAACATAAGACGTAAACATAAACATAAGGCACCTTACGAATTCTCTTTTATTTCACGGTTGCTGCGGATCAAAACCAATCTTTCAAAAGTTTTGTTTGAAAGAGAGTTTCTTTTGGGAGTCAAAGTGATTCCCGCGAATGAGAATATTCGCTCTACCGGTGCCGAAGATGGTAATGTCGTGTTATAGCGGAGGAACAGTCTTTTTATGAGAGGATGTTTTCCCAAACTGTTGAAACATGAACCATGCTGTACTACACTGTCGACGCGTCGTACTGTGCTAGTACAGAACGTGTATTAAACCAGTAAAAGTATTTACATTTTTATATTTTGAGTATTTAAATACATTGTATTTAAATACTCATTAAAGTATTTAAATACTATATTTAAATACATGAAAAACAATGTATTTATAAATACAGTTCTAAATACACAAATGTATTTAAATACGTATTTAAATACAAATTTATTTAAATACTGCCCAGCTCTGCCTGCTGTTCACCATTGCTTCTACTTCACACAAAACAGTGCAGAATTCTTCTTTGTTCAAGTGAGCATTAGCTAAAAGTTTCTTTAATGAACACTTTACACTTCTCACTAGCCTTCCCCAAAATCCTCCCTACCATGGTGCTCTCTCAACAATAAACTCCCACTGTACCCCATGGTGTGAAAAGTAGGATTGGAATCCCTCCTCGTTTAGCAAGGATCAAACTTCTTGGAGTTCCTTTGCAGCCCTTTTGAAGGTTTTTGCATTATCCGATGTGATTTTATTTGGGAAACCCCTTCTGTTCACAAACCTTTTGAAGGCCAAAAGAAATACATCCCTACTTAAGTTGCTTACCAACTCCAAATGGATTGTTCTGGTGGTAGAACATGTGAAAAGACATATATATAACCTTTGTTAGACTCCCCTTGCTCATACACATAGACTGGACCTGCAAAGTCTACTCCCACAACATCAAATGTGGCAGTATAGACACACCGTTCTCTTGGAAGTGGAGCCACCTTTTCATGATAAGGCTTTGCACTTCAACGCTTGCAAACCACACATCTATGCAAGACCTTTTTTACTACTTGTCTAATTTTGGGAATCCAAAACTGTTGTCTGATCTCTATTATCACTTCACTAACTCCAGCATGCAACAACTTATGATGCGAATCCAGGAAGGTAGCAAAATTGGATGTCTCTTCTCCTCTGGAAGCCCAGAAAACTGGAGTCTACCTCCTACTCTCAATAAATCCTGATCCAAAAATACATCCAAACCCTTGAGAGCAGAATGTGTTGGTAGAAGCTGTAATGTACTGCTGGAGAGAAATTTTCTCTCTTCACCAAATTTTTCCTTCTGCACATATACCACACAGTATTTCCTGACTTGCTGAATCTCCTTACTGTTCGGAATTCCTTCCATTCTTGTTTCTCCCTTAATGTTGTCTGTAAATCTATATACCCATGCTGTCACTCTTAACCTTTTCAGATTGCTAATGTCCTCAAGCCTCAATATGGGGTCCTGCTGCATAACTTGACAACTGTTCACAGTACATTTTCTCAACTCACTCACCCATTCTTCTTGAGCCTGGCATTCTCCTACAATAGGCTGATTAGAAGGCCAATTTTCACTTCCAAGTTTTAGCCACTCTGGCCCATTCCACCACAAACTTGATTGTGTGTAATAACTTGGGGTTAGTGACCCCACCAAGTTACTAGGTTTCTAAACAACAACAAAGACACTTATCGGTGCTTTGATTTAGATCTTCCTTAGGGTCTAGCATAGATTTCCAGCGTCCCATAAAGCGCCTACCTAACTCGCTCACTTTAAATTTAGAAGCTATAGACATTACCCCTACACTTATATACTATTTGACAACTTCTTTTGTGCTGCCATTCAGCTTTCTTTTAGTGACTTTTCCCTTTAGTGACTTTAGACTATCAACATATAACTTATACACACACACACACACACACACGTCACCTCACTCCTTCCCTACAAGTTTATTCTGTCAGGGGGGTGAGAGACCCTAGACGACCTGCGGAGCGGGGTTGATGTAGTAGGAATCGGTGCAACCTGCATAGGAAGGCGAATTGAACCATTTTCCAGAGGATCGGTTCTCTTTTCCAGAAGACTCTGGTCATCCTGCAATTCACGTTCCCATATCTGGTCCTGATGGCTTTTGAAGGAAACAGGGCCTGTTCTCTCCTGCACAGTTGCAGGAACCCATTTTGGTTCAGCCCCATAGTTGCGAATCATAACTGGATCATTAGGTTGCGCTTCTTAACTCTCCTTTTTATAGTGTCGTCGTACAACTTCTGTTTTTCCTGATGGCGTAAAAATCGTTGTTGTAACGTTTCGTTTGGACGTAACAGATCGAAAACTGAACGAATTCCCTGGCCAATCATAAGTTTAGAAGGAGACACCCCCGTCGTTGTGTGAGGTGTTAGTCTATATTTAAACAAAAATTTACCTAACACCACTTGCATTTCCTTCCCATGAGAATGACGCAAGGCCGACTTGAAAGTACGGACCATGTTTTCCGCGAGATCGTTAGTAGACGGGTGAAAAACACTAGACCGGACATGTCTAATGTCATTTAGGTGGACAAAAGAACGAAATTCCTCACTGGTAAGAAAGTACCATTGTCGGAAACCAGAACTACGGGTAAACCCCATCGAGCGAAACACGAACAGAGTAAGCGAATAGTAACTCCCGAAGTCGTGGAAGTGGTTGGAAAAATTTCCACCCACTTAGAGTAGGCATCCACAATGACTAGGAAATAGATATTAGTTATAGGACCTGCATAGTCAACATGGATCCTATGCCAAGGTATAGTAGGCCATTCCCACGGATTAAGTGGACTTTTCCTTGGGAGATCTCCGTTCTCTAGGCAGTTTTGACAGGAACGAACCAATGATTCGAGTTCTCCATCTAAACCGGGCAACCAAAAATAAGCTCTCGCCAGCTCTTTCATTTTTGTTGCACTCATGTGTTCAGCGTGAAGTTCCTTCACTAAATTCGATCTGCCTTCATTCGGAATTATCACTCTGTGGCCCACAAGAGACAGCTATTTTGGATCGAGAGTCCACACTGACATTCATAAAAAGGCTTTCACTCTCAACCTTAGTAGGCCAACCAACTAAGCAGTAATGGATGACTCTAGACAGACAGTGGCGGTTCCTCATATGGGCAATATGGGCAGCCGCACAGGGCGGCATTTGTGGAGGGGCGGCATGAGCGCCTGCAAAAAAAATAAAAATAAGAATAAATAAATAAAGAAATAAATAAAAATAAAAAATAAAATAAAATAAATAATAAAAGATCAATAAATATATTTTTATTAATAAAAAACCATCTATTGCATTTTCCATAAACCTTCCCATAAAAGACCTAAACAATGCAAAATGCTTCCAGATTAATATTATTGGGAATAAAGGCCCATACTTTAACATATGTAATGTTATTTTTCTGGGTTTGGTTAAATAGTGAAATGTATATTATTTATTACAGAACGAATCTTCACACTAAGCCACTAAGGTCTGTCAAATAACCGCAAATGGATAAGAAGAGGTCAAAGCTATCAGGTGCTCAGTTTAGAAAAAAGAGGAAAGAAGAAGAGGAGAAACGAGCAAAAGATAAAGGTATAGAGCTATGTCATCTACTCTTCACTGCTATATTGCACTGCTATTTTGTGATATAGCTTTCTGAGTCATTTGAAGTGTACTATTATGTATATAATTAGCCATTAACCAAGGAGGTTGTATTATTCATTTGTTTCCTATTCTAAAAGTTTAATAAATTGTGCTTAATAACATGTTAAATTAATTGTACTAGCCTATTCATGCATTGGTCTGTTATGTTCTATTTTACTATTTGCAGGGGCACTTTTGAAATATTTTGGAACACCCTCTGCCACTAGCCAGGATGAGAAGCCGTCTACTTCTGCCATTATTGAGGCTGAGGAGCCATCTACCTCCTCAGCCTCACATATGTCTCCACAAATGCAGTCTGATCCTGAGGATGAAGACCCATTTGCTTCAACTTCTCCCCGGCAGGACTCTTCAGGTGAGTTTGTGTGCACATATGTCTGTGTGTGCGTGTGTGTGTATGTGTATGTGTGTGCATCCCTGCAAAGCATTTTGCAAACAGTTATAAATTATAATGTTATTATCACTGGGTCTGGGTTACTGGGTATGTGTGGTGTTTCACCACCATAATTCCATAACACCACCACCATAACAAAGTGCTGTGAATAATGTGTTATCTAACTTAGGTGTGTATACTAATGAGTAATGCTCTTGTTCTTTCTATTAGAAATGCCTGGAGCAGAATCGCCTCCTGAGGATGAGTCTCTGTCCACCGACCCTGCTAACTGGCCTTCAGTTCTGACTGAGAGAATTCGGACACAACTGGTTTCCAGGGGACCAAGTCAAGTACCATCTGACTTTGTATTCCCTAGAAACGACAGTGACGGAAGAAGTTTCCACCATCAATACTTCAGGAAGTCATTGGTTAGTGGGGAAAATATAACCAGAAGTTGGTTGGTCTATTCCTTAAAAAACAACAGCCTTTTCTGTTTCTGTTGTACATTATTTTCCAAGAGGAAAATAAATTTAACAAGTTTGGGACTCTTGGACTGGAAGCATGCAAGCTCATTGCTCACATCACATGACAACAGTTCAGAACACCTAAATTCTATGAAAATCTGGAAAGAACTGGCAGTGAGGATGAGAAAGGGGGAGACCATTGACAAGCAGGAGATGGCACTTCTGGAGGCTGAGAAGTTGAGATGGAGAGCGGTGCTGACACGTCTCACTGCTATTGTGCATTCTCTGGCAGTTAGGAATTTGGCACTAAGGGCAGTGGCGGATTTAAGGTGCGCGGGGCCCTAGGCCGGTTGGAGTGCGGGGCCCCAAACTACGCAAAGCTAGCTTAATTAACTGAAATGAAGATTTACACCCCCATCCCCCAGTGGTGACCTTACGGGGCCCTCAAATCAATGGGCGAGCGAAGCGTTAAAATAAATTTACTTTTTAAACAATATTCAATTTATTGATAATTAATTAGCCAAATGACCATTTCATAGTTGAACATTACACATTTGTTTTTTTGAAGCTTAACAATAAAAAATAACTATAATAATACACCATTAACAAAAAATAACTATAATAATACACCATTAACTAAAGAGAATACCACTTGACTGACATGCAAATGATGCAATGAGTGGGCTTTGTTTATTGCAGGCAATTTGTACGGTACACTTAACTATTTCTCAGTCAAAAAAGATTTTTTTCTAGCCTTCTTACTTGCAAACTGTTTGATGACATCAGTAAAATCAAGCACCCTTAATTTCTCATGCTCAATGCTCAACAGGGTGAGTGAAGACAAACGGTCCTGCCCCATGGTGTTTCTTAGATAATTCTTGACTAGTTTCATCTTGGAGAATGATCGCTCCCCAGTGACACAAGCTTTTCAGCAGATGCTTTAAGCTCAGTGTTCGTTTTGTTTGAGATTTCTGATAAAAACCCAAATTTCTCTCGAAGGTTGTTGTAGGGCAGCACAGAGCTTGTCAATGATGGGCAAGAATGCAGTCACTCTAAACTTGTCTCTCCCTGTCAGCATAACATCCTCCGCGGAGTCTAGTTCATCGTGGTGACGCTTGCGCTTCCTAATACGCTGCGTGTCGGCGTAGTATGCATCATTACTCGTCACATCACAGGGATCACACTTAGCCATAGCTTTTGCTTCAAAGTCATCGAACTGGGATCTCAGGTCCTTAGCAAATTGTAAAAGAGACTCTAGCAGTGTGACAGCTGTGTTGAGGGAGAGCCCAGATTTTTGCAGCTGGATACTGCTACTCTGAAACCTTTCCAATACTGTATCCCAAACTTCAAGAAGAATCACTGTTTCAAGTTTTTTCAAACCTTTGAGAAGACCACTTGCTTCAGCTCTTGTTTCAGCTGGCTGATTCTGATCTGAGAATAACTCTTCCAGAACAATGATGTTTTTTTTGTGTGCTCTACTGAGAGCAGCTACAGCATCTGCTCGTGCTGACCAACGAGTGTCTGAAAGTATTTTATCAACTTTCAACTTCTTATCTTTATTAGTCTCTAGTACCTCACGGTGTCTCCTCCAACGATAAGTAGATGCAACAAGAAAGGAGTACATATTTTGTACCAGAGCAAACAATGACACTGCAGCAGGACAGCTTTCTGCAGCACACTTAGCCACCAAGTTTAAGGAATGAGCCATACATGGTATGTACTCAGCTTCACTACACTCATTCTTGATTATCTGTTGGGTCCCCAGATATTTACCAGACATGTTGCTGGCATTGTCATAGGACTGTCCTCGGCAGTCGATAACTGGAATGTTCTTCTCTTTAATTAAGAAAATCAAGAACAGTTGTAGCAATATCTCTGCCAGTGTGGCTTAGCATGGGAATAAACTGCAAAAACCTTTCAACTGGACCTGTAGTAGGCAGTACATAGCGGATTGTAAAAGTAAGTTGATCCATGTGTGAAATATCAGGTGTGGAGTCAACAGAAATTGAGAAGTACTTTGCTGTTTTTACTTCATCTGTTATTGAGGACATAACCTTTTCTGCCACTATTCCAATGACTTCCTCAGAAATGACATGGGACAAGTAGGAAGTATGACCACTACCTTTGTTTGCGTGTTTCTTGATATGTGCTGCCAAGAAACTGTCGTATGTGCTCAGCAGCTCTAGAATCCCAAGATAGTTTCCATTGTGTACTGATCCAATTACTTCATCTTTACCTCGAATGGCTAGCCCGCGTTCGCAAAGTAGCTTTAAAACATCTACACACCTCCTCAATACTGCTTGCCAGTACTCGCATTCACTTTCATATTGTTGTACTACTGTAGATTAGAGTCAATACGGGCACCCGCAGTCTTTCGATATATCATTTCGACCATACTTTTCCTGTGCTGATCTGACCTACTGTGAGATTCTATGACATACCTAGCTTTCTTCCAACCATTGAAGCCAGTTGTGAATGAGCTTTCCACCTTTGACATAAGCTTGCAAGCAAAACAATACACTTTACCAGTTGTTTTAGAGTAACAGAGCCATTTAAGATTAATTTCTTGGCCAGATAATGAATGAGTTCGAGTGAATAATGTCTTTGTACAATGACGGGTTCTGTTTAGCTCTTTCACAGCTGACTCTTTGAAGTCACCATCACAGTGTCGACATTCTGCGCTTCCCTTTTTCAACCAATAGTCACACACATTTTCAGTAATTATTTTAGGCCATAATCCAAGATCCGTTTCAAATCCTTGTTCAGTACCGGTATTCATAACTTTCACTTCCTCTTGTGTCTCCTCACTGTCACTGTGTTCAGGTTCAATTGCGCTAACTACACTAGGTTCAGTACTACAGTAGTTGTGGCTTCTCCAGTTGTTTCAGGCGTAATTGGTGTCTCTACTGATTCAGATTCAGTTTGACCGGATTCAGTTTGAGTTTGTGATTTTGCAGATTCAGATACTGTTGGATATGTCAACCATTGAGTTATTTTTGGTAGTTTTTTACTCTTTGGTTTACGTCTGCCTTTTCTTGTCGTTTAACAGAGCCAGCTTTATACTTCCTCCCTTGATCACGATCACGACTTGTTGATTTCTCCATTGTGCCTCAGTGCAGCCTCACTGCCTTATCCTGAAACATAAAAACATAAAAAACAAACTATTTACACTTGACCCTCGGTTTAGTATTAATTAATACAGTTTAATTAGTTAATTAAATACAGACACTAAACAGTTGTTCGGGTGAAAAAGTCGCTTTATGGGAAAAGTCGCCAGCCCCCACCAGTGGCGACTTTTTCCTTAAATATGTATAAAATGTATTTATTATGAAATCTAAGCTAAACTGACCTAACCTAGCCTAAGTACGTTTCATATAAAAAAATTAATTACATTAATTTAACATTTTTCAACTTATTTATGTTATTATAAAGCTGACTAAAACTCCCCCATCCCCATTTATTGACTGGCGACTTTTTCGAGATACGACTTTTACCATTACTTACCACTAAACACACTCACATGTGCACTCCACAGCGGCCTGAATAGAACTAAACTCCCGCCAGCAAAGAGAGTGATACCATAATTATCACTAATCATTAATCAATTGTATTATTTATAGTGGAATCCAACATTATAATTATATGTGAGGGCGCGGGGCCCTCACAGGCGCGGGGCCGTAGGCCATGGCCTACTCGGCCCCCCCCTAAATCCGCCACTGACTAAGGGGACATACAGAAAAATTGTTCTCACCATCAAATGGCAATTTTCTGAAAGAAGTTGAACTGATGGCACAATTTGATCCTATAATGCAAGAGCACATTAACCGTGTCCAAAAAGGGACCTCCAGTCACACCAGCTACCTCGGCCACCACATACAAACGAACTCATTGATTTGTCGAGCAGCAAGACCATTTCAGCAATGGTGAGCGACATCAAACAATCAAAGTTTTTTTCAATAATTCTAGATTGCACTCCAGATATCAGCCACACTGAACAGTTGTCAGTTGTGATTCGGGTTGTGTCACTGGAGGGGAAGCCCCATATAAAGGAACATTTCATGGGGTTTTTGGAGGCAGAGGAGTCCACTGGTCAACATTTGGCATCTCTGATTCTGAAGAGACTGGAGGAGCTAAAAGTTCCTTTCATGGACTGTAGAGGACAATCATACGACAACGGGGCCAACATGAGGGGAAAAAACAAGGGTGTTCAATCCAGGCTCCTAGAAATTAATCCCAGAGCTCTGTTTGTTCCATGTGGGGCTCATTCTCTGAATTTGCTTGTGGCCGATGCTGCTAAGGGATCTATTGATGCCACAAGTTACTTTGGCATCTTGCAGAAGCTTTACAACTTGTTTTCAGCCTCTACACAACGATGGGCCATTTTGAAAAAACATGTGAACATCACATTGAAGATGTGGTCTGATACAAGGTGGGAAAGCAAGATCAAGAGTGTGGAGCCCCTGAGATATCAGGCAGCTGCAGTGAGAGATGCACTGATCGAGGTGAGGGACCACACCAAAGACTCTGTAATAAAGGTCGAGGCTCAATCTCTGTCAGAGGAGGTTGGGTCATACCGCTTCGCCATTTGTTCAGTGGTGTGGCATGACCTGTTGTGCCAAATTCAGCATGTGAGCAAGCAGATGCAGTCTCCTAGCATGCACGTTGATGTTGCAGTAAATCTCCTAAAAAAAACAGAGAGAGGTCTCCGCAATTACAGGGCAACAGGTTTTGTGGCTGCACAAATGGCAGCCACAGATATCTGTGAACAAATGAATGTGGAGGCTGTGTTAAAACAAAAACGGCTGAGGTCCACAAAGCGGCACTTCTCCTATGAAGCATCTGATGAGCCCTTGATTGATGCTTTGAAGAAGCTGGAGGTGACATTTTTCAATGCAGTGGTTGATGCTGCAACATCAGCCATTCAGGAAAGATTTTCCACGTTGGAAATTGTGGGAGAGAAGTTTGGAGTGCTGACACATTTCCAAAATCTCACATTTGAGGAGCTGACAGAACAATGTGTGAACCTTAGTACTACACTACACTTTAAGGGACAATCTGACTTGGATGGCAGAGAGCTTGCACAGGAGCTGAAGAACTTGCCTGACTTGCCATCAAAGACCATATCCTTGCTTGAACTGCTGACATTTATCCATGAAAGGGAGCTCTCTGAAATATATCCAAATTTGTGGACTGCTCTCAGAATTGGTCTTACTCTTCCAGTCACTGTTGCTGAAGCAGAGAGGAGCTTTTCAAAGCTGAAGCTCATCAAATCCTACCTGAGGTCAACTATGTCACAGGAACGCCTTACCGGTCTGGCCATCATCAGTATAAATCATACAATTGCTGAGCAGATTTCATATGATGATTTAATTCATGACTTTGCATCAAGGAAGGTAAGAAGAGTCAGGCTTTAGATGGCAGTTGTGCTGTGGTGCAATTTATTTTGTTTCTTGTTCAAAGTGTAGCATAATAATTACCCTCTCTTAAGTGTCTTATTCTATTTATGTGATAGAGCATTTGTACAATTTAGAAATTTGATTCTCTAGTTTATTTATGGCAGTTGTGCAATTTAATTTGTATTTTTCCTGTTCATAGTATCATAATTACATTCTCTTAATAAATGCAAAAAACTTCACTTTTTTTTACGTGAAGGTCAAAATATGAAAATAAAAACCCACTCTAATAGACAGAGTTTATTTCCACGACAGTTTCGACGCCCACTGGCATCCACCCGAGGAGGATGCCAGTGGGCGTCGAAACTGTCGTGGAAATAAACTCTGTCTATTAGAGTGGGTTTTTATTTTCATACATTCTCTTAAGTGAGTTATTCTATTTACGTGATGAAGGATTTGTAAAATTCAGAAATTTGAGTCTTTGTTTTGGTTCTGAAGTTCCAACAATTAGTCCAATAAAAAGTTATTTTGTGAAAGAGTTATGTCTGTCCTTTATTTTGGGGGGATTCGAATGTGTGTGTGTTGGCGAACAGGGGGGGGGCGCTGAAGGTGAGGTTCGCCCAGGGCGTCATGTAAGCTAGGACCGCCACTGTAGACAGAATAGGGTCTGATTTTGTCCACTGCTCTATTTTTACTGCAGTTACTGGAGTGGATTCCAAAAACTCCACCAAGTGAACCCATTCTGTAGGTATAGGTACGCATTCATTTGGATTTTCTAAAGGCAACCAACTTAGAGCATTAGCCGTACCTAGAAGTTTGCCTGACCGATGGACTAAGTGAAATTTATAGGCTTGTAGAATCAGTGCCCATCGTTGAATCCTACCTGAGGCCATAACTGGAATATTTTTATTAGGTGAAAATAAACCTAAAAGAGGCTTATGGTCAGTAATTAGTTTGAATTCATGACCCCCATAGATAGAGATGAAACTTTTTACTGCAAATACTAAGGCTAAGGCTTCACGTTCAAGTTGTGCATATCGCCTTTCAGTCTCAGTTAGTGTTTTAGAAGCAAAACAGATAGACCTATCTACACCATCAATCAGGCCCGTAGCCAAGGGGGGGCCAGGGGGGTCAAAGCCCCGCCTGGAAAATATATGCCCCCCCCCCTGGGAAAACCAACCGCAACGGCGTTCCATGCTCCAAAAACGCCAAAGCCAACTTGTTTCACTTGCCTTTGAAAATAAGAGAACGAAGCAAATAGACATGTTTGAATTCCTAAAGAATTTCGCTAAAAAAAATCGCCGCATGCAGTTATTCTAAAATTAAAAAAACTTACAAAGACTTTTATTTACACTAAATTTAGACTAAATATTGTATTCTATAACCCAATATGCCTATCTATATGTATCGGTTTGATCATTTTTTTATTTAGCCTACGGTGTTTTACTTGTTATAGTTTTGAATGTAATTTTCTGCAGTATATTTCACTATTCACAAAAAATGACATTAAATTTTTTCATTGTCCCCCCTGTCAATTTCTCCGCCCCCCCCTACTGATTTGGTCTGGCTACGGCCCTGCCATCAATGTGGTGAGATAACACTGCTCCAATTCCATAAAAACTGCTATCTGCTGAAACTATGAGAGAAAGTTTAGGATCATAATGCACTAGGAGAGTGGACTTTAGTAGTACGTCCTTGGAA
The DNA here is from genome assembly GCA_023014485.1 of Bathynomus jamesi. Classification (NCBI taxonomy): domain Eukaryota; kingdom Metazoa; phylum Arthropoda; class Malacostraca; order Isopoda; family Cirolanidae; genus Bathynomus; species Bathynomus jamesi. The sequence continues at coordinate 457,531 of JAJOZX010001907.1, read as the reverse complement.
GCATCAAATGCTTCCTTTTGGGTTTTCTACCATCTCCACTGTTCCTCAGATCGTAATAACTTATTTAGGGGTTCAAGGAAAGTCGATGCATTAGGCAAAAGTTTCTTATAAAAGTTTAGGAGACCTAAATAAGCTTGTAACTGTGTGATGTTTTGTGGAGATGGTGCATTTTTTATTGCTTCTACTCATGGGCGCCCGCAGGTAGGGGCAAGGGGGGGGCGCTTGCCCCCCCTGGAAATGCCAGGAAAATATATTAAATATTTTCTAAGAAAATATTTATATCCTAAACTTGCTGAAAAGTATCCAACTGCCTCCTAAAGGGTGAAAATTTTTATTTGTGTGCATTATAAAAGGTTGCTACCTTTTTATTTGTTCACCGGGAGAAAATCAACTCCAACAAAACTGATTTTATGGAAAAGGTTGTTCATAATTTTGGTAGTGACCGCAGACGACTACAATTCCTATTCAAATGAGCAGTGTAGGTGATGCTCGAAACACCGTTTTCAAATTAGGTACAACACTTACTTCAGTGTGCTTTTTTCTTCATTCTATCATGTTTCTGTTATAAATAAAATAAATGATTGTTATCATGTGCATTGTATGTATATACAATATATTTTGCATTTTCCATTACAGAAAATGCAACACTAAACTTGCTTAGAATTAACCTGCTGGTTCCTAAGGGGTCAAAAGTTTTTTGCTTGCTCCGGTCCCTACCTATTAATACATTAAATTTTGCCCCCCCTTGGAAAAAATCCTGCGGGCGCCCATGCTTCTACTGTAGTTTATCCACCGTTGGATGAATGCCTGAGGCATCTATGCGGAACCCTAAATATGAAACCTCACTAGTGACCCAAGAACACTTTTCTTTCTTTAGCTTAAGTCCGGCATCCCGGAGTCTTTTTAGAACTGTGGTTAATCTAGTTAGGTGTTCTTTTTTAGATGAACCTGAAATGAGGATATCATCTAGAAAACAAAGTACACCAGGAATGTGACCTAGAACTTGATCCATTGTTCTCTGAAAAATACCCGGAGCCGATGCTATTCCAAAGCATAGCCTATTGTACCTATATAGGCTTCGGTGCGTATTTATGATAGTTAGCTCTTTAGAATTTTCATCTAAACTTAGTTGAGCATAGGCTTGGGACATATCTAGTTTTGTGAAATATTTACCCCCAGCAAGAGAGCTAAATAATTCATCAGGCTTGGGTATAGGTAGTAGCAATCTAGAAGAACGGCTCTATTTGCTGTTAAACGGTAATCCCCACATAACCGCACTGACTTGTCAGGTTTTAGTACAGGAACTACCGGGGCAGCCCACTTAGCGTGTGTGACTGGTTCGATAATTTTATCTTTGAGCAGCCTGTCAATTTCTAAATCTACATACCTTCTCCCGCAGTGCATGTGCAATTGAACGAGCCTTACAAAATTTCGGAGTTACATTAGGGTCTACCTCTATACAGACCTGATGGCCTTTTAGGTTGCCTACTTCAGGCCCAAAAACAGAAGAAAACTCCCTTAACAATGAGTCTATGTCAGACAGATATGCGAGTGAATGCACATCTGCCTGACCCTTTGGCAAAATTTTGTCAATAGGCATTTTCAAAGCATCACTCCAATCACGGCCTAGTAGAATAGGCCCTTGCTCATCCACCACTAAAAGAGTTAAGGGATGAGACAAAGTTTTCTTGTTGAGTGTAACTGTGACGGATGCTTCTCCACAAATAGGTATTTGTATGTCCCCATATTTTTTAGTATTGTTTTAGATGCATGTAGATTAGGTGCATTTTTGAAAGTTTTGTCAAAAACTGTTTTGGACATGAGAGTTCGGGCAGCACCTGTATCTTGTTCTAGAGGAACTGTAATTCCATTTAGGCCGACATCTACAATATATGGACCTGTATTATCACCACTTTGCTGCTCATAAAATAGGTACTCCTCTCCAATGTCCGAAGTATTTCCCTTTTGACGATTTACACTAGAAATGTTATAATAAAAATTTTCACCCCTTGTTTTCTTTGAAAAAAACTTTAGCTATGTGGCCTATTTTGCTACAGTTTCGGCAAACTGCTTCTTTAAAAGGACAGTCCTTGTTCCAATGGTGTTTTCCACACCCAGTACATGGCTTGGAAGGCTTTTCTTCCTGTTTAGCGTTCGAATTAGTAGGTTTAGTTGTATTTGTCGCATACATTTTATTTGTTTGTCTAGTAGGCTCATTAGGTCTGCCAGGCCTAGAAGATTTAAAACTACTTACGTGTTGAGCTTTACTACTGTGACTGCTAAAAGCTCTAACATCTTTAGCAGCTGCTTCCCTAGCCGCAGCTATTTCTACAGGCTGATTAAAAGTTAGGTCCTGTATAGCTAATAGGCTGTCTGGGTAGAATCTTCTTTGAGACGCATTACAAACCTATCTCTTAGCATTTCGTCTAATTTGTCCCCAAATTTACAAGTACGGCAATGGGCTTTTATACTTACAACAAATTCTGCACTGCTTTCATTCACAGTCTGATGCCTCGAATAAAATTTGAAACGCTCATAGATGAGAACTACTCGGGGTTTGTAGTGATTGGTTAGGGCCTTTACCAATTCACTATAGGTGCAAATTTCCGGTGCTTTAGGAGCAACTACGTCCATAACTAAGTCAAACGTTTTAGGGCCTATTATAGTTAAGAAGGTAGGTACTTTCTTAGCATCAAGAATTGAATTTGCCTCGAAAAACAACCTCACCCTAGTGGCATAAGCTTCGAAGTCCTCCCCAGAGTCTTCGTCGGGGCTTATATGGCCAATCACCGACATGCTAGAACAAAACCGATTTAGGCCAAATAACGTGAAGCAGGTTAGATAGGGTTTAAATTTGATCTAGTTACTCCCCAGTTAGGGCTGAATAGTAGATTGTATTAGAGTTAGGGCTGAGTAGGAATTAGTATTAGAGTTAGGGCTAGGCTAGGCTAGGCTACATCCAATTTTCCAAACAATCAAATTGAACCCAATAAGCCAAATTAAATCCAATGAGCCAAATTAAATCCCATCCTCGTCGTCAAATGTAATAACTTGGGGTTAGTGACCCCGCCAAATTATTAGGTTTCTAAACAACAACAAAGGCACTTATCGGTGCTTTGATTTATATCTTCCTTAGGGCCTAGCATAGATTTCCAGCGTCCCATTGTTAGAAAATCTAGAAGAGGAAGAACCATTGTTGTCCCAAGGCGATATGATGACTAAGCTGATTGATGCAGCATTGCTTGTATATATTAAGTTAAGGTGTATATATATCCATCTCATAATTGTAAGGTTAGTGAAAAATTCACTTAATTTAGAGCTAGCATTGTTTGAGCTCTCAGGTGGCATCATTTTGGGGCGCTGCGCGTCCTTTCTACTCGTTTGTGGAATGTCGTACGTACAGGGTGTGGTCTGATAGAGAGCTCTCTTGCAATTCAGTTTGGTTGTTTAGATACAAGATTGTTGCATCGTGCAATAGTCCAGGTTGCGTTGTTGTTGCAAGGTTGAGAAAGAAGACCATAAATAGTACCCCTTTTGTTTTTATCTTAAATTCATACAACTGAGGCCTAAGGTAGGCCCACATCGAGTCAGCAACCCTGAGGTAGGACCTAATAGGATCTCAAGTCCGTAAGTTTTAATTTTAGCTTAACTTGGGCTGCAGGTAGAACTGGCCCTTTAGAACTTGGCCGTTCACGGCTCAGCTGGGATTTTGAACCCAACAAATAAATAAAATAACATGGTCCTTCAGAACCGGATTCTAGCCCAAGACTGAGCCAGTGACTATTTTTCGGCAAAGTTCTGATTGTGCAAATTGTAGCCCAAGTTAGGCCTAGACGGGTTGAGCATTATTGAGTTACCGTAAGGTCCCAGGGTAGAAAGTTTGGTCGCCCAATTGCGAAACTTGGCCACTCGTCTGTCGTTGTTTTTGGCCTACATTTTTACCGGTTTGGTTAAATTTGGTTTATTATTGAATTAAGGTCCCAGGGTAGAGGACAATGATTATGTTTATGTTTTATTCAAGTGATTACTTATTATGCTTATTCCTTTTTCAGATGACCGTTGTCATTGTTTGACTTTATATAAATAAATAAATGATTACAAAGAGTTGCTTGAATGCTGCGACGATTCACTCCGCAAAGATTTGACAAGATCCGCAGGTGGAAGCCTAACAAACAAAACCGAAGATGAAGTCCTTGCTGCAATCAAGAAACTAGCTGTCCGAGAGGAGAACACCATGGTAGCCAGGGTTACCCTACACAATATGCGACAGGACCGCGACGAAACTGTGCGCAGTTTTGGAGCCCGTCTTCGTGGTTAGGCCGGAGTCTGCAAATTTCTTGTTGAATGCCCAAGCTGCAACAACAACGTAAATTACACTGACCCCATCCTTCGCGACGTCCTTACCCGCGGAATTGCTGACCCGGAAATACAACTGGAACTCCTCGGCAACAGTAACCAGGAGATGACCCTGGAAGACGTCTTTCAGTTTGTCGAGGCGAAGGAAGCAGGCAAGCGCTCAGCATCACGACTGCTGGACTCCCATGCCGTGGAGGCCGCAGGCAGCACATACAGGAGAAGTAAGCAAATACCCCCACAAGACAAAAATGCCCCTGTTCATATTGTGGTAAAAAAGGACACGGCAGAAGAGCCCCAGTCCACATACGCAAGAAGGATTGCCCTGCGTACAACCACAAATGCAAAATTTGCAAGCGCGACAGCCATTGGGAATCCGTATGCAGGAGCAAAGACAAGGACAAGAGCCTTTCAGCCACTCCTAATAAAGCTGATGAGTGCGAAGGTGCGGTATTTGATCTTCTCTGCGCCACAAGCAACACTTCCGAGCCACATAAGAAAAGAGCAATCGCCCTCGACCATCACATTTACAATGAACTATCGGACATGTGGATCAAGGAGAACTCACAACCACAGCCACACATCAACCTGACAGTCAGGACTCTCCCCGAAGACTACGAGGCGCTTGGGGCAACCCTCAATGCCCACCCAAAAACCGTGGTACTGCCTGCCATGGCAGACACAGGCTGTCAGAGCTGCCTCACCGGTATCAAGGTTATCCACCGCCTCGGGCTTCTCCAGTCTGACCTCATCCCTGTGACCATGAAGATGCACGCCGCCAACAACAAGGGCATCAAAATCCTTGGCGCAGCCATACTTCGCCTCACTGGCAAGGATGAACAGGGCCAACAAGTAGAAACGAGACAGGTAACATGATATGTGACGATTCTTCTGACAAGTTCTTCATCAGCAGAGAGGCATGCGTTTCACTCGGCATTATCTCGGGAAGATTTCCTACAGTGGGGGAAGTCCAACTGGATCCAGCACAATACTGTAACAACAGTGCCAGCACACACAGCGGACTTGTAACTAACTGTGACTGTCCAAGACGCCAACATCCTCCATCACCTCCAATCGAGCTACCGCTACCCGCTGTTGCGGCGAACCAGCAAAAGCTCAAGGAATACCTGCTGGACTATTACAAATCAAGCACCTTCAACACTTGTGACCACCAAGCGCTGCCCATGATGGACGGCCCCCCAATGAAATTGATGGTGGACCCCAATGCCAAACCAGTCGCACATCACACCCCCGTCCCAGTACCAATCCACTGGCAGGAGGACGTGAAGGCTGGCCTCGACCAAGATGTCAGACTGGGTGTCCTTGAACCAGTACCCGTTGGTGAGCCCGTAACCTGGTGTCACAGAATGGTGGTGTGCGCCAAAAAGAACGGAAAACCAAGGCGTACCGTTGACTTTCAACCCCTCAACGCTCACGCCACCCGCGAAACACACCACACTCAATCGCCATTCCACCAGGCCAGATCAGTACCGCAAGGCAAAAAGAAAACAGTGTTTGATGCATGGAATGGATATCACAGCGTACCAATCTGTGAAGAAGACCGCCACTTGACCACCTTCATAACGCCCTGGGGTCGCTACCGTTACAAAACCGCTCCCCAGGGTTACATTGCATCTGGTGACGGTTACACAAGAAGGTACGACGAAATTGTATCGAGCATCCCTAACAATACAAAGTGCATTGACGACGTCTTGCTCTGGTCAGACACAGTGGAGGAGAGCTTCTTCCAGGCCACCCAGTGGCTTGACACCTGCGGCAGACACGGAATCACACTGAACCCCGACAAGTTTGTGTTCTGTCAGGACAAGGTTGAATTTGCAGGCTTCGAGATCACATCTGACAGTGTCCGACCCTGTAAAAAATACCTCAAAGCAATCCTAGAGTTTCCATCTCCAAAGAACATCACCGACGTTCGATCATGGTTCGGGCTCATCAACCAGGTGTCGTATGCCTTCAGCATGGCCAAGAGGATGCAGCCGTTCCGCCTACTTCTGAAGCCAGGAACACCTTTCAAGTGGGATGACGAATTGGAAACCATCTTCGAAGAATCAAAGGATGTCATCATCACAGAAATAGAGGAGGGTGTTAAAATTTTTGACAAAACCAAGCCCACATGCCTCGCCACAGACTGGTCGAAAACAGGCATCGGCTACTGGCTACTTCAGAAACACTGCACCTGTACACGAGTCGAACCCTTCTGCTGCCATACTGGATGGCGTGTCACATTGGTCGGCAGTAGATTCACTACCTCAGCTGAGTCCCGCTATGCACCAGTAGAAGGAGAAGCACTTGCTGTCGCCGATGCCCTTGACAAGGCGAGGTACTTCGTGCTGGGATGCGAAGACCTAATAATTGCAGTGGACCACAAACCTCTCCTCAAAGTGTTTGGTGACAGATCCCTAGAGGACATATCTAATACACGCCTCAGAAACTTGAAGGAAAAAACCCTCAGGTACCGCTTCCGGATGATCCACGTACCAGGCGCGAAACACAAAGCTGCTGACGGGGTGTCACGATACCCCACTGGCGACCCCATACCACTGACACTCCCCGATGACGTAGCAGCCATCCATCAACCATGCGAGGGAACGGCGTTCTTTCCCCCCCCCACCTTCCTAGCCGGCATACGGACATCACTGACAGATGGTAATGGCATGGAAGCCTGCGTCATTTCTGCAGCCGCATCAACACTCAACTCGCTGAGCCTGGCATCAGTGACATGGGATCGAGTACGCACCGCCACGACCAGCGATGAAGTCATGAATAGTTTAGCCAATGTCATAGAGTCCGGCATGCCTGAATCCCGCCATGCACTCCCTGCACAGCTGCGGGAATATCACCAGTTTCGCGACGACCTCCGCACTGTTGACGGCGTGGTAATGTACAGGAACCGCACGGTTATCCCGCCGGCCCTCAGGCAAGAAGTACTGGCTTCACTCCACTCAGCTCATCAAGGTACTTCATCCATGATCTCCAGAGCAGAAGACTCCATTTTCTGGCCTGGCATCACACCAGCCATCACAGCACTACGGGCTAGCTGCAACCACTGCAACCGCATGGCACCAACCCAGCCCAGCGCTCCACCCACTCCACCAACATCACCAGAATACCCCTTCCAGTGCGTCTGCGCGGACTACTTCCACTACAAAGGAGTAAACTACCTGGTCGTGGTGGACAGATACTCTAACTGGCCAATAGTAGAGAGGTCATCAGATGGTGCTGCTGGACTCATCGCCTGCCTCCGACGGACCTTCGTCACCTTCGGCATCCCCGACGAACTGGCTTCCGATGGGGGCCCTGAATTTACCGCAGCAGCCACACGGCAGTTCCTCAAAAACTGGGGCGTACACCACCGACTCTCATCAGTGGCTTTCCCTCACAGCAACTGTCGGGCAGAAGTTGGTGTCAAGACAACGAAACGCCTAATAACCGACAACACTGGACCAAACGGCGACCTCAACACCGAAAACTTTCAACGGGCCATGCTTCAATACAGAAACACGCCGGATAGAGATACAAAACACTCCCCAGCAATGTGTGTATTCGGCCGCCCTATCCGGGACTTCATTCCAATCCTTCCCGGCCGATATAAACCACACGACACGTGGCGTGAAAACTTGGCCACCCGAGAAGAAGCTCTGAGGAACCGCCACATGAGGGGAGCGGAACGCTGGTCAGAGCACACCAAGAGACTCCCACCACTAGCAGTCGGAGACCTTATACGCATCCAGAACCAGGTCGGTCCACACGCCCGTAAATGGGACAAGACAGGTGTGGTCATCGAAGTCAGGCAGTTTGACCAGTACGTGGTTAGGGTCGATGGATCTGGGAGGGTAACTGTAAGGAACAGGAAATTCCTTAAAAAATATGAACCCTTCAGCACACCTGCTCCAAAGATGACCATAGACCAACATTTGAAGAACTTCCTAGCGGTGCCCACCAACAGCCCACCTGCTGCACCACCTACACCTGCCAGGTCAGCACCAGGACCAAAGACACCCGCTTCACCCCGTAGTCCGACACGGTCCAGCCACGTTGAACGCAGGCGCCCGACCCTGAAGAGACCACACCCCCCACCCAAGAAGACATGTCAACGCCGCCCATCGACATACTACCACCTGCACCCCCTAGGCCAATGGGTACGGCACCCCAAACTGCAACTCCACTAAGGCGTTCGAACCGTACCAGACGCCCCCCTACCTGGCATGAAGACTACCATATGAATCAAGAAGAGTAACCAATCAAGTATGCTTTAAATTAAGGGCACTGACAAAATAAGGTTTAGTCTTTATCCGTAAACATACAAATTTTTTTTTTTTTGCCATATTATCCTTAATAATCTTCTTTATAAAACTGGCTCAAAGACTTGGGGGAGAGATAGAGTACAGTACACTTTACACTTTACTTACTAAGAACTTTATATTGTGTTCCCAATACAGCTGTAACCTCATTACTGTACTATTACTTTTGTCAGGAATACCGTTGTACAACCCTTATTTTAATATACGATTCAATCTCTCGCTGAACTCTCTAATTGTATTGTAATATGTTTGATTGGATATAATGTACTGTATAATTCCATAAGTATTTATATTTTAGTTTCTACAGTATCGTATTCATCATGATGTAATAGCAAAGCCTTATGTTCTCATATTACTCTTAAATAAACTAGTATCTATGTTTTCCTATTAAAGTACTATACTGTATTCACTTTATAAAACAATATAAGTCTTTGCACTACTGTACTGCAATTACCTCATATCACATCTAGTATCAAAGACTTGGGAGGAGATAGAGGACAATGATTATGTTTATGTTTTATTCAAGTGATTACTTATTATGCTTATTCCTTTTTCAGAAGACCGTTGTCATTGTTTGACTTTATATAAATAAATAAATGATTACAAAGAGTTGGTTCTCATTTACAGGGTAGAAAGTTTGGTCGCCCAATTGCAAAACTTGGCCACTCGTCTGTCGTTGTTTTGGGCCTACATTTTACCTGTTTGGTTAAATTTGGTTTATTATTCGTAGGCGAAGGTTGCAGACTTCGGTGCACCAGTTACTTGGGTGGAAAAATTGATATTACATACTGGTGGTTGGTTAGTACCCCACCTAGCAATTCAGTTTATTTGAAAAAAGCAAAATTTACGTTTGATCAGTTTGGTTAAGTATTTCTGCCAATTCAGCTCATTTGGCATTGATCCCAATTGTGGTTTGCATTGAAGATGAGTGCATCTGAATTGAACAAGTTTAAAAAAAGGAGAAGCGCCTACAAAGGTCTAATTACAAAGGTCATTGCCACAATAGATTCTGCCATAGAGCAAGAGGATTTACGCTTAGTGACTGCGCAGCTTTCCATATTAGAAACTAAAAAGGTTGCTCTAAGTGAAGTAAATGTTAAAATTGAGGCTCTTATAGAAGAGGATGAAATAGAAAATAACATAATTTACTTTGAAGAGATTATTGATGATATAATTAAAGTAGGCCACCGAGCAAAAGAGTTTAGCAGCTCATTACAGTTAGAGACCAGGTCTAATAATGAAACACAACACTCAACAAATGATGTTTGTGAAGTTAAGGTTAACAGATCTGCAGTTCAATTACCGAGGCTTGTACTCAAAACATTTTCTGGGAGTATCCAGGAATGGCAAGGATGGGCAGACAGTTTTCAATCAGCAGTTCATTCTAGTCAAGTGTTAAGTGCGGTGGAGAAGTTTAATTATTTGCAGTCCCTCTTGGAAGGGGAGGCAGCAAAGACAATAGCAGGATTAGCATTAACAGAGGCTAATTATAATGTGGCTTGGGATATATTAAAGAAACGGTTTGGTAAGCCAGAGATCTTAATTAAAAGCCACCTCCGTGAACTTTTAGCTATACCTCCTGTTAATAATCCTAATAGTGTCAAGGAGTTACGGCAGTTATATGATGAATTTGAAGTTAGAACTAGGTCCCTGGACAACTTGGGTGTAGGAATGGAAAGGTATGGTATAATGTTGGTTACTATACTGGAGTCTAAATTGCCTAGCTCAATTTTGCTTGAATTAAGTAGGGGACACTCTACAGAACATGTGTACATCCCCCTTCAGCAGATGTTAAGTCTTTTAGGTACAGAATTAGCAAGACGAGAGGGAATTGAGTTTGCACAGTGGAATGTTAAACAAGGGGACAAAGGCAGGCACAGCACCAAAGTTTCTACAAAAAGGAATAGCCCAGGTACAGTGTCAGCTCTACATGCATCCTCTGAGAATAAATTAAAGGGAATCAAGGAATGCATATTTTGCGAAGGCAACCACAAGTCATATAAATGTGAGGTGGCTGAGGCTTTACCTTTTGAGGAGAGAAAGGACAGGGTAACTAAGTCCACAGCATGTTTTAAATGTTTTTTGAAAGGTCACAGAGCAAGGTTTTGCAAGTTTAAAATTTTGTGCAAAAAATGTCATGGTAGGCATCAGCCATTATTGTGTGAAAACACTCCTAGTAGGCCTACCCCAGAAGTAGAGACATCAGTGGCACATGCCACTGCTATGCAAGGGAGTAAAAATAAAGGCGGATTATTGCAAACAACTGCAGCCTTATTAATTGGGAATGGTGGAGAAGCTACTGTAAGAGTGTTGTTTGATAGTGGTAGCCAGTGTAGCTTTATTAAGACCAGAATTTCCAGAAAATTGAAGTTTAGAGAAATTAAGAGGGAAAATTTAAGAATTTCTGGGTTTGGGGGTTCCGTTCAAAACCGAACCAAATTTAAGAAGGTAGAAGTTCTGGTCAAGGGGTTGTTACCGCAAAGTCCCACTATCAAGGTCCAAGCTGTAGAGATTGAGGAACTTTGTGCTCCAGTCACTACTTGTTTAGATATGGCATGTATCCAAGAATTGCAAGTTAAAGGAATTAATTTGGGCGATAATAAGTTTGAAGGAACAGAAGATATTAGTCTTTTGATTGGAGCTGACTATTATTGGGGCTTCATCACTGGTAATATTGTCCGTACATCTCAAGGCCCGGGACCTATTGAAAGTAAGCTAGGCTGGATGCTACATGGTAGCTATTGCAATGAAATGGAAATTAAGGCTCTTTTTGTTAAGATTGAGGAGAACAGCCATGGTTTGGAAAGGCATTTGAAAGCGTTTTGGGAACTTGAATCTATTGGCATAAAGGACAAACAAGCAAGTACAGTGAACAATGATGTTTTAGAGCAATTTGAAAAAGGGATTGGGTTTAGAGATGGTTACTATGAAGTTGGCCTCCCTTGGAAGGATTCTTGCAAACCTGGTTCAAACCTTCAGCTAGCTAATCGGAGGTTGGAGACTTCATTGTACAGGCTAAGAAAGAATGAGGAGTTGTTAATTGAATACAATGAGGCCATCCTAAGCTATGTAAGGGAGGGCTATGCTGAAAGGGTGCAAGGTGAGCTGGTGAACCAGGAGGCACATTATCTGCCACACCATGCAGTGGTACGGCGAGACAAGACTACCACTAAACTGAGGGTAGTTTTTGATGGCTCAGCCAAGGACAAAGGTGGGGTGTCCTTGAATGACTGTTTGGATGCTGGGCCAAATTTAAATGCAGATTTATTTTCCTTGTTACTGAGATTCAGGTTTGGTAGAGTAGCATTGACTGCAGATGTGAAGCAAGCTTTTGCGGATAAAGTTAAAACCAGAGGACAGAGATGCAGTAAGGTATCTGTGGGTGGATACGAAAGACTTGTTGGAAGATGAACCTAAGGTTCAAGCATATAGAATGAAGTCAGTGTTGTTTGGCCTCAGCTCTAGTCCATTTCTGTTGGCAGCTACTATGCAGTACCATTTTAAGAAATATTCTGAAGTCTATCCTAACACTATTGAACACATAAGGAAAAATTTTTATGTTGATGATTTGCTGTGTTCCGTGGATAATACAGAAATGGCTAAACAGATATTCATGGAGGCTAGAGCTGTAATGAGGGAGGCTGGCATGGAGCTTAGAAAATGGCAGACCAATCATTCTCAATTACAAGAGTTTATGAGTCAGTCCTGTGTAGTACCTGATGCAGCAGAAAGTATTGAGGATTCTGGTATTAAGGAGTTGTGGGCAATAGACGCAAAAGTGCTAGGCATTGTTTGGCAGCAAGGAGATGATTTGTTTACCTTCAATGGGAAATCTTTAGTAGAGCTGGCTGAGAATGAGACAAGGTGGACAAAACGTACAGCTCTCAGTTTGGCTTCAAAGGTATTTGATCCTCTTGGATTCCTGGCTCCATTTGTGATAAAGTCAAAAATTTGGTTTCAGAGCCTCTGGGAAATTGGACTTGGTTGGGACCAAGAGTTACCTGATCATATGGTGGTAAGGTGGAAATATTGGTTCAAAGAATTGGCACATCTTGGAGACATTGAAATCCCAAGATGGTACTTTGGAGAGTTGAACAATAGTCCAGACAATTTGGAGCTGCACATCTTTTGTGATGCAAGTGAGGAAGCCTATGCAACTTGTATTTATATTAGAGGCACATTGCAAGAGGAAGTAAGTTGCAGGTTGGTTGCTGCAAAGAGCAGAGTAGCACCTTTGAAAAGGCTTTCTGTTCCAAGGTTGGAGTTGATGGGTGCCATTATTGCTAGTCGGCTTGCAGTTACAGTGCAAAAGTCTTTGGCCCTCTATGAAATTCCAAGCTATTATTGGAGAGACTCCACTATAGTTTGGCACTGGTTAAGAAGTCAGGCAAGGAAATGGAAACCATTTGTTGCCAATAGGGTGGAGGAAATTCAAGCGCACACAGATCCCAAGCAATAGAAACATTGTCCAGGCACCCAAAACCCCGCTGATTTACCAACACGAGGAATTTCGGTGAAAGATCTTGCACAGTCAAGTTTGTGGTGGAATGGGCCAGAGTGGCTAAAACTTGGAAGTGAAAACTGGCCTTCTAATCAGCCTATTGTAGGAGAATGCCAGGCTGAAGAAGCATGGGTGAGTGAGGTGAGAAAATGCACTGTGAACAGTTGTCAAGTTATGCAGCAGGACCCCATATTGAGGCTTGAGGACATTAGCAGTCTGAAAGGATTGTTAAGAGTGACAGCTTGGGTATATAGATTTACCGACAATATTAAGGGAGAAACAAGAAGGGAAGGAATTCTGAACAGTAATGAGATTCAGCAAGCCAGGAAATACTGGGTGGTATATGTGCAGAAGGAAAAATTTGGTGAAGAGAGGGAATTGCTCACCAGCCATCCATTACAGGTTCTACCAACACATTCTGCTCTCAAGGGTTTGGATGTGTTTTTGGATCAGGATTTATTGAGAGTAGGAGTAGACTACAGTTTTCTGGGCTTCCAGAGGAGAAAAGACATCCAATTTTGCTACCTTCTGGGGGGCACTTTGTGGACCTTTTGATCCTGGATACTCATTATAAGCTGTTACATGCTGGAGTTAGAGAAGTGATAATAGAGATCAGACAACAGTTTTGGATTCCCAAAATTAGACAAGTAGTAAAAAAGGTCTTGCATAAATGTGTGGTTTGCAAGCGTTGGAGTGCAAAGCCTTATTATGAAAAGGTGGCTCCACTTCCAAGAGAACGGTGTGTCTATACTGCCCCATTTGATGTAGTGGGAGTAGACTTTGCAGGGCCAGTCTGTGTATGAGCGAGGGGAGTCTAACAAAGGTTATATATGTCTTTTCACCTGTGCTACCACCAGATCAATCCATTTGGAGTTGGTAAGCAACTTAAGTAGTGATGTATTTCTTTTGGCCTTTAAAAGGTTTGTGAACAGAAGGGGTTTCCCAAATAAAATCATATCGGATAATGCAAAAACCTTCAAAAAGGCTGCAAAAGAACTCCAAGAAATTTGGTCCTTGCTAAAAGAGGAAGGATTCCAATCCTACTTTTCACACCAAGGGGCAGTGGCGGTTCCTCATATGGGCAATATGGGCAGCCGCACAGGGCGGCATTTGTGGAGGGGCGGCATGAGCGCCTGCAAAAAAAATAAAAATAAAAATAAGAATAAATAAATAAAGAAATAAATAAAAATAAAAAATAAAATAAAATAAATAATAAAAGATCAATAAATATATTTTTATTAATAAAAAACCATCTATTGCATTTTCCATAAACCTTCCCATAAAAGACCTAAACAATGCAAAATGCTTCCAGATTAATATTATTGGGAATAAAGGCCCATACTTTAACATATGTAATGTTATTTTTCTGGGTTTGGTTAAATAGTGAAATGTATATTATTTATTACAGAACGAATCTTCACACTAAGCCACTAAGGTCTGTCAAATAACCGCAAATGGATAAGAAGAGGTCAAAGCTATCAGGTGCTCAGTTTAGAAAAAAGAGGAAAGAAGAAGAGGAGAAACGAGCAAAAGATAAAGGTATAGAGCTATGTCATCTACTCTTCACTGCTATATTGCACTGCTATTTTGTGATATAGCTTTCTGAGTCATTTGAAGTGTACTATTATGTATATAATTAGCCATTAACCAAGGAGGTTGTATTATTCATTTGTTTCCTATTCTAAAAGTTTAATAAATTGTGCTTAATAACATGTTAAATTAATTGTACTAGCCTATTCATGCATTGGTCTGTTATGTTCTATTTTACTATTTGCAGGGGCACTTTTGAAATATTTTGGAACACCCTCTGCCACTAGCCAGGATGAGAAGCCGTCTACTTCTGCCATTATTGAGGCTGAGGAGCCATCTACCTCCTCAGCCTCACATATGTCTCCACAAATGCAGTCTGATCCTGAGGATGAAGACCCATTTGCTTCTACTTCTCCCCGGCAGGACTCTTCAGGTGAGTTTGTGTGCACATATGTCTGTGTGTGCGTGTGTGTGTATGTGTATGTGTGTGCATCCCTGCAAAGCATTTTGCAAACAGTTATAAATTATAATGTTATTATCACTGGGTCTGGGTTACTGGGTATGTGTGGTGTTTCACCACCATAATTCCATAACACCACCACCATAACAAAGTGCTGTGAATAATGTGTTATCTAACTTAGGTGTGTATACTAATGAGTAATGCTCTTGTTCTTTCTATTAGAAATGCCTGGAGCAGAATCGCCTCCTGAGGATGAGTCTCTGTCCACCGACCCTGCTAACTGGCCTTCAGTTCTGACTGAGAGAATTCGGACACAACTGGTTTCCAGGGGACCAAGTCAAGTACCATCTGACTTTGTATTCCCTAGAAACGACAGTGACGGAAGAAGTTTCCACCATCAATACTTCAGGAAGTCATTGGTTAGTGGGGAAAATATAACCAGAAGTTGGTTGGTCTATTCCTTAAAAAACAACAGCCTTTTCTGTTTCTGTTGTACATTATTTTCCAAGAGGAAAATAAATTTAACAAGTTTGGGACTCTTGGACTGGAAGCATGCAAGCTCATTGCTCACATCACATGACAACAGTTCAGAACACCTAAATTCTATGAAAATCTGGAAAGAACTGGCAGTGAGGATGAGAAAGGGGGAGACCATTGACAAGCAGGAGATGGCACTTCTGGAGGCTGAGAAGTTGAGATGGAGAGCGGTGCTGACACGTCTCACTGCTATTGTGCATTCTCTGGCAGTTAGGAATTTGGCACTAAGGGCAGTGGCGGATTTAAGGTGCGCGGGGCCCTAGGCCGGTTGGAGTGCGGGGCCCCAAACTACGCAAAGCTAGCTTAATTAACTGAAATGAAGATTTACACCCCCATCCCCCAGTGGTGACCTTACGGGGCCCTCAAATCAATGGGCGAGCGAAGCGTTAAAATAAATTTACTTTTTAAACAATATTCAATTTATTGATAATTAATTAGCCAAATGACCATTTCATAGTTGAACATTACACATTTGTTTTTTTGAAGCTTAACAATAAAAAATAACTATAATAATACACCATTAACAAAAAATAACTATAATAATACACCATTAACTAAAGAGAATACCACTTGACTGACATGCAAATGATGCAATGAGTGGGCTTTGTTTATTGCAGGCAATTTGTACGGTACACTTAACTATTTCTCAGTCAAAAAAGATTTTTTTCTAGCCTTCTTACTTGCAAACTGTTTGATGACATCAGTAAAATCAAGCACCCTTAATTTCTCATGCTCAATGCTCAACAGGGTGAGTGAAGACAAACGGTCCTGCCCCATGGTGTTTCTTAGATAATTCTTGACTAGTTTCATCTTGGAGAATGATCGCTCCCCAGTGACACAAGCTTTTCAGCAGATGCTTTAAGCTCAGTGTTCGTTTTGTTTGAGATTTCTGATAAAAACCCAAATTTCTCTCGAAGGTTGTTGTAGGGCAGCACAGAGCTTGTCAATGATGGGCAAGAATGCAGTCACTCTAAACTTGTCTCTCCCTGTCAGCATAACATCCTCCGCGGAGTCTAGTTCATCGTGGTGACGCTTGCGCTTCCTAATACGCTGCGTGTCGGCGTAGTATGCATCATTACTCGTCACATCACAGGGATCACACTTAGCCATAGCTTTTGCTTCAAAGTCATCGAACTGGGATCTCAGGTCCTTAGCAAATTGTAAAAGAGACTCTAGCAGTGTGACAGCTGTGTTGAGGGAGAGCCCAGATTTTTGCAGCTGGATACTGCTACTCTGAAACCTTTCCAATACTGTATCCCAAACTTCAAGAAGAATCACTGTTTCAAGTTTTTTCAAACCTTTGAGAAGACCACTTGCTTCAGCTCTTGTTTCAGCTGGCTGATTCTGATCTGAGAATAACTCTTCCAGAACAATGATGTTTTTTTTGTGTGCTCTACTGAGAGCAGCTACAGCATCTGCTCGTGCTGACCAACGAGTGTCTGAAAGTATTTTATCAACTTTCAACTTCTTATCTTTATTAGTCTCTAGTACCTCACGGTGTCTCCTCCAACGATAAGTAGATGCAACAAGAAAGGAGTACATATTTTGTACCAGAGCAAACAATGACACTGCAGCAGGACAGCTTTCTGCAGCACACTTAGCCACCAAGTTTAAGGAATGAGCCATACATGGTATGTACTCAGCTTCACTACACTCATTCTTGATTATCTGTTGGGTCCCCAGATATTTACCAGACATGTTGCTGGCATTGTCATAGGACTGTCCTCGGCAGTCGATAACTGGAATGTTCTTCTCTTTAATTAAGAAAATCAAGAACAGTTGTAGCAATATCTCTGCCAGTGTGGCTTAGCATGGGAATAAACTGCAAAAACCTTTCAACTGGACCTGTAGTAGGCAGTACATAGCGGATTGTAAAAGTAAGTTGATCCATGTGTGAAATATCAGGTGTGGAGTCAACAGAAATTGAGAAGTACTTTGCTGTTTTTACTTCATCTGTTATTGAGGACATAACCTTTTCTGCCATTATTCCAATGACTTCCTCAGAAATGACATGGGACAAGTAGGAAGTATGACCACTACCTTTGTTTGCGTGTTTCTTGATATGTGCTGCCAAGAAACTGTCGTATGTGCTCAGCAGCTCTAGAATCCCAAGATAGTTTCCATTGTGTACTGATCCAATTACTTCATCTTTACCTCGAATGGCTAGCCCGCGTTCGCAAAGTAGCTTTAAAACATCTACACACCTCCTCAATACTGCTTGCCAGTACTCGCATTCACTTTCATATTGTTGTATTAGATTAGAGTCAATACGGGCACCCGCAGTCTTTCGATATATCATTTCGACCATACTTTTCCTGTGCTGATCTGACCTACTGTGAGATTCTATGACATACCTAGCTTTCTTCCAACCATTGAAGCCAGTTGTGAATGAGCTTTCCACCTTTGACATAAGCTTGCAAGCAAAACAATACACTTTACCAGTTGTTTTAGAGTAACAGAGCCATTTAAGATTAATTTCTTGGCCAGATAATGAATGAGTTCGAGTGAATAATGTCTTTGTACAATGACGGGTTCTGTTTAGCTCTTTCACAGCTGACTCTTTGAAGTCACCATCACAGTGTCGACATTCTGCGCTTCCCTTTTTCAACCAATAGTCACACACATTTTCAGTAATTATTTTAGGCCATAATCCAAGATCCGTTTCAAATCCTTGTTCAGTACCGGTATTCATAACTTTCACTTCCTCTTGTGTCTCCTCACTGTCACTGTGTTCAGGTTCAATTGCGCTAACTACACTAGGTTCAGTACTACAGTAGTTGTGGCTTCTCCAGTTGTTTCAGGCGTAATTGGTGTCTCTACTGATTCAGATTCAGTTTGACCGGATTCAGTTTGAGTTTGTGATTTTGCAGATTCAGATACTGTTGGATATGTCAACCATTGAGTTATTTTTGGTAGTTTTTTTACTCTTTGGTTTACGTCTGCCTTTTCTTGTCGTTTAACAGAGCCAGCTTTATACTTCCTCCCTTGATCACGATCACGACTTGTTGATTTCTCCATTGTGCCTCAGTGCAGCCTCACTGCCTTATCCTGAAACATAAAAACATAAAAAACAAACTATTTACACTTGACCCTCGGTTTAGTATTAATTAATACAGTTTAATTAATTAATTAAATACAGACACTAAACAGTTGTTCGGGTGAAAAAGTCGCTTTATGGGAAAAGTCGCCAGCCCCCACCAGTGGCGACTTTTTCCTTAAATATGTATAAAATGTATTTATTATGAAATCTAAGCTAAACTGACCTAACCTAGCCTAAGTACGTTTCATATAAAAAAATTAATTACATTAATTTAACATTTTTCAACTTATTTATGTTATTATAAAGCTGACTAAAACTCCCCCATCCCCATTTATTGACTGGCGACTTTTTCGAGATACGACTTTTACCATTACTTACCACTAAACACACTCACATGTGCACTCCACAGCGGCCTGAATAGAACTAAACTCCCGCCAGCAAAGAGAGTGATACCATAATTATCACTAATCATTAATCAATTGTATTATTTATAGTGGAATCCAACATTATAATTATATGTGAGGGCGCGGGGCCCTCACAGGCGCGGGGCCGTAGGCCATGGCCTACTCGGCCCCCCCCTAAATCCGCCACTGACTAAGGGGACATACAGAAAAATTGTTCTCACCATCAAATGGCAATTTTCTGAAAGAAGTTGAACTGATGGCACAATTTGATCCTATAATGCAAGAGCACATTAACCGTGTCCAAAAAGGGACCTCCAGTCACACCAGCTACCTCGGCCACCACATACAAAACGAACTCATTGATTTGTCGAGCAGCAAGACCATTTCAGCAATGGTGAGCGACATCAAACAATCAAAGTTTTTTTCAATAATTCTAGATTGCACTCCAGATATCAGCCACACTGAACAGTTGTCAGTTGTGATTCGGGTTGTGTCACTGGAGGGGAAGCCCCATATAAAGGAACATTTCATGGGGTTTTTGGAGGCAGAGGAGTCCACTGGTCAACATTTGGCATCTCTGATTCTGAAGAGACTGGAGGAGCTAAAAGTTCCTTTCATGGACTGTAGAGGACAATCATACGACAACGGGGCCAACATGAGGGGAAAAAACAAGGGTGTTCAATCCAGGCTCCTAGAAATTAATCCCAGAGCTCTGTTTGTTCCATGTGGGGCTCATTCTCTGAATTTGCTTGTGGCCGATGCTGCTAAGGGATCTATTGATGCCACAAGTTACTTTGGCATCTTGCAGAAGCTTTACAACTTGTTTTCAGCCTCTACACAACGATGGGCCATTTTGAAAAAACATGTGAACATCACATTGAAGATGTGGTCTGATACAAGGTGGGAAAGCAAGATCAAGAGTGTGGAGCCCCTGAGATATCAGGCAGCTGCAGTGAGAGATGCACTGATCGAGGTGAGGGACCACACCAAAGACTCTGTAATAAAGGTCGAGGCTCAATCTCTGTCAGAGGAGGTTGGGTCATACCGCTTCGCCATTTGTTCAGTGGTGTGGCATGACCTGTTGTGCCAAATTCAGCATGTGAGCAAGCAGATGCAGTCTCCTAGCATGCACGTTGATGTTGCAGTAAATCTCCTAAAAAAACAGAGAGAGGTCTCCGCAATTACAGGGCAACAGGTTTTGTGGCTGCACAAATGGCAGCCACAGATATCTGTGAACAAATGAATGTGGAGGCTGTGTTAAAACAAAAACGGCTGAGGTCCACAAAGCGGCACTTCTCCTATGAAGCATCTGATGAGCCCTTGATTGATGCTTTGAAGAAGCTGGAGGTGACATTTTTCAATGCAGTGGTTGATGCTGCAACATCAGCCATTCAGGAAAGATTTTCCACGTTGGAAATTGTGGGAGAGAAGTTTGGAGTGCTGACACATTTCCAAAATCTCACATTTGAGGAGCTGACAGAACAATGTGTGAACCTTAGTACTACACTACACTTTAAGGGACAATCTGACTTGGATGGCAGAGAGCTTGCACAGGAGCTGAAGAACTTGCCTGACTTGCCATCAAAGACCATATCCTTGCTTGAACTGCTGACATTTATCCATGAAAGGGAGCTCTCTGAAATATATCCAAATTTGTGGACTGCTCTCAGAATTGGTCTTACTCTTCCAGTCACTGTTGCTGAAGCAGAGAGGAGCTTTTCAAAGCTGAAGCTCATCAAATCCTACCTGAGGTCAACTATGTCACAGGAACGCCTTACCGGTCTGGCCATCATCAGTATAAATCATACAATTGCTGAGCAGATTTCATATGATGATTTAATTCATGACTTTGCATCAAGGAAGGTAAGAAGAGTCAGGCTTTAGATGGCAGTTGTGCTGTGGTGCAATTTATTTTGTTTCTTGTTCAAAGTGTAGCATAATAATTACCCTCTCTTAAGTGTCTTATTCTATTTATGTGATAGAGCATTTGTACAATTTAGAAATTTGATTCTCTAGTTTATTTATGGCAGTTGTGCAATTTAATTTGTATTTTTCCTGTTCATAGTATCATAATTACATTCTCTTAATAAATGCAAAAAACTTCACTTTTTTTTACGTGAAGGTCAAAATATGAAAATAAAAACCCACTCTAATAGACAGAGTTTATTTCCACGACAGTTTCGACGCCCACTGGCATCCACCCGAGGAGGATGCCAGTGGGCGTCGAAACTGTCGTGGAAATAAACTCTGTCTATTAGAGTGGGTTTTTATTTTCATACATTCTCTTAAGTGAGTTATTCTATTTACGTGATGAAGGATTTGTAAAATTCAGAAATTTGAGTCTTTGTTTTGGTTCTGAAGTTCCAACAATTAGTCCAATAAAAAGTTATTTTGTGAAAGAGTTATGTCTGTCCTTTATTTTGGGGGATTCGAATGTGTGTGTGTTGGCGAACAGGGGGGGGGCGCTGAAGGTGAGGTTCGCCCAGGGCGTCATGTAAGCTAGGACCGCCACTGTAGACAGAATAGGGTCTGATTTTGTCCACTGCTCTATTTTTACTGCAGTTACTGGAGTGGATTCCAAAAACTCCACCAAGTGAACCCATTCTGTAGGTATAGGTACGCATTCATTTGGATTTTCTAAAGGCAACCAACTTAGAGCATTAGCCGTACCTAGAAGTTTGCCTGACCGATGGACTAAGTGAAATTTATAGGCTTGTAGAATCAGTGCCCATCGTTGAATCCTACCTGAGGCCATAACTGGAATATTTTTATTAGGTGAAAATAAACCTAAAAGAGGCTTATGGTCAGTAATTAGTTTGAATTCATGACCCCCATAGATAGAGATGAAACTTTTTACTGCAAATACTAAGGCTAAGGCTTCACGTTCAAGTTGTGCATATCGCCTTTCAGTCTCAGTTAGTGTTTTAGAAGCAAAACAGATAGACCTATCTACACCATCAATCAGGCCCGTAGCCAAGGGGGGGCCAGGGGGGTCAAAGCCCCGCCTGGAAAATAATATGCCCCCCCCCCTGGGAAAACCAACCGCAACGGCGTTCCATGCTCCAAAAACGCCAAAGCCAACTTGTTTCACTTGCCTTTGAAAATAAGAGAACGAAGCAAATAGACATGTTTGAATTCCTAAAGAATTTCGCTAAAAAAAACTCGCCGCATGCAGTTATTCTAAAATTAAAAAAACTTACAAAGACTTTTATTTACACTAAATTTAGACTAAATATTGTATTCTATAACCCAATATGCCTATCTATATGTATCGGTTTGATCATTTTTTTATTTAGCCTACGGTGTTTTACTTGTTATAGTTTTGAATGTAATTTTCTGCAGTATATTTCACTATTCACAAAAAATGACATTAAATTTTTTCATTGTCCCCCCTGTCAATTTCTCCGCCCCCCCTACTGATTTGGTCTGGCTACGGCCCTGCCATCAATGTGGTGAGATAACACTGCTCCAATTCCATAAAAACTGCTATCTGCTGAAACTATGAGAGAAAGTTTAGGATCATAATGCACTAGGAGAGTGGACTTTAGTAGTACGTCCTTGGAAGCATCAAATGCTTCCTTTTGGGTTTTCTACCATCTCCACTGTTCCTCAGATCGTAATAACTTATTTAGGGGTTCAAGGAAAGTCGATGCATTAGGCAAAAGTTTCTTATAAAAGTTTAGGAGACCTAAATAAGCTTGTAACTGTGTGATGTTTTGTGGAGATGGTGCATTTTTTATTGCTTCTACTCATGGGCGCCCGCAGGTAGGGGCAAGGGGGGGCGCTTGCCCCCCCCTGGAAATGCCAGGAAAATATATTAAATATTTTCTAAGAAAATATTTATATCCTAAACTTGCTGAAAAGTATCCAACTGCCTCCTAAAGGGTGAAAATTTTTATTTGTGTGCATTATAAAAGGTTGCTACCTTTTTATTTGTTCACCGGGAGAAAATCAACTCCAACAAAACTGATTTTATGGAAAAGGTTGTTCATAATTTTGGTAGTGACCGCAGACGACTACAATTCCTATTCAAATGAGCAGTGTAGGTGATGCTCGAAACACCGTTTTCAAATTAGGTACAACACTTACTTCAGTGTGCTTTTTTCTTCATTCTATCATGTTTCTGTTATAAATAAAATAAATGATTGTTATCATGTGCATTGTATGTATATACAATATATATTTGCATTTTCCATTACAGAAAATGCAACACTAAACTTGCTTAGAATTAACCTGCTGGTTCCTAAGGGGTCAAAAGTTTTTTGCTTGCTCCGGTCCCTACCTATTAATACATTAAATTTTGCCCCCCCTTGGAAAAAATCCTGCGGGCGCCCATGCTTCTACTGTAGTTTATCCACCGTTGGATGAATGCCTGAGGCATCTATGCGGAACCCTAAATATGAAACCTCACTAGTGACCCAAGAACACTTTTCTTTCTTTAGCTTAAGTCCGGCATCCCGGAGTCTTTTTAGAACTGTGGTTAATCTAGTTAGGTGTTCTTTTTTAGATGAACCTGAAATGAGGATATCATCTAGAAAACAAAGTACACCAGGAATGTGACCTAGAACTTGATCCATTGTTCTCTGAAAAATACCCGGAGCCGATGCTATTCCAAAGCATAGCCTATTGTACCTATATAGGCTTCGGTGCGTATTTATGATAGTTAGCTCTTTAGAATTTTCATCTAAACTTAGTTGAGCATAGGCTTGGGACATATCTAGTTTTGTGAAATATTTACCCCCAGCAAGAGAGCTAAATAATTCATCAGGCTTGGGTATAGGGTAGCAATCTAGAAGAACGGCTCTATTTGCTGTTAAACGGTAATCCCCACATAACCGCACTGACTTGTCAGGTTTTAGTACAGGAACTACCGGGGCAGCCCACTTAGCGTGTGTGACTGGTTCGATAATTTTATCTTTGAGCAGCCTGTCAATTTCTAAATCTACATACCTTCTCCCGCAGTGCATGTGCAATTGAACGAGCCTTACAAAATTTCGGAGTTACATTAGGGTCTACCTCTATACAGACCTGATGGCCTTTTAGGTTGCCTACTTCAGGCCCAAAAACAGAAGAAAACTCCCTTAACAATGAGTCTATGTCAGACAGATATGCGAGTGAATGCACATCTGCCTGACCCTTTGGCAAAATTTTGTCAATAGGCATTTTCAAAGCATCACTCCAATCACGGCCTAGTAGAATAGGCCCTTGCTCATCCACCACTAAAAGAGTTAAGGGATGAGACAAAGTTTTCTTGTTGAGTGTAACTGTGACGGATGCTTCTCCACAAATAGGTATTTGTATGTCCCCATATTTTTTTAGTATTGTTTTAGATGCATGTAGATTAGGTGCATTTTTGAAAGTTTTGTCAAAAACTGTTTTGGACATGAGAGTTCGGGCAGCACCTGTATCTTGTTCTAGAGGAACTGTAATTCCATTTAGGCCGACATCTACAATATATGGACCTGTATTATCACCACTTTGCTGCTCATAAAATAGGTACTCCTCTCCAATGTCCGAAGTATTTCCCTTTTGACGATTTACACTAGAAATGTTATAATAAAAATTTTCACCCCTTGTTTTCTTTGAAAAAAAACTTTAGCTATGTGGCCTATTTTGCTACAGTTTCGGCAAACTGCTTCTTTAAAAGGACAGTCCTTGTTCCAATGGTGTTTTCCACACCCAGTACATGGCTTGGAAGGCTTTTCTTCCTGTTTAGCGTTCGAATTAGTAGGTTTAGTTGTATTTGTCGCATACATTTTATTTGTTTGTCTAGTAGGCTCATTAGGTCTGCCAGGCCTAGAAGATTTAAAACTACTTACGTGTTGAGCTTTACTACTGTGACTGCTAAAAGCTCTAACATCTTTAGCAGCTGCTTCCCTAGCCGCAGCTATTTCTACAGGCTGATTAAAAGTTAGGTCCTGTATAGCTAATAGGCTGTCTGGGTAGAATCTTCTTTGAGACGCATTACAAACCTATCTCTTAGCATTTCGTCTAATTTGTCCCCAAATTTACAAGTACGGCAATGGGCTTTTATACTTACAACAAATTCTGCACTGCTTTCATTCACAGTCTGATGCCTCGAATAAAATTTGAAACGCTCATAGATGAGAACTACTCGGGGTTTGTAGTGATTGGTTAGGGCCTTTACCAATTCACTATAGGTGCAAATTTCCGGTGCTTTAGGAGCAACTACGTCCATAACTAAGTCAAACGTTTTAGGGCCTATTATAGTTAAGAAGGTAGGTACTTTCTTAGCATCAAGAATTGAATTTGCCTCGAAAAACAACCTCACCCTAGTGGCATAAGCTTCGAAGTCCTCCCCAGAGTCTTCGTCGGGGCTTATATGGCCAATCACCGACATGCTAGAACAAAACCGATTTAGGCCAAATAACGTGAAGCAGGTTAGATAGGGTTTAAATTTGATCTAGTTACTCCCCAGTTAGGGCTGAATAGTAGATTGTATTAGAGTTAGGGCTGAGTAGGAATTAGTATTAGAGTTAGGGCTAGGCTAGGCTAGGCTACATCCAATTTTCCAAACAATCAAATTGAACCCAATAAGCCAAATTAAATCCAATGAGCCAAATTAAATCCCATCCTCGTCGTCAAATGTAATAACTTGGGGTTAGTGACCCCGCCAAATTATTAGGTTTCTAAACAACAACAAAGGCACTTATCGGTGCTTTGATTTATATCTTCCTTAGGGCCTAGCATAGATTTCCAGCGTCCCATTGTTAGAAAATCTAGAAGAGGAAGAACCATTGTTGTCCCAAGGCGATATGATGACTAAGCTGATTGATGCAGCATTGCTTGTATATATTAAGTTAAGGTGTATATATATCCATCTCATAATTGTAAGGTTAGTGAAAAATTCACTTAATTTAGAGCTAGCATTGTTTGAGCTCTCAGGTGGCATCATTTTGGGGCGCTGCGCGTCCTTTCTACTCGTTTGTGGAATGTCGTACGTACAGGGTTGGTCTGATAGAGAGCTCTCTTGCAATTCAGTTTGGTTGTTTAGATACAAGATTGTTGCATCGTGCAATAGTCCAGGTTGCGTTGTTGTTGCAAGGTTGAGAAAGAAGACCATAAATAGTACCCCTTTTGTTTTTATCTTAAATTCATACAACTGAGGCCTAAGGTAGGCCCACATCGAGTCAGCAACCCTGAGGTAGGACCTAATAGGATCTCAAGTCCGTAAGTTTTAATTTTAGCTTAACTTGGGCTGCAGGTAGAACTGGCCCTTTAGAACTTGGCCGTTCACGGCTCAGCTGGGATTTTGAACCCAACAAATAAATAAAATAACATGGTCCTTCAGAACCGGATTCTAGCCCAAGACTGAGCCAGTGACTATTTTTCGGCAAAGTTCTGATTGTGCAAATTGTAGCCCAAGTTAGGCCTAGACGGGTTGAGCATTATTGAGTTACCGTAAGGTCCCAGGGTAGAAAGTTTGGTCGCCCAATTGCGAAACTTGGCCACTCGTCTGTCGTTGTTTTTGGCCTACATTTTTACCGGTTTGGTTAAATTTGGTTTATTATTGAATTAAGGTCCCAGGGTAGAGGACAATGATTATGTTTATGTTTTATTCAAGTGATTACTTATTATGCTTATTCCTTTTTCAGATGACCGTTGTCATTGTTTGACTTTATATAAATAAATAAATGATTACAAAGAGTTGCTTGATGCTGCGACGATTCACTCCGCAAAGATTTGACAAGATCCGCAGGTGGAAGCCTAACAAACAAAACCGAAGATGAAGTCCTTGCTGCAATCAAGAAACTAGCTGTCCGAGAGGAGAACACCATGGTAGCCAGGGTTACCCTACACAATATGCGACAAGACCGCGACGAAACTGTGCGCAGTTTTGGAGCCCGTCTTCGTGGTCAGGCCGGAGTCTGCAAATTTCTTGTTGAATGCCCAAGCTGCAACAACAACGTAAATTACACTGACCCCATCCTTCGCGACGTCCTTACCCGCGGAATTGCTGACCCGGAAATACAACTGGAACTCCTCGGCAACAGTAACCAGGAGATGACCCTGGAAGACGTCTTTCAGTTTGTCGAGGCGAAGGAAGCAGGCAAGCGCTCAGCATCACGACTGCTGGACTCCCATGCCGTGGAGGCCGCAGGCAGCACATACAGGAGAAGTAAGCAAATACCCCCACAAGACAAAAATGCCCCTGTTCATATTGTGGTAAAAAAGGACACGGCAGAAGAGCCCCAGTCCACATACGCAAGAAGGATTGCCCTGCGTACAACCACAAATGCAAAATTTGCAAGCGCGACAGCCATTGGGAATCCGTATGCAGGAGCAAAGACAAGGACAAGAGCCTTTCAGCCACTCCTAATAAAGCTGATGAGTGCGAAGGTGCGGTATTTGATCTTCTCTGCGCCACAAGCAACACTTCCGAGCCACATAAGAAAAGAGCAATCGCCCTCGACCATCACATTTACAATGAACTATCGGACATGTGGATCAAGGAGAACTCACAACCACAGCCACACATCAACCTGACAGTCAGGACTCTCCCCGAAGACTACGAGGCGCTTGGGGCAACCCTCAATGCCCACCCAAAAACCGTGGTACTGCCTGCCATGGCAGACACAGGCTGTCAGAGCTGCCTCACCGGTATCAAGGTTATCCACCGCCTCGGCCTTCTCCAGGCTGACCTCATCCCTGTGACCATAAAGATGCACGCCGCCAACAACAAGGGCATCAAAATCCTTGGCGCAGCCATACTTCGCCTCACTGGCAAGGATGAATAGGGCCAACAAGTAGAAACGAGACAGGTAACAACTGGTAACATATGTGACAGATTCTTCTGACAAGTTCTTCATCAGCAGAGAGGCATGCGTTTCACTCGGCATTATCTCGGGAAGATTCCCTACACTGGGGGAAGTCCAACTGGATCCAGCACGTCACACAGTGGCAGCGGACTTGTAACTAACTGTGACTGTCCAAGACGCCAACATCCTCCATCACCTCCAATCGAGCTACCGCTACCCGCTGTTGCGGCGAACCAGCAAAAGCTCAAGGAATACCTGCTGGACTATTACAAATCAAGCACCTTCAACACTTGTGACCACCAAGCGCTGCCCATGATGGACGGCCCCCCAATGAAATTGATGGTGGACCCCAATGCAAAACCAGTCGCACATCACACCCCCGTCCCAGTACCAATCCACTGGCAGGAGGACGTGAAGGCTGGCCTCGACCAAGATGTCAGACTGGGTGTCCTTGAACCAGTACCCGTTGGTGAGCCCGTAACCTGGTGTCACAGAATGGTGGTGTGCGCCAAAAAGAACGGAAAACCAAGGCGTACCGTTGACTTTCAACCCCTCAACGCTCACGCCACCCGCGAAACACACCACACTCAATCGCCATTCCACCAGGCCAGATCAGTACCGCAAGGCAAAAAGAAAACAGTGTTTGATGCATGGAATGGATATCACAGCGTACCAATCTGTGAAGAAGACCGCCACTTGACCACCTTCATAACGCCCTGGGGTCGCTACCGTTACAAAACCGCTCCCCAGGGTTACATTGCATCTGGTGACGGTTACACAAGAAGGTACGACGAAATTGTATCGAGCATCCCTAACAATACAAAGTGCATTGACGACGTCTTGCTCTGGTCAGACACAGTGGAGGAGAGCTTCTTCCAGGCCACCCAGTGGCTTGACACCTGCGGCAGACACGGAATCACACTGAACCCCGACAAGTTTGTGTTCTGTCAGGACAAGGTTGAATTTGCAGGCTTCGAGATCACATCTGACAGTGTCCGACCCTGTAAAAAATACCTCAAAGCAATCCTAGAGTTTCCATCTCCAAAGAACATCACCGACGTTCGATCATGGTTCGGGCTCATCAACCAGGTGTCGTATGCCTTCAGCATGGCCAAGAGGATGCAGCCGTTCCGCCTACTTCTGAAGCCAGGAACACCTTTCAAGTGGGATGACGAATTGGAAACCATCTTCGAAGAATCAAAGGATGTCATCATCACAGAAATAGAGGAGGGTTAAAATTTTTGACAAAACCAAGCCCACATGCCTCGCCACAGACTGGTCGAAAACAGGCATCGGCTACTGGCTACTTCAGAAACACTGCACCTGTACACGAGTCGAACCCTTCTGCTGCCATACTGGATGGCGTGTCACATTGGTCGGCAGTAGATTCACTACCTCAGCTGAGTCCCGCTATGCACCAGTAGAAGGAGAAGCACTTGCTGTCGCCGATGCCCTTGACAAGGCGAGGTACTTCGTGCTGGGATGCGAAGACCTAATAATTGCAGTGGACCACAAACCTCTCCTCAAAGTGTTTGGTGACAGATCCCTAGAGGACATATCTAATACACGCCTCAGAAACTTGAAGGAAAAAACCCTCAGGTACCGCTTCCGGATGATCCACGTACCAGGCGCGAAACACAAAGCTGCTGACGGGGTGTCACGATACCCCACTGGCGACCCCATACCACTGACACTCCCCGATGACGTAGCAGCCATCCATCAACCATGCGAGGGAACGGCGTTCTTTCCCCCCCCCCACCTTCCTAGCCGGCATACGGACATCACTGACAGATGGTAATGGCATGGAAGCCTGCGTCATTTCTGCAGCCGCATCAACACTCAACTCGCTGAGCCTGGCATCAGTGACATGGGATCGAGTACGCACCGCCACGACCAGCGATGAAGTCATGAATAGTTTAGCCAATGTCATAGAGTCCGGCATGCCTGAATCCCGCCATGCACTCCCTGCACAGCTGCGGGAATATCACCAGTTTCGCGACGACCTCCGCACTGTTGACGGCGTGGTAATGTACAGGAACCGCACGGTTATCCCGCCGGCCCTCAGGCAAGAAGTACTGGCTTCACTCCACTCAGCTCATCAAGGTACTTCATCCATGATCTCCAGAGCAGAAGACTCCATTTTCTGGCCTGGCATCACACCAGCCATCACAGCACTACGGGCTAGCTGCAACCACTGCAACCGCATGGCACCAACCCAGCCCAGCGCTCCACCCACTCCACCAACATCACCAGAATACCCCTTCCAGTGCGTCTGCGCGGACTACTTCCACTACAAAGGAGTAAACTACCTGGTCGTGGTGGACAGATACTCTAACTGGCCAATAGTAGAGAGGTCATCAGATGGTGCTGCTGGACTCATCGCCTGCCTCCGACGGACCTTCGTCACCTTCGGCATCCCCGACGAACTGGCTTCCGATGGGGGCCCTGAATTTACCGCAGCAGCCACACGGCAGTTCCTCAAAAACTGGGGCGTACACCACCGACTCTCATCAGTGGCTTTCCCTCACAGCAACTGTCGGGCAGAAGTTGGTGTCAAGACAACGAAACGCCTAATAACCGACAACACTGGACCAAACGGCGACCTCAACACCGAAAACTTTCAACGGGCCATGCTTCAATACAGAAACACGCCGGATAGAGATACAAAACACTCCCCAGCAATGTGTGTATTCGGCCGCCCTATCCGGGACTTCATTCCAATCCTTCCCGGCCGATATAAACCACACGACACGTGGCGTGAAAACTTGGCCACCCGAGAAGAAGCTCTGAGGAACCGCCACATGAGGGGAGCGGAACGCTGGTCAGAGCACACCAAGAGACTCCCACCACTAGCAGTCGGAGACCTTATACGCATCCAGAACCAGGTCGGTCCACACGCCCGTAAATGGGACAAGACAGGTGTGGTCATCGAAGTCAGGCAGTTTGACCAGTACGTGGTTAGGGTCGATGGATCTGGGAGGGTAACTGTAAGGAACAGGAAATTCCTTAAAAAATATGAACCCTTCAGCACACCTGCTCCAAAGATGACCATAGACCAACATTTGAAGAACTTCCTAGCGGTGCCCACCAACAGCCCACCTGCTGCACCACCTACACCTGCCAGGTCAGCACCAGGACCAAAGACACCCGCTTCACCCCGTAGTCCGACACGGTCCAGCCCACACGTTGAACGCAGGCGCCCGACCCTGAAGAGACCACACCCCCCACCCAAGAAGACATGTCAACGCCGCCCATCGACATACTACCACCTGCACCCCCTAGGCCAATGGGTACGGCACCCCAAACTGCAACTCCACTAAGGCGTTCGCCGTACCAGACGCCCCCCTACCTGGCATGAAGACTACCATATGAATCAAGAAGAGTAACCAATCAAGTATGCTTTAAATTAAGGGCACTGACAAAATAAGGTTTAGTCTTTATCCGTAAACATACAAATTTTTTTTTTTTTGCCATATTATCCTTAATAATCTTCTTTATAAAATTGCTGGCTCAAAGACTTGGGGGAGAGATAGAGTACAGTACACTTTACACTTTACTTACTAAGAACTTTATATTGTGTTCCCAATACAGCTGTAACCTCATTACTGTACTATTACTTTTGTCAGGAATACCGTTGTACAACCCTTATTTTAATATAGATTCAATCTCTCGCTGAACTCTCTAATTGTATTGTAATATGTTTGATTGGATATAATGTACTGTATAATTCCATAAGTATTTATATTTTAGTTTCTACAGTATCGTATTCATCATGATGTAATAGCAAAGCCTTATGTTCTCATATTACTCTTAAATAAACTAGTATCTATGTTTTCCTATTAAAGTACTATACTGTATTCACTTTATAAAACAATATAAGTCTTCGCACTACTGTACTGCAATTACCTCATATCACAACTAGTATCAAAGACTTGGGAGGAGATAGAGGACAATGATTATGTTTATGTTTTATTCAAGTGATTACTTATTATGCTTATTCCTTTTTCAGATGACCGTTGTCATTGTTTGACTTTATATAAATAAATAAATGATTACAAAGAGTTGGTTCTCATTTACAGGGTAGAAAGTTTGGTCGCCCAATTGCAAAACTTGGCCACTCGTCTGTCGTTGTTTTGGGCCTACATTTTACCTGTTTGGTTAAATTTGGTTTATTATTCGTAGGCGAAGGTTGCAGACTTCGGTGCACCAGTTACTTGGGTGGAAAAATTGATATTACATACTGGTGGTTGGTTAGTACCCCACCTAGCAATTCAGTTTATTTGAAAAAAGCAAAATTTACGTTTGATCAGTTTGGTTAAGTATTTCTGCCAATTCAGCTCATTTGGCATTGATCCCAATTGTGGTTTGCATTGAAGATGAGTGCATCTGAATTGAACAAGTTTAAAAAAAGGAGAAGCGCCTACAAAGGTCTAATTACAAAGGTCATTGCCACAATAGATTCTGCCATAGAGCAAGAGGATTTACGCTTAGTGACTGCGCAGCTTTCCATATTAGAAACTAAAAAGGTTGCTCTAAGTGAAGTAAATGTTAAAATTGAGGCTCTTATAGAAGAGGATGAAATAGAAAATAACATAATTTACTTTGAAGAGATTATTGATGATATAATTAAAGTAGGCCACCGAGCAAAAGAGTTTAGCAGCTCATTACAGTTAGAGACCAGGTCTAATAATGAAACACAACACTCAACAAATGATGTTTGTGAAGTTAAGGTTAACAGATCTGCAGTTCAATTACCGAGGCTTGTACTCAAAACATTTTCTGGGAGTATCCAGGAATGGCAAGGATGGGCAGACAGTTTTCAATCAGCAGTTCATTCTAGTCAAGTGTTAAGTGCGGTGGAGAAGTTTAATTATTTGCAGTCCCTCTTGGAAGGGGAGGCAGCAAAGACAATAGCAGGATTAGCATTAACAGAGGCTAATTATAATGTGGCTTGGGATATATTAAAGAAACGGTTTGGTAAGCCAGAGATCTTAATTAAAAGCCACCTCCGTGAACTTTTAGCTATACCTCCTGTTAATAATCCTAATAGTGTCAAGGAGTTACGGCAGTTATATGATGAATTTGAAGTTAGAACTAGGTCCCTGGACAACTTGGGTGTAGGAATGGAAAGGTATGGTATAATGTTGGTTACTATACTGGAGTCTAAATTGCCTAGCTCAATTTTGCTTGAATTAAGTAGGGGACACTCTACAGAACATGTGTACATCCCCCTTCAGCAGATGTTAAGTCTTTTAGGTACAGAATTAGCAAGACGAGAGGGAATTGAGTTTGCACAGTGGAATGTTAAACAAGGGGACAAAGGCAGGCACAGCACCAAAGTTTCTACAAAAAGGAATAGCCCAGGTACAGTGTCAGCTCTACATGCATCCTCTGAGAATAAATTAAAGGGAATCAAGGAATGCATATTTTGCGAAGGCAACCACAAGTCATATAAATGTGAGGTGGCTGAGGCTTTACCTTTTGAGGAGAGAAAGGACAGGGTAACTAAGTCCACAGCATGTTTTAAATGTTTTTTGAAAGGTCACAGAGCAAGGTTTTGCAAGTTTAAAATTTTGTGCAAAAAATGTCATGGTAGGCATCAGCCATTATTGTGTGAAAACACTCCTAGTAGGCCTACCCCAGAAGTAGAGACATCAGTGGCACATGCCACTGCTATGCAAGGGAGTAAAAATAAAGGCGGATTATTGCAAACAACTGCAGCCTTATTAATTGGGAATGGTGGAGAAGCTACTGTAAGAGTGTTGTTTGATAGTGGTAGCCAGTGTAGCTTTATTAAGACCAGAATTTCCAGAAAATTGAAGTTTAGAGAAATTAAGAGGGAAAATTTAAGAATTTCTGGGTTTGGGGGTTCCGTTCAAAACCGAACCAAATTTAAGAAGGTAGAAGTTCTGGTCAAGGGGTTGTTACCGCAAAGTCCCACTATCAAGGTCCAAGCTGTAGAGATTGAGGAACTTTGTGCTCCAGTCACTACTTGTTTAGATATGGCATGTATCCAAGAATTGCAAGTTAAAGGAATTAATTTGGGCGATAATAAGTTTGAAGGAACAGAAGATATTAGTCTTTTGATTGGAGCTGACTATTATTGGGGCTTCATCACTGGTAATATTGTCCGTACATCTCAAGGCCCGGGACCTATTGAAAGTAAGCTAGGCTGGATGCTACATGGTAGCTATTGCAATGAAATGGAAATTAAGGCTCTTTTTGTTAAGATTGAGGAGAACAGCCATGGTTTGGAAAGGCATTTGAAAGCGTTTTGGGAACTTGAATCTATTGGCATAAAGGACAAACAAGCAAGTACAGTGAACAATGATGTTTTAGAGCAATTTGAAAAAGGGATTGGGTTTAGAGATGGTTACTATGAAGTTGGCCTCCCTTGGAAGGATTCTTGCAAACCTGGTTCAAACCTTCAGCTAGCTAATCGGAGGTTGGAGACTTCATTGTACAGGCTAAGAAAGAATGAGGAGTTGTTAATTGAATACAATGAGGCCATCCTAAGCTATGTAAGGGAGGGCTATGCTGAAAGGGTGCAAGGTGAGCTGGTGAGCCAGGAGGCACATTATCTGCCACACCATGCAGTGGTACGGCGAGACAAACTACCACCAAACTGAGGGTAGTTTTTGATGGCTCAGCCAAGGACAAAGGTGGTGTGTCCTTGAATGACTGTTTGGATGCTGGGCCAAATTTAAATGCAGATTTATTTTCCTTGTTACTGAGATTCAGGTTTGGTAGAGTAGCATTGACTGCAGATGTGAAGCAAGCTTTTGCGGATAAAGTTAAAACCAGAGGACAGAGATGCAGTAAGGTATCTGTGGGTGGATACGAAAGACTTGTTGGGATGAACCTAAGGTTCAAGCATATAGAATGAAGTCAGTGTTGTTTGGCCTCAGCTCTAGTCCATTTCTGTTGGCAGCTACTATGCAGTACCATTTTAAGAAATATTCTGAAGTCTATCCTAACACTATTGAACACATAAGGAAAAATTTTTATGTTGATGATTTGCTGTGTTCCGTGGATAATACAGAAATGGCTAAACAGATATTCATGGAGGCTAGAGCTGTAATGAGGGAGGCTGGCATGGAGCTTAGAAAATGGCAGACCAATCATTCTCAATTACAAGAGTTTATGAGTCAGTCCTGTGTAGTACCTGATGCAGCAGAAAGTATTGAGGATTCTGGTATTAAGGAGTTGTGGGCAATAGACGCAAAAGTGCTAGGCATTGTTTGGCAGCAAGGAGATGATTTGTTTACCTTCAATGGGAAATCTTTAGTAGAGCTGGCTGAGAATGAGACAAGGTGGACAAAACGTACAGCTCTCAGTTTGGCTTCAAAGGTATTTGATCCTCTTGGATTCCTGGCTCCATTTGTGATAAAGTCAAAAATTTGGTTTCAGAGCCTCTGGGAAATTGGACTTGGTTGGGACCAAGAGTTACCTGATCATATGGTGGTAAGGTGGAAATATTGGTTCAAAGAATTGGCACATCTTGGAGACATTGAAATCCCAAGATGGTACTTTGGAGAGTTGAACAATAGTCCAGACAATTTGGAGCTGCACATCTTTTGTGATGCAAGTGAGGAAGCCTATGCAACTTGTATTTATATTAGAGGCACATTGCAAGAGGAAGTAAGTTGCAGGTTGGTTGCTGCAAAGAGCAGAGTAGCACCTTTGAAAAGGCTTTCTGTTCCAAGGTTGGAGTTGATGGGTGCCATTATTGCTAGTCGGCTTGCAGTTACAGTGCAAAAGTCTTTGGCCCTCTATGAAATTCCAAGCTATTATTGGAGAGACTCCACTATAGTTTGGCACTGGTTAAGAAGTCAGGCAAGGAAATGGAAACCATTTGTTGCCAATAGGGTGGAGGAAATTCAAGCGCACACAGATCCCAAGCAATAGAAACATTGTCCAGGCACCCAAAACCCCGCTGATTTACCAACACGAGGAATTTCGGTGAAAGATCTTGCACAGTCAAGTTTGTGGTGGAATGGGCCAGAGTGGCTAAAACTTGGAAGTGAAAACTGGCCTTCTAATCAGCCTATTGTAGGAGAATGCCAGGCTGAAGAAGCATGGGTGAGTGAGGTGAGAAAATGCACTGTGAACAGTTGTCAAGTTATGCAGCAGGACCCCATATTGAGGCTTGAGGACATTAGCAGTCTGAAAGGATTGTTAAGAGTGACAGCTTGGGTATATAGATTTACCGACAATATTAAGGGAGAAACAAGAAGGGAAGGAATTCTGAACAGTAATGAGATTCAGCAAGCCAGGAAATACTGGGTGGTATATGTGCAGAAGGAAAAATTTGGTGAAGAGAGGGAATTGCTCACCAGCCATCCATTACAGGTTCTACCAACACATTCTGCTCTCAAGGGTTTGGATGTGTTTTTGGATCAGGATTTATTGAGAGTAGGAGTAGACTACAGTTTTCTGGGCTTCCAGAGGAGAAAAGACATCCAATTTTGCTACCTTCTGGGGGGCACTTTGTGGACCTTTTGATCCTGGATACTCATTATAAGCTGTTACATGCTGGAGTTAGAGAAGTGATAATAGAGATCAGACAACAGTTTTGGATTCCCAAAATTAGACAAGTAGTAAAAAAGGTCTTGCATAAATGTGTGGTTTGCAAGCGTTGGAGTGCAAAGCCTTATTATGAAAAGGTGGCTCCACTTCCAAGAGAACGGTGTGTCTATACTGCCCCATTTGATGTAGTGGGAGTAGACTTTGCAG
Organism: Bathynomus jamesi; assembly: GCA_023014485.1. Taxonomy (NCBI): domain Eukaryota; kingdom Metazoa; phylum Arthropoda; class Malacostraca; order Isopoda; family Cirolanidae; genus Bathynomus; species Bathynomus jamesi. Next base: position 420,868 of record JAJOZX010001907.1, on the reverse strand, counting down.
GGCCAGTCTGTGTATGAGCGAGGGGAGTCTAACAAAGGTTATATATGTCTTTTCACCTGTGCTACCACCAGATCAATCCATTTGGAGTTGGTAAGCAACTTAAGTAGTGATGTATTTCTTTTGGCCTTTAAAAGGTTTGTGAACAGAAGGGGTTTCCCAAATAAAATCATATCGGATAATGCAAAAACCTTCAAAAAGGCTGCAAAAGAACTCCAAGAAATTTGGTCCTTGCTAAAAGAGGAAGGATTCCAATCCTACTTTTCACACCAAGGGGCAGTGGCGGTTCCTCATATGGGCAATATGGGCAGCCGCACAGGGCGGCATTTGTGGAGGGGCGGCATGAGCGCCTGCAAAAAAAATAAAAATAAAAATAAGAATAAATAAATAATAAATAAAAAAATAAAAAATAAAATAAAATAAATAATAAAAGATCAATAAATATATTTTTATTAATAAAAAACCATCTATTGCATTTTCCATAAACCTTCCCATAAAAGACCTAAACAATGCAAAATGCTTCCAGATTAATATTATTGGGAATAAAGGCCCATACTTTAACATATGTAATGTTATTTTTCTGGGTTTGGTTAAATAGTGAAATGTATATTATTTATTACAGAACGAATCTTCACACTAAGCCACTAAGGTCTGTCAAATAACCGCAAATGGATAAGAAGAGGTCAAAGCTATCAGGTGCTCAGTTTAGAAAAAAGAGGAAAGAAGAAGAGGAGAAACGAGCAAAAGATAAAGGTATAGAGCTATGTCATCTACTCTTCACTGCTATATTGCACTGCTATTTTGTGATATAGCTTTCTGAGTCATTTGAAGTGTACTATTATGTATATAATTAGCCATTAACCAAGGAGGTTGTATTATTCATTTGTTTCCTATTCTAAAAGTTTAATAAATTGTGCTTAATAACATGTTAAATTAATTGTACTAGCCTATTCATGCATTGGTCTGTTATGTTCTATTTTACTATTTGCAGGGGCACTTTTGAAATATTTTGGAACACCCTCTGCCACTAGCCAGGATGAGAAGCCGTCTACTTCTGCCATTATTGAGGCTGAGGAGCCATCTACCTCCTCAGCCTCACATATGTCTCCACAAATGCAGTCTGATCCTGAGGATGAAGACCCATTTGCTTCTACTTCTCCCCGGCAGGACTCTTCAGGTGAGTTGTGTGCACATATGTCTGTGTGTGCGTGTGTGTGTATGTGTATGTGTGTGCATCCCTGCAAAGCATTTTGCAAACAGTTATAAATTATAATGTTATTATCACTGGGTCTGGGTTACTGGGTATGTGTGGTGTTTCACCACCATAATTCCATAACACCACCACCATAACAAAGTGCTGTGAATAATGTGTTATCTAACTTAGGTGTGTATACTAATGAGTAATGCTCTTGTTCTTTCTATTAGAAATGCCTGGAGCAGAATCGCCTCCTGAGGATGAGTCTCTGTCCACCGACCCTGCTAACTGGCCTTCAGTTCTGACTGAGAGAATTCGGACACAACTGGTTTCCAGGGGACCAAGTCAAGTACCATCTGACTTTGTATTCCCTAGAAACGACAGTGACGGAAGAAGTTTCCACCATCAATACTTCAGGAAGTCATTGGTTAGTGGGGAAAATATAACCAGAAGTTGGTTGGTCTATTCCTTAAAAAAAACAGCCTTTTCTGTTTCTGTTGTACATTATTTTCCAAGAGGAAAATAAATTTAACAAGTTTGGGACTCTTGGACTGGAAGCATGCAAGCTCATTGCTCACATCACATGACAACAGTTCAGAACACCTAAATTCTATGAAAATCTGGAAAGAACTGGCAGTGAGGATGAGAAAGGGGGAGACCATTGACAAGCAGGAGATGGCACTTCTGGAGGCTGAGAAGTTGAGATGGAGAGCGGTGCTGACACGTCTCACTGCTATTGTGCATTCTCTGGCAGTTAGGAATTTGGCACTAAGGGCAGTGGCGGATTTAAGGTGCGCGGGGCCCTAGGCCGGTTGGAGTGCGGGGCCCCAAACTACGCAAAGCTAGCTTAATTAACTGAAATGAAGATTTACACCCCCATCCCCCAGTGGTGACCTTACGGGGCCCTCAAATCAATGGGCGAGCGAAGCGTTAAAATAAATTTACTTTTTAAACAATATTCAATTTATTGATAATTAATTAGCCAAATGACCATTTCATAGTTGAACATTACACATTTGTTTTTTTGAAGCTTAACAATAAAAAATAACTATAATAATACACCATTAACAAAAAATAACTATAATAATACACCATTAACTAAAGAGAATACCACTTGACTGACATGCAAATGATGCAATGAGTGGGCTTTGTTTATTGCAGGCAATTTGTACGGTACACTTAACTATTTCTCAGTCAAAAAAGATTTTTTTCTAGCCTTCTTACTTGCAAACTGTTTGATGACATCAGTAAAATCAAGCACCCTTAATTTCTCATGCTCAATGCTCAACAGGGTGAGTGAAGACAAACGGTCCTGCCCCATGGTGTTTCTTAGATAATTCTTGACTAGTTTCATCTTGGAGAATGATCGCTCCCCAGTGACACAAGCTTTTCAGCAGATGCTTTAAGCTCAGTGTTCGTTTTGTTTGAGATTTCTGATAAAAACCCAAATTTCTCTCGAAGGTTGTTGTAGGGCAGCACAGAGCTTGTCAATGATGGGCAAGAATGCAGTCACTCTAAACTTGTCTCTCCCTGTCAGCATAACATCCTCCGCGGAGTCTAGTTCATCGTGGTGACGCTTGCGCTTCCTAATACGCTGCGTGTCGGCGTAGTATGCATCATTACTCGTCACATCACAGGGATCACACTTAGCCATAGCTTTTGCTTCAAAGTCATCGAACTGGGATCTCAGGTCCTTAGCAAATTGTAAAAGAGACTCTAGCAGTGTGACAGCTGTGTTGAGGGAGAGCCCAGATTTTTGCAGCTGGATACTGCTACTCTGAAACCTTTCCAATACTGTATCCCAAACTTCAAGAAGAATCACTGTTTCAAGTTTTTTCAAACCTTTGAGAAGACCACTTGCTTCAGCTCTTGTTTCAGCTGGCTGATTCTGATCTGAGAATAACTCTTCCAGAACAATGATGTTTTTTTGTGTGCTCTACTGAGAGCAGCTACAGCATCTGCTCGTGCTGACCAACGAGTGTCTGAAAGTATTTTATCAACTTTCAACTTCTTATCTTTATTAGTCTCTAGTACCTCACGGTGTCTCCTCCAACGATAAGTAGATGCAACAAGAAAGGAGTACATATTTTGTACCAGAGCAAACAATGACACTGCAGCAGGACAGCTTTCTGCAGCACACTTAGCCACCAAGTTTAAGGAATGAGCCATACATGGTATGTACTCAGCTTCACTACACTCATTCTTGATTATCTGTTGGGTCCCCAGATATTTACCAGACATGTTGCTGGCATTGTCATAGGACTGTCCTCGGCAGTCGATAACTGGAATGTTCTTCTCTTTAATTAAGAAAATCAAGAACAGTTGTAGCAATATCTCTGCCAGTGTGGCTTAGCATGGGAATAAACTGCAAAAACCTTTCAACTGGACCTGTAGTAGGCAGTACATAGCGGATTGTAAAAGTAAGTTGATCCATGTGTGAAATATCAGGTGTGGAGTCAACAGAAATTGAGAAGTACTTTGCTGTTTTTACTTCATCTGTTATTGAGGACATAACCTTTTCTGCCATTATTCCAATGACTTCCTCAGAAATGACATGGGACAAGTAGGAAGTATGACCACTACCTTTGTTTGCGTGTTTCTTGATATGTGCTGCCAAGAAACTGTCGTATGTGCTCAGCAGCTCTAGAATCCCAAGATAGTTTCCATTGTGTACTGATCCAATTACTTCATCTTTACCTCGAATGGCTAGCCCGCGTTCGCAAAGTAGCTTTAAAACATCTACACACCTCCTCAATACTGCTTGCCAGTACTCGCATTCACTTTCATATTGTTGTATTAGATTAGAGTCAATACGGGCACCCGCAGTCTTTCGATATATCATTTCGACCATACTTTTCCTGTGCTGATCTGACCTACTGTGAGATTCTATGACATACCTAGCTTTCTTCCAACCATTGAAGCCAGTTGAATGAGCTTTCCACCTTTGACATAAGCTTGCAAGCAAAACAATACACTTTACCAGTTGTTTTAGAGTAACAGAGCCATTTAAGATTAATTTCTTGGCCAGATAATGAATGAGTTCGAGTGAATAATGTCTTTGTACAATGACGGGTTCTGTTTAGCTCTTTCACAGCTGACTCTTTGAAGTCACCATCACAGTGTCGACATTCTGCGCTTCCCTTTTTCAACCAATAGTCACACACATTTTCAGTAATTATTTTAGGCCATAATCCAAGATCCGTTTCAAATCCTTGTTCAGTACCGGTATTCATAACTTTCACTTCCTCTTGTGTCTCCTCACTGTCACTGTGTTCAGGTTCAATTGCGCTAACTACACTAGGTTCAGTACTACAGTAGTTGTGGCTTCTCCAGTTGTTTCAGGCGTAATTGGTGTCTCTACTGATTCAGATTCAGTTTGACCGGATTCAGTTTGAGTTTGTGATTTTGCAGATTCAGATACTGTTGGATATGTCAACCATTGAGTTATTTTTGGTAGTTTTTTACTCTTTGGTTTACGTCTGCCTTTTCTTGTCGTTTAACAGAGCCAGCTTTATACTTCCTCCCTTGATCACGATCACGACTTGTTGATTTCTCCATTGTGCCTCAGTGCAGCCTCACTGCCTTATCCTGAAACATAAAAACATAAAAAACAAACTATTTACACTTGACCCTCGGTTTAGTATTAATTAATACAGTTTAATTAATTAATTAAATACAGACACTAAACAGTTGTTCGGGTGAAAAAGTCGCTTTATGGGAAAAGTCGCCAGCCCCCACCAGTGGCGACTTTTTCCTTAAATATGTATAAAATGTATTTATTATGAAATCTAAGCTAAACTGACCTAACCTAGCCTAAGTACGTTTCATATAAAAAAATTAATTACATTAATTTAACATTTTTCAACTTATTTATGTTATTATAAAGCTGACTAAAACTCCCCCATCCCCATTTATTGACTGGCGACTTTTTCGAGATACGACTTTTACCATTACTTACCACTAAACACACTCACATGTGCACTCCACAGCGGCCTGAATAGAACTAAACTCCCGCCAGCAAAGAGAGTGATACCATAATTATCACTAATCATTAATCAATTGTATTATTTATAGTGGAATCCAACATTATAATTATATGTGAGGGCGCGGGGCCCTCACAGGCGCGGGGCCGTAGGCCATGGCCTACTCGGCCCCCCCCTAAATCCGCCACTGACTAAGGGGACATACAGAAAAATTGTTCTCACCATCAAATGGCAATTTTCTGAAAGAAGTTGAACTGATGGCACAATTTGATCCTATAATGCAAGAGCACATTAACCGTGTCCAAAAAGGGACCTCCAGTCACACCAGCTACCTCGGCCACCACATACAAAACGAACTCATTGATTTGTCGAGCAGCAAGACCATTTCAGCAATGGTGAGCGACATCAAACAATCAAAGTTTTTTTCAATAATTCTAGATTGCACTCCAGATATCAGCCACACTGAACAGTTGTCAGTTGTGATTCGGGTTGTGTCACTGGAGGGGAAGCCCCATATAAAGGAACATTTCATGGGGTTTTTGGAGGCAGAGGAGTCCACTGGTCAACATTTGGCATCTCTGATTCTGAAGAGACTGGAGGAGCTAAAAGTTCCTTTCATGGACTGTAGAGGACAATCATACGACAACGGGGCCAACATGAGGGGAAAAAACAAGGGTGTTCAATCCAGGCTCCTAGAAATTAATCCCAGAGCTCTGTTTGTTCCATGTGGGGCTCATTCTCTGAATTTGCTTGTGGCCGATGCTGCTAAGGGATCTATTGATGCCACAAGTTACTTTGGCATCTTGCAGAAGCTTTACAACTTGTTTTCAGCCTCTACACAACGATGGGCCATTTTGAAAAAACATGTGAACATCACATTGAAGATGTGGTCTGATACAAGGTGGGAAAGCAAGATCAAGAGTGTGGAGCCCCTGAGATATCAGGCAGCTGCAGTGAGAGATGCACTGATCGAGGTGAGGGACCACACCAAAGACTCTGTAATAAAGGTCGAGGCTCAATCTCTGTCAGAGGAGGTTGGGTCATACCGCTTCGCCATTTGTTCAGTGGTGTGGCATGACCTGTTGTGCCAAATTCAGCATGTGAGCAAGCAGATGCAGTCTCCTAGCATGCACGTTGATGTTGCAGTAAATCTCCTAAAAAAAACAGAGAGAGGTCTCCGCAATTACAGGGCAACAGGTTTTGTGGCTGCACAAATGGCAGCCACAGATATCTGTGAACAAATGAATGTGGAGGCTGTGTTAAAACAAAAACGGCTGAGGTCCACAAAGCGGCACTTCTCCTATGAAGCATCTGATGAGCCCTTGATTGATGCTTTGAAGAAGCTGGAGGTGACATTTTTCAATGCAGTGGTTGATGCTGCAACATCAGCCATTCAGGAAAGATTTTCCACGTTGGAAATTGTGGGAGAGAAGTTTGGAGTGCTGACACATTTCCAAAATCTCACATTTGAGGAGCTGACAGAACAATGTGTGAACCTTAGTACTACACTACACTTTAAGGGACAATCTGACTTGGATGGCAGAGAGCTTGCACAGGAGCTGAAGAACTTGCCTGACTTGCCATCAAAGACCATATCCTTGCTTGAACTGCTGACATTTATCCATGAAAGGGAGCTCTCTGAAATATATCCAAATTTGTGGACTGCTCTCAGAATTGGTCTTACTCTTCCAGTCACTGTTGCTGAAGCAGAGAGGAGCTTTTCAAAGCTGAAGCTCATCAAATCCTACCTGAGGTCAACTATGTCACAGGAACGCCTTACCGGTCTGGCCATCATCAGTATAAATCATACAATTGCTGAGCAGATTTCATATGATGATTTAATTCATGACTTTGCATCAAGGAAGGTAAGAAGAGTCAGGCTTTAGATGGCAGTTGTGCTGTGGTGCAATTTATTTTGTTTCTTGTTCAAAGTGTAGCATAATAATTACCCTCTCTTAAGTGTCTTATTCTATTTATGTGATAGAGCATTTGTACAATTTAGAAATTTGATTCTCTAGTTTATTTATGGCAGTTGTGCAATTTAATTTGTATTTTTCCTGTTCATAGTATCATAATTACATTCTCTTAATAAATGCAAAAAACTTCACTTTTTTTTACGTGAAGGTCAAAATATGAAAATAAAAACCCACTCTAATAGACAGAGTTTATTTCCACGACAGTTTCGACGCCCACTGGCATCCACCCGAGGAGGATGCCAGTGGGCGTCGAAACTGTCGTGGAAATAAACTCTGTCTATTAGAGTGGGTTTTTATTTTCATACATTCTCTTAAGTGAGTTATTCTATTTACGTGATGAAGGATTTGTAAAATTCAGAAATTTGAGTCTTTGTTTTGGTTCTGAAGTTCCAACAATTAGTCCAATAAAAAGTTATTTTGTGAAAGAGTTATGTCTGTCCTTTATTTTGGGGGGATTCGAATGTGTGTGTGTTGGCGAACAGGGGGGGGGGCGCTGAAGGTGAGGTTCGCCCAGGGCGTCATGTAAGCTAGGACCGCCACTGCCAAGGGGTACAGTGGGAGTTTATTGTTGAGAGAGCAACATGGTGGGGAGGATTTTGGGAAAGGCTAGTGAGAAGTGTAAAGTGTCCATTAAAGAAACTTTTAGCTAATGCTCATTTGAGCAAAGAAGAATTCTGCACTGTTTTATGTGAAGTAGAAGCAATGGTGAACAGTAGGCCTATCACTTTTGTTTATAACAGTATGCAGGATGCGGAGCCATTGACACCAAATCATTTTCTTTGTGGTAAACGATTAACATCAAGCCCCAGTGTGCCAGAAGACTTGCAGCCTATCCAGAGCACTCAAGGAGAGTTAACCAGACGGTTCAGGTACCTTGAAGAGCTACAAGATCAGTTATGGAAGAGGTGGCAGATGGAATACTTGCCAGAACTCAATTATTACCCATCAGGCAAGGTAAAGGGCTCCAATGCAAATTGTATCAAGGTGGGAGAAGTGGTAATGATTGGAGATGAAAGACCAAGGCAATGCTGGAAGCTTGGCATAATTGAAGAGTTGTTTGTTGGCAAAGACAATTTAGTTAGGTCTGCACTGGTAAAGACTTCAGGAGGAAAGTTAAAGAGACCTATACAAAAACTCTATGCTTTAGAAATCAGCAAAAACACAGATAGTCAAGATGAAACATTCGAGTTACAGCCTCATGGAGAAGGCTTGGCTAACCTTGCAGAAGGTAATGACAACAATGCCTCTTCGGTGGGGAGTGTTAGAAAATCTAGAAGAGGAAGAACCATTGTTGTCCCAAGGCGATATGATGACTAAGCTGATTGATGCAGCATTGCTTGTATATATTAAGTTAAGGTGTATATATATCCATCTCATAATTGTAAGGTTAGTGAAAAATTCACTTAATTTAGAGCTAGCATTGTTTGAGCTCTCAGGTGGCATCATTTTGGGGCGCTGCGCGTCCTTTCTACTCGTTTGTGGAATGTCGTACGTACAGGGTGTGGTCTGATAGAGAGCTCTCTTGCAATTCAGTTTGGTTGTTTAGATACAAGATTGTTGCATCGTGCAATAGTCCAGGTTGCGTTGTTGTTGCAAGGTTGAGAAAGAAGACCATAAATAGTACCCCTTTTGTTTTTATCTTAAATTCATACAACTGAGGCCTAAGGTAGGCCCACATCGAGTCAGCAACCCTGAGGTAGGACCTAATAGGATCTCAAGTCCTTAAGTTTTAATTTTAGCTTAACTTGGGCTGCAGGTAGAACTGGCCCTTTAGAACTTGGCCGTTCACGGCTCAGCTGGGATTTTGAACCCAACAAATAAATAAAATAACACTCATAAAGCGCCTACCTAATTCTCTCACTTTACTAATTTAGAAGCTATAGACATTACCCCTACACTTATATACTATTTGGGAACTTCCTGCTTACATTCTAACACTTTAGCAACATCACCAAATTAAACTTAGCACCAACGATTTAGTCAGATATGAATAACCATGCTGTTAGTCCAGCCATTCAGCTTTCTTTTAGTGATTTTTCCCTTTAGTGACTTTATGCTATATACATATATATACACACACACGTCACCTCACTGTGCAAGATCTTTCACTGAAATTCCTCGTGTTGGTAAATCAGCTGGGTTTTGGGTGCCTGGACAATGCTTCCATTGCTTGGGATCTGTGTGTGCTTGAATTTCCTCCACCCTATTGGCAACAAATGGTTTCCATTTCCTTGCCTGGCTTCTTAACCAGTGCCAAACTATAGTGGAGTTTGTTCAATAATAGCTTGGAATTTCATAAAGGCCCAAAGAGTTTTGCACTGTAACTGCAAACCGACTAGCAATGACTGCACCCATCAATTCCAACCTTGGAATAGAAAGCCTTTTCAAAACGCTACTCTGCTCTTTGCAGCAACCAACCTGCAACTTACTTCCTCTTTGAATGGGCCTCTTATATAAATGCAAGTTGCAGAGGCTTCCTCACTTGAATCACAAAAGATGTGCAGCTCCAAATTGTCTGGACTATTGTTCAACTCTCCAAAGTACCATCTTGGGATTTCAATGTCTCCAAGATGTGCCAATTCTTTGAACCAATATTTCCACTTTACCATCATATGATCAGGTAACTCTTGGTCCCAACCAAGTCCAATTTCCCAGAGTCTCTGAAACCAAATTTTTTTACTTTATCAGAAATGGAGCCAGGAATCCAAGAGGATCAAAGACCTTCGAAGCCAAACTAAGAGCTGTACGTTTTGTCCACCTTGTCTCATTCTCAGCCAGCTTAACTAAAGATTTCCCATTGGAGGTAAACTAACCCTCTCCTTGCTGCCAAACAATGCCTAGCACCTTCGTGTCTGTTGCCCACAACTCCTTAATACAAGAATCCTCAATACTTTCTGCTGCATCAAGTCCAACACAGGACTAACTCATAAACTGTTGTAACTGAGAATGATTTGTCTGCCATTTTCTAAGCTCCATGCCAGCCTCCCTCATTATAGCTCTAGCCAGTAGCGGATTATAATGGGTGCAAAGGGGCCATTTGGCCCCGGCCCCAGATGCTGACCGGCCCCAAGATGCTGACCGACCCCAAGAAACTATGTAAACGCTACAATCTACCGTTGAAATAATTGGTCGACCGTGAGGAAGAAAAAAAAATTATAGATTCTGCTTCTACAAAACCTAGTTTAGTATCCCATTTATGTGAACAAAGTATACATTTTCTGTAATCACATCTTTGTTTTTGTTTCGTTTTCTGTTGATCGATCCCAGTCAGCTGATCACCACATCACTCATGTATGATGTATCAGGTAAAGAATTGTGTTTTTCTAGTGTTTTTCTAGTGACACCTGCAGTCAACGCTCCTCTACCAAACCTGAATCTCAGTAACAAGGAAAATAAATCTGCATTTAAATTTGGCCCAGCATCCATCCAAACAGTCATTCAAGGACACACTACCTTTGTCCTTGGCTGAGCCATCAAAAACTACCCTCAGTTTGGTGGTAGTTTTGTCTCGCCGTACCACTACATGGTGTGGCAGATAATGTGCCTCCTGGCTCACCAGCTCACCTTGCACCCTTTCAGCATAGCCCTCCCTTACATAGCTTAGGATGGCCTCATTGTATTCAATTAACAACTCCTCATTTTTTCTTAGCCTGTGCAATGAAGTCTCCAACCTCCGATTAGCTAGCTGAAGGTTTGAACTGGGTTTACAAGAATCCTTCCAAGGGAGGCCAACTTCATAGCAACCATCTCTAAACCCAATCCCTTTTTGAAATTGCTCTAAAACATCACTGTTCACTGTACTCGCCTGCTTCTCCTGTTTGTCCTTTATGCCAATGGATTCAAGTTCCCAAAAGGCTTTCAAATGCCTTTCGAAACCATGGCTGTTCTCCTCAATCGTAACAAAAAGAGCTTTAACCTCCATTTCATTGCAATAGCTACCATGTAGCATCCAGCCTAGCTTACTTTCAATAGCTACTGGACCTCGAGATGTGAGGACAATATTCCAGTGATGAAGTCCCAATAATAGTTAGCTCCAGTCAAAAAACTAATATCTTCTGTTCCTTGAAACTTATTATTGTCCAAATTAATTCCTTTAACTCGCAATTCTTGGACACATGCCATATCTAAACAAGTAGTGACTGGAGCACAAAGTTCCTCAATCTCTACAGCTTGGACCTTGATTGTGGAACATTGTGGTAACAACCCCTTAACCAGAACTTCTACCTTCTTAACTTTGGTTCGGTTTTGAACTGAACCCCCAAACTATTTTATTTATTTGTCGGGTTCAAAATCCCAGCTGAGCCGTGAACGGCCAAATTCTAAAGGGCCAGTTCTATCTGAAGCCCAAGTTAAGCTAAATTAAAACTTACGGATTTGAGATCCTATTAGGTCCTACCTCAGGGTAACCTCAGGGTTGCTGACTCGATGCGGGCCTACTTTAGACCTTTGTTACATGAATTTTAATGTAAACAAAAAGGGTATTATTTATGGTCTTCTTTCTCAACCTTGCAACAACAACGCAACCTGGACTATTGCACGGTGCAACAATCTTGTATCTAAACAACCAAACTGAATTGCAAGAGAGCTCTCTACAAGACCACACCCTGTACGTACGACATCCCACAAACGAGTAGAAAAGACGCGCAGCGCCCCAAAATGATGCCACCAGCGTCCCAAACACTGATGCCACAAGAGCCCAAAAATGCTAGCTCTTATTAAGTGAATTTTTCACTAACCTTACAATTATGAGATGGATATATATACACCTTAACTTAATATATACAAGCAATGCTGCATCAATCAGCTTAGTCATCATATCGCCTTGGGACAACAATGGTTCTTCCTCTTCTAGATTTTCTAACACTCCCCACCGAAGAGGCATTGTTGTCATTACCTTCTGCAAGGTTAGCCAAGCCTTCTACATGAGGCTGTAACTCAAATGTTTCATCTTGACTATTTGTGTTTTTGCTGATTTCTAAAGCATAGAGTTTTTGTATAGGTCTCTTTAACTTTCCTCCTGAAGTCTTTACCAGTGCAGACCTAACTAAATTGTCTTTGCCAACAAACAACTCTTCAATTATGCCAAGCTTCCAGCATTGTCTTGGTCTTTCATCCCCAATCATTACCACTTCTCCCACCTTGATACAATTTGCATTGGAGCCCTTTACCTTGCCTGATGGGTAATAATTGAGTTCTGGCAAGTATTCCATCTGCCACCTCTTCCATAACTGATCTTGTAGCTCTTCAAGGTACCTGAACCGTCTGGTTAACTCTCCTTGAGTGCTCTGGATAGGCTGCAAGTCTTCTGGCACACTGGGGCTTGATGTTAATCGTTTACCACAAAGAAAATGATTTGGTGTCAATGGCTCTGCATCCTGCATACTGTTGTAAACAAAAGTGATAGGCCTACTGTTCACCATTGCTTCTACTTCACATAAAACAGTGCAGAATTCTTCTTTGCTCAAATGAGCATTAGCTAAAAGTTTCTTTAATGGACACTTTACACTTCTCACTAGCCTTTCCCAAAATCCTCCCCACCATGGTGCTCTCTCAACAATAAACTCCCACTGTACCCCTTGGTGTGAAAAGTAGGATTGGAATCCTTCCTCTTTTAGCAAGGACCAAATTTCTTGGAGTTCCTTTGCAGCCTTTTTGAAGGTTTTTGCATTATCCGATATGATTTTATTTGGGAAACCCCTTCTGTTCACAAACCTTTTAAAGGCCAAAAGAAATACATCACTACTTAAGTTGCTTACCAACTCCAAATGGATTGCTCTGGTGGTAGCACAGGTGAAAAGACATATATAACCTTTGTTAGACTCCCCTCGCTCATACACATAGACTGGCCCTGCAAAGTCTACTCCCACTACATCAAATGGGGCAGTATAGACACACCGTTCTCTTGGAAGTGGAGCCACCTTTTCATAATAAGGCTTTGCACTCCAACGCTTGCAAACCACACATTTATGCAAGACCTTTTTTACTACTTGTCTAATTTTGGGAATCCAAAATTGTTGTCTAATCTCTATTATCACTTCTCTAACTCCCGCATGTAACAGCTTATGATGAGTATCCAGGATCAAAAGGCCCACAAAGTGCCCCCCAGAAGGTAGCAAAATTGGATGTCTTTTCTCCTCTGGAAGCCCAGAAAACTGTAGTCTACCTCCTACTCTCAATAAATCCTGATCCAAAAACACATCCAAACCCTTGAGAGCAGAATGTGTTGGTAGAACCTGTAATGGATGGCTGGTGAGCAATTCTCTCTCTTCACCAAATTTTTCCTTCTGCATATATACCACCCAGTATTTCCTGGCTTGCTGAATCTCATTACTGTTCAGAATTCCTTCCCTTCTTGTTTCTCCCTTAATGTTGTTGGTAAATCTATATACCCATGCTGTCACTCTTAACAATCTTTTCAGACTGCTAATGTCCTCAAGCCTCAATATGGGGTCCTGCTGCATAACTTGACAACTGTTCACAGTGCATTTTCTCACCTCACTCACCCATGCTTCTTCAGCCTGGCATTCTCCTACAATAGGCTGATTAGAAGGCCAGTTTTCACTTCCAAGTTTTAGCCACTCTGGCCCATTCCACCACAAACTTGACTGTGAAAGATCTTTCACTGAAATTCCTCGTGTTGGTAAATCAGCGGGGTTTTGGATGCCTGGACAATGCTTCCATTGCTTGGGATCTGTGTGCGCTTGAATTTCCTCCACCCTATTGGCAACAAATGGTTTCCATTTCCTTGCCTGACTTCTTAACCAGTGCCAAACTATAGTGGAGTCTATCCAATAATAGCTTGGAATTTCATAGAGGGCCAAAGACTTTCGCACTGTAATTGCAAGCCGACTAGCAATAACGGCACCCATCAATTCCAACCTTGAACAGAAAGCCTTTTCAAAGGTGCTACTCTACTCTTTGCAGCAACCAACCTGCAACTTACTTCCTCTTGCAATGCGCCTCTTATATAAATACAAGTTGCATAGGCTTCCTCACTTGCATCACAAAAGATGTGCAGCTCCAAATTGTCTGGACTATTGTTCAACTCTCCAAAGTACCATCTTGGGATTTCAATGTCTCCAAGATGTGCCAATTCTTTGAACCAATATTTCCACTTTACCACCATATGATCAGGTAACTCTTGGTCCGAACCAAGTCCAATTTCCCAGAGGCTCTGAAACCAAATTTTTAACTTTATCACAAATGGAGCCAGGAATCCAAGAGGATCAAAGACCTTTGAAGCCAAACTAAGAGCTGTACGTTTTGTCCACCTTGTCTCATTCTCAGCCAGCTCTACTAAAGATTTCCCATTGAAGGTAAACAAATCATCATCTTGCTGCCAAACAATGCCTGCACCTTTGCATCTATTGCCCACAACTCCTTAATACCAGAATCCTCAATACTTTCTGCTACATCAGGTACTACACAGGAATGACTCATAAACTCTTGTAATTGCGAATGATTAGTCTGCCATTTTCTAAGCTCCATGCCAGCCTCCCTCATTATAGCTCTAGCCTCCATGAATATCTGTTTAGCCATTTCTGTATTATCCACGGAACACAGCAAATCATCAACATAAAAATTTTCCTTATGTGTTCAATAGTGTTAGGATAGACTTCAGAATATTTCTTAAAATGGTACTGCATAGTAGCTGCCAACAGAAATGGACTAGAGCTGAGGCCAAACAACACTGACTTCATTCTATATGCTTGAACCTTAGGTTCATTTTCCAACAAGTCTTTCGTATCCACCCACAGATACCTTACTGCATCTCTGTCCTCTGGTTTTAACTTTATCCGCAAAAAGGCTTGCTTCACATCTGCAGTCAATGCTACTCTACCAAACCTGAATCTCAGTAACAAGGAAAATAAATCTGTATTTAAATTTGGCCCAGCATCCAAACAGTCATTCAAGGACACACCACCTTTGTCCTTGGCTGAGCCATCAAAAACTACCCTCAGTTTGGTGGTAGTTTTGTCTCGCCGTACCACTGCATGGTGTGGCAGATAATGTGCCTCCTGGCTCACCAGCTCACCTTGCACCCTTTCAGCATAGCCCTCCCTTACATAACTTAGGATGGCCTCATCGTATTCAATTAACAACTCCTCATTTTTTCTTAGCCTGTACAATGAAGTCTCCAACTCCGATTAGCTAGCTGAAGGTTTGAACCGGGTTTGCAAGAATCCTTCCATGGTAGGCCAACTTCATAGCAACCATCTCTAAACCCAATCCCTTTTTCAAATTGCTCTAAAACATCATTGTTCACTGTACTTGCCTGGTTGTCCTTTATGCCAATAGATTCAAGTTCCCAAAACGCTTTCAAATGCCTTCCAGACCATGGCTGTTCTCCTCAATCTTAACAAAAAGAGCCTTAACTTCCATTTCATTGCAATAACTACCATGTAGCATCCAGCCTAGCTTACTTTCAATAGCTACCGGGCCTTGAGATGTACGGACAATATTACCAGTGATGAAGTCCCAATAATAGTCAGCTCCAATCAAAAGACTAATATCTTCTGTTCCCTCAAACTTATTATTGCCCAAATTAATTCCTTTAACTTGCAATTCTTGGACACATGCCATATCTAAACAAGTAGTGACTGGAGTACAAAGTTCCTCAATCTCTACAGCTTGGACCTTGATAGTGGGACTTTGCGGTAACAACCCTTTAACCAGAACTTCTACCTTCTTAAATTTGGTTCGGTTTTGAACGGAACCCCCAAACCCAGAAATTCTTAAATTTTCCCTCTTAAGTTCTTTAAACTTCAATTTTCTGGAAATTCTGGTCTTAATAAAACTACACTGGCTACCACTATCAAACAACACTCTTACAGTAGCTTCTCCCTCATTCCCAATTAATAAGGCTGCAGTTGTTTGCAATAATCCCCCTTTACTTTTACTCCCTTGCATAGCAGTGGCATGTGCCACTGATGTCTCTACTTCTGGGGTAGGCCTACTAGGAGTGTTTTCACACAATAATGGCTGATGCCTACCATGACATTTTTTGCACAAAATTTTAAACTTACAAAACCTTGCTCTATGACCTTTCAAAAAACATTTAAAACATGCTGTGGACTTAGTTACCCTGTCCTTTCTCTCCTCAAAGGGTAAGGCCTCAGCCACCTCACATTTATATGACTTGTGGTTGCCTTCGCAAAATATGCATTCCTTGATTCCCTTTAATTTATTCTCAGAGGAGGCATGTAGAGCTGACACTGTACCTGGGCTATTCCTTTTTGTGGAAACTTTGGTGCTGTGCCTGCCTTTGTCCCCTTGTTTACCATCCCACTGTGCAAACTCAACTCCCTCTCGTCTTGCTAATTCTGTGCCTAAAAGACTTAACATCTGCTGAAGGGGGATGTACACATGTTCTGCAGTGTCCCCTACTTAATTCAAGCAAAATTGAGCTAGGCAATTTAGACTCCAGTGTAGGAACCAACATTATACCATACTTTTCCATTCCTACACCCAAGTTGTCCAGGGACCTAGTTCTAATTTCAAATTCATCATATAACTGCCGTAACTCCTTGACACTATTAGGATTATTAACAGGAGGTATAGCTAAAAGTGCACGGAGGTGGCTTTTAATTAAGATCTCTGGCTTACCAAACCGTTTCTTTAATATATCCCAAGCCACATTATAATTAGCCTCTGTTAATGCTAATCCTGCTATAGTCTTTGCTGCCTCCCCTTCCAAGAGGGACCGCAAATAATTAAACTTCTCCACGGCACTTAACACTTGACTAGAATGAATGCTGATTGAAAACTGTCTGCCCATCCTTGCCATTCCTGAATACTCCCAGAAAATGTTTTGAGTACAAGCCTCGGTAATTGAACTACAGATCTGTTAACCTTAACTTCACAAACATCATTTGTTGAGTGTTGTGTTTCATTATCAGACCTGGTCTCTAACTGTACTGAGCTACTAAACTCTTTTGCTCGGAGGCCTACGTTAATTATATCATCAATAATCTCTTCAAAGTAAATTATGTTATTTTCTATTTCATCCTCTTCTATAAGAGCCTCAATTTTAACATTTACCTCACTTAGAGCAACCTTTTTAGTTTCTAATATGGAAAGCTGCGCAGTCACTAAGCGTAAATCCTCTTGCTCTATGGCAGAATCTATAGTGGCAATGACCTTTGTAATTAGACCTTTGTAGGCGCTTCTCCTTTTTATAAATTTGTTCAATTCAGATGCACTCATCTTCAATGCAAACAACAATTGGGCTCAATGCCAAATAAGCTGAATTGGCAGAAATACTTAACCAAACTGATCAAACGCAAATTTTACTTTCAAATAAACTGAATTGCTAGGTGGGGTACTAACCAACACCAGTATGGAATACCAATTTTTCACCCAAGTAACTGGCGCACTGGTCTGCAACCTTCGCCTACGAATAATAAACCAAATTAACCAAACTGGTAAATGTAGGCCAAAAACAACGACAGACAAGTGGCCAAGTTTCGCAATTGGGCAACCAAACTTTCTACCCTGGGACCTTAATTCAATAATAACCCAAAATTAACCAAACCGGTAAAATGTAGGCCAAAACAACGACAGACGACTGCCAAGTTTCGCAATTGGGCGACCAAACTTTTACCCTGGGACCTTAATTCAATAATAACCCAAAATTAACCAGTAAAATGTAGGCCAAAACAACGACAGACGACTGGCCAAGTTTCGCAATTGGGCGACCAAACTTTTACCCTGGGACCTTAATTCAATAATAACCCAAAATTAACCAACCGGTAAAATGTAGGCCAAAACAACGACAGACGACTGGCCAAGTTTCGCAATTGGGCGACCAAACTTTCTACCCTGGGACCTTAATTCAATAATAACCCAAAATTAACCAAACCGGTAAAATGTAGGCCAAAACAACGACAGACGACTGGCCAAGTTTCGCAATTGGGCACCAAACTTTCTACCCTGGGACCTTAATTCAATAATAACCCAAAATTAACCAACGGTAAAATGTAGGCCAAAACAACGACAGACGACTGGCCAAGTTTCGCAATTGGGCGACCAAACTTTCTACCCTGGGACCTTAATTCAATAATAACCCAAAATTAACCAAACCGGTAAAATGTAGGCCAAAACAACGACAGACGACTGGCCAAGTTTCGCAATTGGGCACCAAACTTTCTACCCTGGGACCTTAATTCAATAATAACCCAAAATTAACCAAACCGGTAAAATGTAGGCCAAAACAACGACAGACGACTGGCCAAGTTTCGCAATTGGGCGACCAAACTTTCTACCCTGGGACCTTAATTCAATAATAACCCAAAATTAACCAAACCGGTAAAATGTAGGCCAAAACAACGACAGACGACTGGCCAAGTTTCGCAATTGGGCGACCAAACTTTTACCCTGGGACCTTAATTCAATAATACTCAACCCGTCTAGGCCTAACTTGGGCTACAATTTGCACAATCAGAACTTTGCCGAAAAATAGTCACTGACTCAGTCTTGGGGTAGAATCCGGTTCGAAGGACCATGTTTTTTTATTTATTTGTTGGGTTCAAAATCCCAGCTGAGCCGTGAACGGCCAAATTCTAAAGGGCCAGTCTATCTGAAGCCCAAGTTAAGCTAAATTAAAACTTACGGATTTGAGATCCTATTAGGTCCTACCTCAGGGTAACCTCAGGGTTGCTGACTCGATGCGGGCCTACTTTAGACCTTTGTTACATGAATTTTAATGTAAACAAAAAGGGTACTATTTATGGTCTTCTTTCTCAACCTTGCAACAACAACGCAACCTGGACTATTGCACGGTGCAACAATCTTGTATCTAAACAACCAAACTGAATTGCAAGAGAGCTCTCTACAAGACCACACCCTGTACGTACGACATCCCACAAACGAGTAGAAAAGACGCGCAGCGCCCCAAAATGATGCCACCAGCGTCCCAAACACTGATGCCACAAGAGCCCAAAAATGCTAGCTCTTATTAAGTGAATTTTTCACTAACCTTACAATTATGAGATGGATATATATACACCTTAACTTAATATATACAAGCAATGCTGCATCAATCAGCTTAGTCATCATATCGCCTTGGGACAACAATGGTTCTTCCTCTTCTAGATTTTCTAACACAAACCCAGAAATTGTTAAATTTTCCCTCTTAAGTTTTTTAAACTTCAATTTTCTGGAAATTCTGATCTTAATAAAGCTACACTGGCTACCACTATCAAACAACACTCTTACAGTAGCTTCTCCATCATTCCCAATTAATAATGCTGCAGCTGTTTGCAATAATTCTCCTTTACTTTTACTCCCTTTCATAGCAGTGGCATGTGCCACTGATGTCTCTACTTCTGGGTAGGCTACTAGGAGTGTTTTCACACAATAATGGCTGATGCCGGCCATGGCATTTTTTGCACAAAATTTTAAACTTACAAAACCTTGCTCTGTGACCTTTCAAAAAACATTTAAAACATGCTGTGGACTTAGATACCTTGTCCTTTCTCTCCTCAACAGGTAAAGCCTCAGCCACCTCACATTTATATGACTTGTGGTTGCCTTCGCAAAATATGCATTCCTTGATTCCCTTTAATTTATTCTCAGAGGATGCATGTAGAGCTGACACTGTACCTGGGCTATTCCTTTTTGTAGAAACTTTGGTGCTGTGCCTGCCTTTGTCCCCTTGTTTAACATCCCACTGTGCAAACTCAATTCCCTCTCGTCTTGCTAATTCTGTGCCTAAAACACTTAACATCTGCTGGGGATGTACACATGTTCTGTAGAGTGTCCCCTACTTAATTCAAGCAAAATTGAGCTAGGCAATTTAGACTCCAGTATAGTGACCAACATTATACCATACCTTTCCATTCCTACACCCAAGTTGTCCAGGGACCTAGTTCTAACTTCAAATTCATCATATATAACCAAACTCCTTGACACTATTGGGATTATTAACAGGAGGTACAGTATAGCTAAAAGTTCGCGGAGGTGGCTTTTAATTAAGATCTTTGGCTTACCAAACCGTTTCTTTAATATATCCCAAGCCTCTGTTAATTCTAATCCTGCTATTGTCTTTGCTGCCTCCCCTTCCAAGAGGGACTGCAAATAATTAAACTTCTCCACCGCACTTAACACTTGACAAGAATGAACTGCTGATTGAAACAGTCTGCCCATCATTGCCATTCCTGAATACTCCCAGAAAATGTTTTGAGTACAAGCCTCGGTAATTGAACTGCAGATCTGTTAACCTTAACTTCACAAACACCATTTGTTGAGGGTTGTGTTTCATTATTAGACCTGGTCTGTAATTGTACTGAGCTGCTAAACTCTTTTGCTCTGTGGCATACTTTAATTATATCATCAATAATCTCTTCAAAGCAAATTATGTTATTTTCTATTTCATCCTCTTCTATAAGAGCCTCAATTTTAACATTTACTCCGCTTAGAGCAACGTTTTTATTTTCTAATATGGAAAGCTGTGCAGTCACTAAGCTTAAATCCTCTTGCTCTATGGCAGAATCTATAGTGACAATGACCTTTGTAATTAGACCTTTGTAGGCGCTTCTCCTTTTTTTAAACTTGTTCAATTCAGCTGCACTCATCTTCAATGCAAACAACAATTGGGCTCAAATAAGCTGAATTGGCAAAAATACTTAACCAAACTGATCAAATTCAAATTTTGCTTTTTTCAAATAAACTGAATTGCTGGGTGGGGTACTGACCAACCACCAGTATGGAATACCAAATTTTCCACCCAAGTAACTGGCGCACTGAAGTCTGAAACCTTCGCCTACGAATAATAAACCAAATTAACCAAACCGATAAAAATGTAGGCCCAAAACAACGACAGACTAGTGGCCAAGTTTCGCAATTGGGCGACCAAACTTTCTACCCTGGCACCTTAACTCAATAATAAACCAAAATTAAACAAACCGGTAAAAATGTAGGTCCAAAACAACGACAGACGAGTGGCCAAGTTTCGCAAATGGGCGACCAAACTTTCTACCCTGGGACCTTAACTCATTTATGCTCAACCCGTCTAGGCCTAACTTGGGCTACAATTTGTACAATCAGAACTTTGTCAGAAAATAGTTACTGACTCAGTCTTGGGCTAGAATCCGATTTCGAAGGACCCTGTTATTTTTTTATTTTATTGGGTTCAGAATCCCAGCTGAGCCGTGAACGGCCAAGCTCTGAAGGGCCAGTTTAACCTACAGCCCAAGTTGAGCTAGACTAAAAACTTACGGACTTGGAGGTCCTATTAGGTCCTACCTTAGGGTTGCTGACTCGATGTGGGCCTAACTTAGGCCTCAGTTGCATAAAATTAAGATAAAAAAAACAAAAGGGGCACTATTTATGGTCTTCTTTCTAAACCTTGCAACAACAACACAACCTGGACTATTGCACGATGCAACAATCTTGTATCTAAACAACCAAACTGAATTGCAAGAGAGCTCTCTATAAGACCACGCCCTGTAAGTGCCACATTCAACAAATGAGTAGGAAAGACGCGCAGCGCCCCAAAAAAATGATGCCACAAGAGTGCCCAAACAATGATGCCACAAGAGCTCAAAAATGCTAGGTCTAAATTAAGTGAATTTTTCACTAACCTTACAATTATGAGATGGATATATATACACTTTAACTTAATATATACAAGCAATGCTGCATCAATCAGCTTAGTCATCATATCGCCTTGGGACAACAATGGCTCTTCCTCTTCTAGATTTTCTAACATTTATTTAGAGTTTATAAAAGCGTTCGATACAGTTCCGCATAGAAGATTAATTGCGAAGGTTAAAGCACACGTTATACGCGGTCAGGTAGCTAACTGGTTAGAGGAATGGCTTCGTGCCAGGAAACAGAAGGTCGTTGTTAATGGTAGGGAATGGGGGTGTCTGGATGTAGGTAGCGGTGTCCCTCAGGGTTCAGTGTTAGGCCCATTGCTATTCGTAATCTACATTAACGACATAGATGTAGGCTTCACCAGTAACGTGTCAAAATTCGCGGACGATACTAAAATAGTCGGTAAGGTTGTTAACGAGGACGATAGAAATAAGCTCCAAAACGATGTAAATAGGATTATGGAATGGACGGATAAGTGGCAGATGCAATTTAACGTAGACAAATGTAAAGTTTTGCATATAGGTTATCGTAACAATAATTACACGTACAAGATGGATGATAGAGAGTTAGCGAGCGTTGACGAGGAAGTAGATTTAGGCGTACGCGTATCTAAGGATTTAAAAGTTAGGAACCAGTGCCTGGAGTTTTGCGCAAAAGACGATAGGATGTTAGGCTTCATAGCGCGTAATTTCGAATTTAAATCGAAGAATATTATATTGCTCATTTACAAGTCCCTAGTCAGGCCTCATTTAGAATATGCCGTTCAGTTTTGGTGCCCGTATTTTTGTGAGGATATTGATAGGTTAGAAAGGGTTCAACGTCGCGCCACGAAACTAATTCCGTCATTGTGCAACAAGCCTTATGAAGATAGGATTAAAGAGTTAGACTTGCATTTACTCGAAACTAGGAGATTAAGAGGGGAGCTTATTAAAGTTTTCAAAATCGTTAATAAAATCGATAACGTAAATTTTGACAAACTGTTCACTTTCGATAATAGCAATACTCGTAATAACGGATTTAAGTTGCGTGGCGGACGTTTCATTATAATATCGCTAAAAACTTCTTTACGTTTAAAGTAATTGATAAATGGAATAATCTTCCCGCGTCAGTCGTTAACTCTACCAGCGTTAATATGTTTAAGAACCGTTTAGATAGGCATTTTAAAAATATTAACGTTGTTTAAAATAAAAAACAATTAGCAACAGGAGCTCTGGGGGTGGTGGTCAAGGATGAGTTTGCTGACGATTAATGCCAGTTTGTGACATGCCAGCGTTTGATGCCAGCAATAAAATTATTTAAAAAAAAATTAGACTAACACGAACGTAGATGTAGCTCGTAGCATAAACTAACCCACTTTTTGTTATACTCTATTTACTTTTTTTTTTTATCCTCTCCTTACTTGCATGTCTGTAACTCTCTTTACTTGAATGGCTGTAGTTTGCATGGTATGACAGTGCGTTAAGACTGTTTGCATGGTTTGTAAGCGTTCTTATTTTACTTCTTTTCATCTTTCACCCCTCTCCTATTCTCTTCGACTATTTTTCCGACTTGTCGGCAGTGGCCAGCGGATGATGATGGGGAGTCTTTCTTTCTCTTTTTCTGAATGAATGTTAACCCACAAATGATAGGTTTTGCTACTTACTTAACCCCTTATTCTCCTCTTTTAACCCCCTCCTCTTTCCTTTCTCTCGGGCTAACCTTAGAGTGGATCTTAGGGTCTTTGTTAGCCTTAGCTTCTGTAGATCTGGCGATCTTTTCTGTTTGGGGGCTATCAGCGAATTTTAATGAAAATCGGTATACTAATGTAGTTTTGGTCACTGATTTAAAAAATAACTTTCTTTTTTTTTGGAAAAGTGAAAAACAAACATGTTAGAGCACTTTAAATAATTAATGTGTTTTTAATTAAAATATCATGACTTAACCTAACCACTCGTCAAGGGCGTACAGTTGACCTAACCCGGCATTCAATTGACCTAACCGGGCATTCAATTGACCTAACTGGGCATTAATTCTTGATTTTTTCTGCTACTTTTAGAGATCTGCCGGGATCCTTCAAGAAACGTATTCTTCGTAAAACTGCACTTTTTACAGTTTGACCGATGCTTTTGGCAACGAAAGAACTGGGTATTTTTATCAAAGGAACACACTTTCCCACACTTAGAACACTTTTTCATAAACCGTAGCAGTTTGTGACTCTGGCTAAACTTGACACAATCCTCTGTAACTAGTTTAAGCTATTAAAACACACATTAATTATTTAAAGTGCTCTAACATGTTTGTTTTTCATTTCTCCAAAAAAAGAAAATTATTTTTTAAATCAGTGACCAAAACTACATTAGTGTACCGATTTTCATTAAAATTCGCTGCTAGCCCCCAAACGGAAAAGACCCGAGAAAACTATACATGCCTGTTATTATGTCATACACTTTACATTACAGTTCACAACAAAGACTAATTCATACCTTGGCTTATACACGCCTACAATATGATATCGTGTATGGTACCTTAACTACCTTTATTTCATAATTAACCCATTTAGGGCCAAAACTAGTTTTTTGTATTTCTTGATATTTCTTGATATATTCAGCTTCAAAGACTTTAAATAAATATGAAATACTCGTAGTTATCTGGTAAAGAACAATTAAAATATAAAAATTTAAAATTTAAATTTAAAAAATTCCACTTTTAAGTTCTAATTTAAATTGTATTGGTAATATGTGTTCCCTTAAAAGGACAATGACGGTTAATGGGTTAAATACAAATTATTAATTTCTTGTATTAAATAACTACAAAATTGCCTTGGGATTGGCGACAAAGTCTATTGGAAATTAAAATAATTGTCATACCTAGAACCAAATATGTAGGCATTGGGCCTACATGACAAAAAGAAAAACGTATTTTTTTTATCAAAATTTCCATCGCTGGCTCATGAAAATTATTTGAAAGGAGAAATAACGAAAATAAAAAACTTAGACGTCTGGGGACTTTGCAAAGTAAGCGAATTTAAGACAAATATTTAGCTCATCTCAGAGCTGCTTAATGAAGAGCATTGCTGTAGGCAAGAAAGATGTGTTTAATGTTCCTACAAGTTCTGAGTGAAACACTAACAAAATAAAACTAACAAAACAAAAGGATCGGCCTGTCTTCAGGTATTTAGGCATAGTGACTTGCCTGTATTAATTAAAATGAATAAACTCCTTGCGTAAACCTATCGCCTACATCGAGAGAGAGAGAGGCGCGATAGGCAACCGCGCGCTCTACAACAAGAAGCGAGATTAACGAAATGAGAAGGTATGATAGTTTCCTTTTTTACCATCAGGAAGCGCTAAATCCGAAGGCAAATAAATTTAACATTAACTAAAAAAAACACTACTTAACAATGTCTTTTGAAGACCTCCACAAACACACAACATTTTAATGAAAAGACATAGGGACTTTGTCGTCGACGCGGCACCAAGATCTGGCGGAAATTTTCACCGGATAGGCAAGTTGATAGCAATCAACCCATAACCCTATATAATTTTTTCAAATCATGATTATAGGGTGTCCATACGTCCCGGTTTTCCATATTTTAAGAGTTATTAATTATATACTATGCTAATGTAAAACTATAAGGTGTGTATTATTATATTTAGTATTCATTTACTCTGTAAATGACAATCCAGGGTGGGCAGAATACTGTGCTGATTTGTATGAAGTAGCTAAAAATGTATTAGTGGAATGGGTTGATATGGGGAAACCTAGGCAGGGAGAACTCTTCCAAATGAAAAATAGAATTCGTGCTAGATTCAAGGGTGTTCTTAGATTTATAAGGAAAACTGAAAAGAATCTTCGAAGAGAATCTCTAGCAAGAAAATTAGGCAATAGCAATACTTCCAGTAAGGAATTCTGGAAGGAGGTTAATAAAATTAACAATAGTAATCTTACCTTGCCAAATGTAATAGAGGGTATACATGGTGCAAAAAACATTGCAGAACTGTGGAAAAATCATTATGAAACCCTATATGGAAAGACTATACACGCCTACAATATGGTATCGTATATGATACTGATACCTTTATTTCTTAATTAAATACAAATTATTAATTCATTTAATTAAATATCTACAAAATTGCCTCAAGATTGGCGACATAGCCCATTAGGAATAGAAATTAACTGCCATACATAGAACCTCATATGTAGGCACTGGGCCTGCATAACAACAAGAAAACCAAACGAATTATTTCGTCTCAAAATTTTCCATTACTGACTCATGAAAATTACTTCGAGAGAAGAGTCAACGAACTTTGAAGAATCAGCGAATTCCTTATAATTTATATTATTGCGGCACTGAGAGCTGCTAATGTTAAGCCCTGCTTTTAAGCAAGGAAGATGTACTTAATTTTCTTATAAGTTCTGAGTGAATACCAAGTAATATAAACCTAATAACTCAAAAGGATAGGCCTATACCTTCAGGAATTTAAATATAGTAACTGCCTATATTAATTAAACCAAATCAACTCGTTGTGTAACTCCATCGTACCGCGGCCCTACATCGAAACAGAAGCGAGGCCCAACGAAATAATAAGGTAAGGTAATTTCTTCCTTTACCATTAGGCAGCGCTAAAATACTGAAGGCAAATAAATTTAACATTAACCACTAAAAACAATACATAAAGAGATCCTTTGAAGACCTCCACACACATAACTCTTTAACGAAAAAACGTAAGGTTTTTGCTGTTAACTCTCCACTGAAATCTGTTGGAAATTTCCAACGGATGAGGGTAACAGACAATCAACCCATAGACCTATATAGTTTTTTTCACACCCTATTTAATTGTCTTTAGGGGTGGGGGGATAGACTAAATATGTCTAAATATAAGTATGCCTAAATGCAGAACGCTCTGAGGAGCTACTAATTAATGACTCAGAAATCTGGCAGGCTATTCATAAGTTAGATGATAACAAAAGTTGTGGCCTAGATGGCATACGAGCAGAACATTTAAAATGTTGTAGCCCTCGTATAATACCAATGCTTGCAATGTGTTTCACAAGCTGTATGATGCATGGGTACTTGCCACCATAGGCGTATGAGGCGGGAGTCTGGGGGCAGGGACGTAGCCAGGACTGTCCCAAGGGGGGGCGAACTCAGTGGTGGTCCTGGCATTTTTTGGCGCCCTAGGCGAGATCATGCAAAGGTGCCCTTCCTCTGTCAACAGCACACTCCCTCCCTCCGGTGCATAACCTCTGCCGCAATAAAACACACTGAACACATTGTCTTTAAAACACAAAGCACCTCCTTCATTTATTGTTCTTAGCTTCAAGTAAGAAAAAGTTGTCTTGAAACAAAAACTACAAAGAAATCTTGTATCAATAATAATTGAACACTCAATAAAGATTCCCAAATATATTGCAAAAAAATAATATTCCAATGTATATTGCACACAAAATAGATAAATAAAAAACATTAATAAATCACACAATGTAGCTTAATAAAGGACTAAGATTGCCAGCTAGCAAATAACTGAATTTTAAATTTGGTTTGGAAGTATTAGGTCTAGTTGTTTTCCTATTAAAACCTGATCCTCCTGGTCTTCCTTAATGCAAATTCATCAATGATGGCATCATAGGAAATCTGCTCAGAAACCGCATGGTTAATGCTGATGACAGCAAGACCACTGAGGCGGTCTTGCATCATGGTGGATCTCAGGTAAGTCTTAATGAACTTGAGCTTGGAAAAGCTCCTCTCCGCTCCAGCCACTGTCATTGAAAGGGTGACAGCAACCCTGAGCCCGACCCAGAGGTTGGGATAGATCTCTGTGAGCTGCTTTTCATGGATAAACGTCAGCAGCTGAAGTGCTGTCATGCTCGTAGATGGCAGTTCAAGCAAATTCTTTAATTCCTGTGCCAACTCCCTACCATCTAGATCAGAATGTCGTCAACAGCTTAAAGTGTTGCTGAGGGTTTCTGATTGCTCTGTCATCTCCTCATTTGACAAGTTTTGGAAGTTTGAGAGCACTCCAAACTTGTCTCTCACTTCTCCCAAGGTCTGCAATCTTTCCTGAAGTGATAAGATAGCAGCATCCACCACCACATTGAAAAAGGTCACCTCCAAATGTTTAAATGCGTCACTGATGGGCTCATCAGGGGACTCATAGGAGAAGTGCCGCTTTGTGGACCTCAGCCTCTTTTGCTGGAGAACAGTCTCCACATTCATGTCTTCGCACATGTCCATGGCTGAGGTTTGTGCAGCCACAAAGCCTGTTGTTCTGTAAGTGCTGAGAGTTGTTTCAGTCTTCCTTAGCAGATTGACAGCCACATCCAACTTCCACATTCATTTATTTACATTATGCTTATGATAGGTTAAACATGATTCAAATGATGATTGTGTCATTTTGTACAAGCTAATCAACTTAACCCTCCTTGTTATCAAACAAGAGGACATATAATAATTTAATACTGGTAATATGATACTAATATCTATGCTACCGTCTTGTACATACCTAAAGAAAGTGGCAGGGTAGAGAGGGTGGTTGATGTGCCTTCATCTGAGGAAACTGGCGCAGCAGAAGTAGAGGTGGAAATAGATGGTTCTTTACCCACAGACATCCCAGTTTTAGGCCCAGGGGCGTACCCAGAAATTTGCCAAGGGGGGGGGGGCGAACTCGGAACTAATCATAGAAATATAATTGAAATAGAGATAAATAATTTTTATGTACGTTCATGATGAGCTTATCGTTCAGTTAGAGATGATTAACTAGCTACTGCTAAGACACATTATGAATAAAAATATAAAAATTATATTATAAAAAATATAAAAATTATGATAAAAATCTGATTAGTAACATAATATCCAATGCAAACCGCAATTGGGATGCTCAGATTTGTATTAACATAAGAATAAAAAAGTGCTAATTTCGAGATCAAGCATTTCCTTGGACTGTTACTTATATAAAAGAAAATTATTCTCATGGCCGGATTAAGAGTTTGCGGGATCCTAAGCCATTTTAGAGTTTTAGTAGTAGTTTTCATTTTCATCTTGTTGTAACCTAGCAATTTTATTGGGATTAACAGTACTTTGATCATCATACTCTGTAGAACCACTGTCAGTTTGAAAATTTTTTCTTTTGACAAATTTATAAAGGTCCATTATCTTTAGTCCTGTGACACCTGCAAATAGTACTCTACAAAGTTACAAATAGAAATAGGAATTATTACTAACCATAACATTAAGGTACATTATAATGAAATAAAAAAATCCAAACAAAATCCACACAAAATTTTTTGTGTGCAATACAATGTGAAAAATTGTAAATTAAATGAAAACTTTGAAACTAAATTTTAAAATGTGTAAAAAACTGAATACCAAGTTTTAAAAATAACATACTTAATGTTTCATTTCATTTATTAGTTACATGTTTGAGACCAAGCGGCCTTCACACATGATCACACACACACATTCATACACACAAAGTTTTAATCAATACTTAAAATTATCAAAATTTAGAAAGTTCACAAACTGAATATTTAAATGAATGTAAACAAAAATCGATAAACTGCGGTTGCCAGGTGCCATGAAAAATGACGCAATACTCATGTATTGCGTCATTTTTCATGGCACCTGGCAACCGCAGAAAGCTAGAAAGCTAGCTAACATTTTTCGATTGGCGCATGAAATTAAATATGTAAAATATTTGATTGAATATGTAAATTAAATACGTAAAATAATCAAAATAATAATTAATAATAAAATAATAAAACTAATAATGAAATTAAATATGTAAAATATTTAATTGAATAATGTAAATTAAGTACGTAAAAATAATCAAAATAATAACTTATTAGCTCAAGGGGTGGGTGGGGGCGATCGCCCCTGTCGCCCTCCCCTTCGGTACGCCTCTGGTTTTAGCAGAGGAGGGTCCTCCAACATATTTTAGAAGTGCATCTGAAACGATATAAATAAATGTTATCATGTGAAGCGAACATGATGACACACAGTTGCTTCTGTCATTGTAAATAACTTATTACTGCCACATGCCATTTATTTTATTTGTGGTTTATATTTGTTTATTGTGTATTTTACAGATTACTGTCACATTTTTGTTAAAGAAAAGTATAATTCAATGAAAACTTAAATCATTCGAATATTTATATAATCTTGGGAATTCTGGGGAAATTTTGTTGGGTGTTCTTGGAATAATTAAAAATGTAGAGTGGTCACACTGACAAGTACATGTTAATAACAGCAGAAATCTAGTTAAGCCCAATATTAAAACTAAACGCCTATAAACCTTACACCTAACTATAAAGGGTAGGTTATGGTGAGGGTGAGGGTTTTAAACTAAAAACCCGAAATCTGACAACACAAACATGAAACAGACAAATTTTAGAAGTCATTTCAGCAAAAAAAAAAAAAAAAAAATGATTTTTGCCTAAAATATCGGATTGCCCACTTAAAGTAGCAAACTTATCTTGATTTTACAGTTTGAAAAAGTAACGTCAGATATAAAAATGAAACTTAAATAAAATGTTCATGACATACCTCTACTTTTCGATCTTCTCTTTCTTCCGTGTGCACCTGACGGCTTTGCCCTCTTCAACATGATGCTCGGCCAGACACGACTCACTGTAAACTAGAACACATACGAAATTGTGGAGTGGAGAAAAATCCGTCGCTAGCTACACTCTAATTTACTCTGCTTGATTTTAATAATTATAAACAATTTTAACTTATACCTCTTTCATTGCTTGTTTATTTTAATGAAATAACTTTTAATTTAGTTTTATAAATTGATTTTTACAAGCAAAATCGATACCTATCACCAAGGATAAATACCTATTTTCAACCGGGGTTGGTGAAACCGTGAGTTGGTAAATTTCTCGAGCCCTGGACTGGAGCCTGTTTGAGAAAAACAAAAAACGGGCGTGCTATGTCGCCCTAGGCGGCCGCCTATATCGCCTAGGACCGCCATGGGCGAACTTCAGCTAAGTTCGTCAGGTTCCGTGGTGAATCGGGCGAGCCCATACAGTTAGGGCTTATTTGGTGTAAAAACTGCCTGAAAATGTCAGCGCAACTGCCATTTCTGAACAGCCACTATACATACAGCCATCCACATGAAATATGTACCCTTTCCAACAAAAGTTTGGATAGGACAGTCACATTGGTGCAATCTAAGCTATATTATGATGTAATTACTTGTATTTTCTGAAATTTGAAATCAGGTATTGATCCTATAGTTTTTATATATTATATTAAATATATCCTACATTTTCATGTTTTCATATTCCATTATATATACAGTAGATACCAAATTTTTAAATGTTATGGTTTGGCGGTGAACCTTGGTTGTAATTACCGCAGATTTTTCCTGGCCTTTCCAAGGGGGAGGCGACCACCTCCGCCGCCCTTCCCCTTGGCTACGTCCCTATCTGGGGGGAGTTAGCCCCCCCCACAGGACTAGGGAATTGAGCATTTTCAGGGCAGATTTTTCCTGACAGTCATTTGGGGTTTTCTTTACTTCTTGAGGTGAATTAATTACTTGCTACTATACTTGTAGTTAATAATTAAAACGTAAGTTGAGGACTTACTGAATTCTATATCAACTGCAATGCCATAGTTTTGCTTGTCATTTAGAAATGTTGTAGCAAAATTTTATCTCATTTTTGTAAACTGTAATGTTTTTTATATTAAAAAGACTTTAATATTATGTTACTCATACTCTAACCTTTGTGTTAATTTATGCTACACATTGTGCTTATGCGGAAATCAAGGCACCCTGAAAATTTTCAGGGCAAATTCCCCCCCTCCCCCCCCCTTCAGTAAAGTGCCATCCCATACGCCTATGCTTGCCACAGTCCATTTTGTCAGTTGTTTAAAATAGGGGTGCTAGTATCTGTGATAAGAATAATTATAGGCCAATAGTACTTGCCAGTAGGGCCTATACTTTATAAGGTGTTAGAATATGTCATTTATAACACTGCCCAACAAAAAAAAAATTTTGCTGCTGATTTAATTCTAAGACCTGTTTCTGGATAATATTGATGTGCTGATTTAAAAAATCACCTTAGATTTTGTCCATCACATCAGGTTTTCGTGCAATGCAATATGCCTATTTTGGGTGATCCATGAAGGGCGCTTATCAAAATTGATGATTTTTGAGACCTGTTAACAGCTGTTTGCTGTTAAAATTTTATCTGTGGAATACGCAAATCTGTGCATTAAATCTAAAGGTCATGTACAACATATTAAAATCTTGGGTATCTGTGATTTCCCCAGGTGTGAGCGTGACGTCATGATCATGGATTCATTTTTTGCTTATTTAAACACTTTTAATCACTTTATGTGTCAATATTACCATTGTATATTAAAGTTCACTCCCTGCACAATTGTTTACTTGTCCATGCTGATTCTGAGTATGTAAAAACTTATTTTTTGAAAAGAAAAAAAATTGAGCATAACCCTGCCAAAATGCGATATCTCCAAAACATCCGTATTTGATTGCTCGAAAACCTGACGTGATAGGCAAAAACTAAGGTGATTTTTTAAATCAGCACACCAAAGTAAGTTACCTAAAAACAGGTGTTAGAATTAAATCAGCAAAATTGGTGTTGGGCAGTGTAATAGGATAAGTACTTATTTGCAGACTTATGACAATCAGATTGGCTTTAGAGTGAAACATGGTAGTGACATGTGTATTTATATGCTAAAGGAAGCCGTCCCAAAGTACAAGATGCCAAGTAGCATCAAAAGCATTTGATAAAGTTAACCATCACAAACTTTTCAAGAAACTCTTGTGTCGAGGGGTACCTAAATATATACTTAGGATACTTGTATTCTGGTATAGAGAGCAGACCCAGTTTGTAAGATGGAAAAGCACTGTATCACCAGGTTTTAAGGTAACTAATGGTGTTAGGCAAGGGGGTATATTATTACCCTATCTTTTCTGTATATACATGGATGACCTTACCAATGAACTAAAAACTGCACGTACTAGCTGTGTCATTGGAAAGGAAAAAATTAATAATTTGATATATGCTGATGACCTTGTTCTTCTGTCACCCTCTCCCCATGGGCTGAGAGTACTATTAGAGATATGTGAACAATATGGTATAGAAAATGACCGCCTGTAATGGAACAAAGAGTTGTAGATAATAATCTACTTAAGCTCCCGTCTCTCCGATTTTCATAAATTATACATCGGTAGCTTCGTTTCTTCATTAGGAATGCAATTTAGACAGTCTCTAGTAAGGGAAATGCTTCAAAACCTAACCTAACCTAAAAAAAATCTAGAGAGTTTTAACCAAGCTTTTCTGGTCAATTTTGAGGTGCTTTGTACGAATCTGCCATTGGTTTCCTGTGCAAATGCGTAGTTTTTTTAGATATCGTAACATAAACATATAGGATATGTTCATGTTACGAGGTCTCGTATACGACGCATTACCCCAGGAAACGTGCAAAACACCCCAAAATTAACCAGAAAAGTTTGCTCCCGTCATTTTCGTTTAAACTAGCGAAAATATCACAACTTAACCTAACCAGTCATCACGGGCGTACAGTTGACCTAACCGAGCATTCAATTAACCTAACCAGGCATTCAGTTGACCTAACCGGGCATTCAATTAACCTAACCGGGCATTCAATTAACCTAACAAGTTAATATTGGTTATTTCACCTAAATATCTTCTGATCTTTTCGTATTAGGCACTCACTGTCACATTTCGGGCAAGTTAAGGATGAGAGAATAACGCCGTAATTGATAAAAACATCCAATGCTTTGTCTTCATCTAGGGCACATGACGAATGAAGTCCTCAAAGTCGAAATCACACGAACGGCACGTGATAACCCTATCGCAAACACCACCAAACTGAATCCAATTAGAATTTACACGAATACTAATGTTGTCAATCTGGTGATTTTTCTAACTAAAAAAACACTAGATTTTCATTAAAAATCCTGTAAAACTACAAACTTGCTAGACTTTGTTTTTAAAACTCTCTAGATTTTTTTTAGGTTAGGTTAGGTTTCGAAGCATTTCCCTTACTAGAGACTGTCTAAATCACATTCCTAATGAAGAAACGAAACTACCGATGTATAATTTATGAAAATCGGAGAGACGGGAGCTTAAGTAGATTATTATCGAGTTGTATTTTGATTTTTAGGTGTAATCTACTGAAACATGTATCATGTGGGATTTATCACTCGACTTGGTGAGTCAGTCAATAAGATAATAGAAGCCATGGTTAGTGGACTGGTCTCCGATATATTTTATAAATCTCAAATCTGGAAGCAGTGACGTAGGCAATTGTATGTTCATTATACACAGTGATTCACTGGCCTATTTAGTCAGTGCTCCAGACAACTATCTCTTAATCTTCTATGGACCTCTTGTGTAATGTTTGTACCTGTTGAGTCTGAAATAAAGTGTTTGTTTGTGTGTTTGTTTGAATACCTGTCAAAGACACATGTAAATACTTAGGTCACGTAATTACTCACGAGCTGCGAGATGAACTGATATTGAGAGGCAACGTAAAAAGCTGTATGTACAGGGCAACATGCTAGTAAGGAAATTTGGTATGTGTTCAGAATAAGTTAAAACTTATCGTTTTAGAACTTACTGTACTGCATTGTATACATCCCAGCTGTGGTGGAACTATACAAAAACTGTTATGAATAAAATCTCTGTTGCTTATAATAATATTTTTCGTATGCTATGTAGGAAACCAAAATGGTGCAGTGCCAGTTTTATGTTTATTACGTGTAACCTACCTACCAGCCAAATGTTAATCCGGAAGAATAAATATAATTTCATTACTAAGGTCCAAAACAGCTTTAATGTGTTATTGTGCAATATTCTGTCTTCAGATACTGTGTACCTCTCACCTATATGGCAGTCCTGGTTCAAACAACTGCTGATTTACAATACCTTATTTTTGTAATGTAGCAAAGATAATATATGCATATTAAGTTGTGTTACAATAAGATTGTATTTGTATGTTGGGTTAAATGGCTATGCTGGCCTTCTTTTTGTACTTGTGTGTTAGGTTAAGTGGCTGTGTTAGCCTTATTTTTGTATTACGTTCAGTGTATAATACGTAAGATTGTATTTGTGTGTTAGATTTAGTGGCTATGGATTGTGAATGATCCACAATAAAGATGTTTTGTTTGTATGTTTTGTTAAAAAGTGTTTTCAAAATAGACTTATAGGCTATAGGGCATAGATCCGTCCCTGTCCCGGTTTTTCGAAGCACAAATCTGGACACCCTAATCATGAATGATATGAGGTGACTTAGTAATTATATTAGACTATTGTTGCATTTAAAATTTGTGAGTTTATCATAAATGTTATGTTCTGTTCAAAATTATTTGTTTGAAATTATTTAAATCTTAAAATGCGAGCGCGGATTAAATGGACATAGGCAAGGTTTGCTTAATGTAAGTGTTACGGTCTCACTGGTTTAAATTTCTGTTCAGTCATTTGTATGAAATTATGTACTGTATATGTTATAATTGGAACGTGAACCAATTAGATATTGGTAACTTTGGCTAAAATTTCTCTTCTGCTTTCAGACCCGATGGAACTCTGAAAAAGAAAACAAGAGAAAGATTACATTTGTATTTACATCGCGTAAATTTTTTTAGTTTGGTTTAGTTATTGAAGTTGAATATATGATAAGGAGAATGGCACAAAGAAGCATTACAAATTTCTTTAAGCCAACTAATAAAACAACGGAAGTATTTGTAAGTGCTACTTTGTAAGATCTTAACCCTTTCGACGTTTTGTAAATATACATTTATATTTCATATGGAGAACATGGTCACTCGGGCCTGTCAAGATTATCGAAGTCGAGCTATAATTTATAATAATAATAATTAATAATAATAATAATAATTTATAACGGCTTCGGGTTAGGCTATGGTACGTTCTGCAAAATGAACACTGAAGGGGTTAAATGAGTGAATTAGACTAGCCTACATTACGTTACACTTGGAAATCTAAGCCATTTGGGTCTACATGGTAACATGGTAAAAATTTTTATAGTGGATACACAAGCGGCCCTTCGGCCCATCTCGGTGTCTTTACTGTTAATATAAACAAACCACAAATACAGTTGCATACAAAATTAAGATACAATTGATCACTGCATATTGCAGATTCACACATCTACTAGCTCTACATTAACTTCAAATCTTTGGAACCTGTGGATCATTCTTCAATACGGTAATTATTCGTTTTTTGACCCAGTCTCTTTTTATAACGAGAGCAAACTTTTCTGGTCAATTTTGAGGTATTCTGCACAAATCTGCTATCTATTTCCTGTGCAGATGCATAGTTTTAGAGATATCATCTTGAAAACTATGTATTTGCACAGGAAACAGATGGCAGATTCGTGCAAAACACCTCAAAATTGACCAGAAAAGTTTGCATTCATGCTAAACACAACCTAACCTACCGTAACTTAACCTAACCTAACCAGTCACCTTATTTTGGAGGATATAGTTCTGCAATTGCAGTAAGGAAGTGATGTAGAACTGTAGAATTGTCAGGATATTCTGCCAGGAACAAGTATCGCGCAAAAAAATTTCCAGTAATGAGGGCGTCTGTTCCCAGCACGTAAAACCCACAAAACCCACGATTTCACATCCTTCCACAAGCGTTCAATGTTTTGCGTGTGGATGGTGTAGTCTTGGGGATCCACAAAATTTTCACTGATTAATTTGTTTATGCGTGTAGCCCTATCTTCATCGAGGTCAACAAGGTGGATTAGGTCTTCAAAATCAAGTTCACAAGATTGATACATCATGGTTCTAGAACGAAAATCACCAAACTAATGAGTAACAGAAAGAAGTAGGCAAAATCAAGAAAAAGTAGCCAAAAATAAACAAAGTAACATAGTTGAATGAAAATCTCCAAAAAAGGTAGCCAAAATAAACAAATTAACTGAAATTTATATACATACATATTATTAAGTAGAAAATATTTTTTTTTATAAAAAAAGTACATTTTATACAAATTTGCACAAGATAATATATATATTTTCTTATTTAGTTTTGATTGGTTATTTGATATATATTGCGGTTATAGCTGGGTGTGACTGGGTCAAAAAATGAATAATAATCTTCAATACCACTACTGTACTAATTTTTGGTAATTGTCTTAAATGATATGGCCTGAAGTTGAAATAAAAAATATATTTTTCTAGTGTATTTTGGTGTGCTCTGGGTAACAGTTCAGAATAGGGGCACCACCTCAATTTTTGTTTTTTCCACCAAAACATGCTAAAACCATTGGTTTCCTGTTGTTTAGAATGAATGTGACCATTGCCATTACAGTAAATTATTGCTTGAAGTGATTTCACCCCCTAACCCCTCCAACAATCTGGGGGGACCATCGTGGGAACCGGGGCTTTTGGGTGGGGGAACACAGCACAAGCAATAATTTACTGTAATAGCGATGGTCAGATTTATCCTAAACAGGAAACTAATGGTTTTAGCATGTTTTGGAGGAAAAAAACATGGTAATTATTTACATTACCAGGTGTACTTACTCCAGGTGTACTTACTCCAGGTGTACTTACTCCAGGTGTACTTACTCCAGGTGTACTTACTCCAGGTGTACTTACTCCAGGTGTACTTACTCCAGGTGTACTTACTCCAGGTGTACTTACTCCAGGTGTACTTACTCCAGGTGTACTTACTCCAGGTGTACTTACTCCAGGTGTACTTACTCCAGGTGTACTTACTCCAGGTGTACTTACTCCAGGTGTACTTACTCCAGGTGTACTTACTCCAGGTGTACTTACTCCAGGTGTACTTACTCCAGGTGTACTTACTCCAGGTGTACTTACTCCAGGTGTACTTACTCCAGGTGTACCCCCCCTTATTATTTTAGGCTTGCCTTACTGTGGTGGATAAAGGTCAGTGGCAGCCAGTAGAAATTATGAAACTGCTGAGGAACTTGAGGGACTCTCCTGACAAATAATGCCTTAACAAGGTATCCATTGTAGTGCTCCTCCTTGCGTCTGAATCGTGGAATCCTTGCCTGTGCATCTCACCAGCTATGTTCTATATTTTGAGTGCTGGCACCGGTTTCTGGGTCCACAAAATTCCTGTTATGATTCACAGTTTCGTGTTCATACCTTTCGACTGAGATGGATGAATACAAGGCCCAACAGTCTGAAATGATTTTTGTCCCAGGTGCAATCCATTCCTTTATTTTTGCAATAAGAGTTTCACTAGTGCAATCTGGAACTGGAATCATAAATAGTTTTTTCAAGTCACGTTCAAACCCCCCAAAAACCCCCACACCTTCAATAACACATCCTCTATTATACTTCCATTTGCCAAACTTTGCTTCGTCTATTTCAACAATCTTTCCTAGACCACCTAGTGTTTCTGTGTTCTTTTTGCAGTAATGAATTACCACTTCCCGAGCAAAACTGAACCAGTCAATAACGGTGGTTTTTGACACATGCACCTGGTCAACAATGTCAGTGTAGGTTGCATTATTCAGTACAAACCAGTATATTAAATGTAGGATGGTAGCTGGTTGTAAATGTGTGTGGTCAAAAAACGTACTGGTGAAAGCAGACTTCTTAAACCTACACCTACATCTCTTGACAGTCTTATTTCCATGAATAATGATGTGTCTGTCACAGCGGAAATTATTATCAGCTGCAATGTTCACCACACTATCGCAGGATGAACAGACAGAGGTAACTTTTAATTTGTGGTCCGCAAGTAATTTAATTAGTTTCATCTGACCCCCCAACACGGCTGTGAGCTCTACTAGCATCACCGCACAGCCATCACAGACTGAAGCCATTTTCAAACTGAAGTGAATGAATGATAGTAGGGTTGCCAACTTAAAATTTTCTAGATTCATACCCAAAAAGCACTAAAAAGCACAAGTAGCTATATATATTTTTTCATAATTTTCTAACTTTGTGGTTTTGACTGTGACACATGCAATCAACGTATTTTAATGAGAGAAACAAGTTTGTGTCTATGTATTTTTTTAAAATTTTGATTAAATGGCGCCTGTATTCTGAATCATTACCGTGCTCTGTTCGAATATGACCTTCATTTCTTGTGCAAATGAACAGAAATACGTGTTTGGGCCATGCAATGACAACTGTATTTTTGTTCATTTGCAC
Source organism: Bathynomus jamesi (assembly GCA_023014485.1). Classification (NCBI taxonomy): domain Eukaryota; kingdom Metazoa; phylum Arthropoda; class Malacostraca; order Isopoda; family Cirolanidae; genus Bathynomus; species Bathynomus jamesi. The sequence goes on along the minus strand of JAJOZX010001907.1, from coordinate 381,985 downwards.
AAGAAATGAAGGTCACATTCAAACAAAGCACACCAAAATACACTTGAAAAAGGTGTTTTTTGAGTACATTTTATATAATAAAGCATAACTTAACATGTTCATGTTACAAGATCTCATAAATCACGCATTACCATAGGAAACTTGCAACATCTCTGAATTAACCAGAAAAGTTTCTCATCATTTTTGTTTAAACTAACAAAAATATTGTGGCGACCTAACTAGGCATTTAGTTAATCATTTAATTAATCATCTAGGGCACATGATGAATCAAGTTCTCAAAGTTGAAACCACATGAATGGCATGTCATAATTCTATCACAAATGCCACCAAACTGAATCCAATTAGAAAAAAAAAAATTGCCAGAAGAGAAACCAAGAAACTAATTAAGTTAGAGTAACATGATGACTCACACCCGTGACTACAAATACACTAAATTATATATAATATATATATATATATATATATATATATATATTTTATTTATTTTTGTATTGGGGTGTTTACCACCATTTCCCGCTATACGCTAGTGGATATCATGGCGAAGCAGAATATGAGAGAGAGAAACGGAGACGGGGGAAAGGCACTAGAAGTGGGAGGACCGCGGACGATGGGTGAGAAGTCACCTAAAGCTCAGAGAGGAGGCGAGATTGGGAGAGGAAAAGGAAAAGACGGTCAAGCGAGAAGAGAGGGCTCTCAGCGAGCATAAGACGTAAATGATCGGGGAGGGGGAAATCAGAGAGGAACGGGAAGGCGCGACGACGTACTGACGACAGGGTGGGGCATTCCACAAGGATGTGAAAGATGGTGAGGGGCGACTGGCAGGAGGCGCAACAAGGAGCCTCCTGCCGGGACATAAGATAGCCGTGCGTGAGGCGCGGATGGCCGATGCGAAGCCACGCAAGGACGACCTCTCTGTGTCGGGAGCGGTGGAAAGAGGACGCCCAATATGACAGGCGGGGGCGGATGGACCAGAGTTTATTTCCGGTGGCATCGTCCCAAGACTGCTGCCATATGCGGTTGTAGAGGGACCGAAAGACCTGCACATAGTCAGAGAAGGGGAGCGGGCGGGGAAGGGGAGGCATCGAGGCGGCGGACCGGGCTGTGCGGTCAGCCGCCTCATTACCGGAAACACCGACATGGGCAGGAACCCAGCAGAAGGTGATCCGGTGAACGGTGTGCAGGACATGGTACTCCTGTTGAATAATGTGTACGAGGGGGTCCGGGGAATCAGAGCGCTTGAAGGGCACTCAGCGAGTCCGAAAAGATGGTACAGGAAGACCACGAAAAACCCGATACCAGACGGAGGGCTTCCAGAAGGGCAAAGAGCTCCGCGGAAAAGATGGAGGCCTGAACCAGCAGGGGGATACCCCGGGAGGTAGGTGACAGCGACGGAGAGAAGACGGCGGCCGCGACACCTGCAGGGGAGCGCAAGCCGTCGGTGTAGACGGGAACATTGTCTGAGTGTACGGGAAGATGGGCCAGAAAAGAAGACCGGAGGACGGTAGGAGGAGACTCCTTACGCAGGCCACAGAGTGCCTGGCAGCGGCAGATAGGGGTGGTCAGCCAGGGGGGGCGACAGGTCGAAGGAGAACGGCAGAATAGAGGGTGGGGGGATCCCCAGGGACGAAAAGATGTCGGCCAGGGAGGCAGCGAAATGCCACGTGTCAGGCCAGGGTAGCGCCTGGGAGATCGCGGAGAAGAGTAGGGACCTCGGGAGGTGGCAGATGCGAAGGTAACACTTCCATGAGAAGGCCCCGGCGAAGGGGCAGGGGGGGGTGTCCGCAGTCCACCTGAAGACTAGCGACAGGGGACGAGCGGAAGGCACCCGACGCCAGGCGAAGGCCACGGTGGAGAAGAGGATCCAGCATACGGAGTGCCGGAGAGGAGGCGGAGCTGTAGACCACACAGCCGTAGTCGATGCGGGATTGCACCAGGGAGGTGTACAGGCGCAGCAGAGTACGCCTGTCCGCCCCCCAGGTCATGTGGGACAGGTGAATCAAAAGGGAGAGGGTGCGGCGAGATGATTGCTGCAACCGCCTAAGGTGTGGAACCCAACCGAAAAATTCGTCGAGGGTCATACCCAGGAATCGAACGGATGGGACGAGGGGAAGAGGAGTGCCGGCAAGGGTAAGGGCGAAGGTATGCGACAGACGGAGGCGCCGAGGACGGAAAAGCATACTGGAAGACTTAGAGGGTGAGAAAGCATAGCCAACCGAGGACGCCCAGCGAACCACCGCGTTGATGGCTAGCTGGAGTCGATGTTCAGCCAAAGACGAGAGGCGGCCAGAGCAATAGATAGCCAGGTCATCGGCATAGAGGGAGCTACGAACGGAAGTAGGCAGGACCGTAGCGACTGTGTTCATCACTAGTGAGAAACACAGGACGCTAAGGACACTACCCTGAGGGACACCCTCCTCCAACGGAAAGTGGTCAGAGAGGGTAGAACCGACGCGGAAAGAACGGGCGGACAAGAAGTTATAAATAAAGGAGGGGAGAAAGCCTACGAAACCCAGGGAGCGTAAGCAGTCAAAGACTGCGCTCCGCCGAGTAGTATCGTAGGCCTTCTGGAGGTCGAAAAAGATGGCGAGTACAAAGTGACGCCGGGAGAAAGCCTCCTGCACGTCGTGGCTAAGGAGGAGGAGGGGGTCGGTGGTAGACCGGAAGCGCCGGAAACCAGCCTGGGTAGCAGGGTATTGGTCACTCGCCTCCAGAGTAAGGGACAGCCGCGAGGCGACCATCGCCTCCATAACCTTGCAGGCGCAGCATGTCAGGGAAATGGGGCGATAGTTCGACGGGAGTGAGGGGTCTTTATCGGGCTTCGGGATGGGGACGACGATGGACTCATGCCACTGGTCCGGGAATGAACCCTCCAACCAAATCTGGTTATAGAGGTCCAGTACAAAGCTGAGAGCAGAGGGGTGGAGGTGCCGTAACAAGTCATAGGGGATATTATCGGGGCCGGGTGCGGAGGAGCGTCGGGGGCGGAGGGCCTCCCGAAGCTCCGTCATGCAGAAGAGCTGATTATAGGGGTCATCCCTATGAGGTGGAAAATCCGGTGGGTCGCGGCGGGAATGGGGGGAATCGGAACTGGAGATGGCTGCGAAGTGCGCCGCGAGTGCGTTCGCGACGGCCTCCGGATCGGAGACGAACTCGTCGTCCCCGACCCGAAGCACCGGGGGTCGAGGGGGTACACGGGTCCCCTCAAAGCTACGCACCTTGCGCCAAACAGTCGAGGGGGCAGTCGAGGAGGAGATCCCGGACACGTAACTCCGCCAGGAGGTACGCCGGGCCAGTTTCAGGACCCGACAGGCCACTGCCTTTAGGCGCTGAAATTCTATCTTGTGCTCCAGCTGGCGGGTCCGGTAGAAGCGGCGGCCGGCACGGCGCCGCTCCTGAACGGCATGGGAGCACTCTGGGGTCCACCATGGGACGCTTCGCGGCCTGGGGGAGCCAGAGGTACGGGGGATGCAACTGGCGGCAGCCGAGAGGATCTTACTCTCGAGGAAGGCGAGGGCCTCACTGACGGAGGGAAAGGCAGGAATTGATGGTGAGATCGCCGTGCCCCTCGCGTATGAGGCCCAGTCTGCTCAGGCGAACAGCCAGCACGGGCGGACAGAGGTGGGGGGGAGGAGACGGGTCGGGGTAAGACACACTGGGAAATGGTCACTGCCGGAAGAATCCGGCAGGACCTCCCACGTGAACTCCGTCATGATTTCGAGGGAAACCAGGGAAAGGTCGATACAGGTGAAACTGTCGTGGGCCGAGTGAAGGCAGGTTGGGGAGCCATCGTTCAGAAAGGTGAACTCGAGCTTGTCCATAAGGGAGAGAAGGGTCCCGGAGAGAAAGGTGGAGCAAACATCCCCCCAGGCTGGGTCCCGACTGTTGAAGTCCCCGAGAATCAGAAAAGGGCGGGGAAGCTGAAGAATTAGGTCACGGAGAGAATCGGGTGGAGGGCATACGTTAGGGGAGAGGTAAAGAGAGCAGACCGTGAGCTGGCGCCCCAAGGAAAGGCACACGGCCACAGCTTGCAGGACTGTATGGAGCGGGAGGGGGCGGAAAGGGCATGGAGTGGTGCACGAAGACCGCGGCGCCCCCCCTCCCCGCCCCACCGAGAGGCGGTGAAGGGAGCCCGCAGTAACTGGACACTCGAGGGAGGGAATGGGATCCCAGAATCGTCTCCTGAAGGCAGAAACACGCCGGACACCTGGAGGCCAGGAGAGAGGAGAGACTCTCGAGGCCTACCAGGAGCCCGCGGATGTTCCACTGCAGGAGCGAGGTATAGGGAGGGGTAGGAAGGTCAGCGTAAAGGATGGTTATGGGGTGGGTGGGCTGATTGGGTGGCTGGAGATTAAAGAGGGAATCGGAAAGCCCCGCAGTTCAGCGAGGGACGCCGAACGAGGGCGAAGGCGAGGGTCACCCCGACGAGGGGGCGATGTGGAACCAGACGCCGGCAAGTCCTCCAGAAGAGGAATCTCCCGGACGTCCGGGGGAGAGCGATGCAGAGAAGGGGATGTGAGAGGTATCCAGAATGCCCCTCCCTTCACCGGAGGTGCGGGGGAGGCAGGACTACGAGGGGGAGTGGAAAATAATACCTCACCCAGAGGCATTGGCAGGTCGAGGAGAGAGATGGGGCGGGTCAAGCGCGGGGGCGTGCACGTCCCACCCACGCCGACCAGGCGGGCGAGTTCCCCCTCCAGTGGGTCCATCGACCGGGCCGGAGAGGGGTGTATCTCAGCCCCCACCACGAGGGCCGTCGGGGACCCCAGGGGGGAGCGTGCATAACGGTTGCGCAGTGGGGACGGTGAGGACGCCGAGGCGGTAGGGCGAAGGGGGCGTTTGTGTTTGGGAGAGGAAGGTGATGCGAGGCTTATGGCTTCGAACCTTTCGGGGTCACAACTGGCGCGGCGCTTGCGGCCCCTACCCTTCCGTCGTGCGGCCCCGCATGGGTGACGGCGGGTCACGATCCGGAATGGGGGTGGCCGAAGGCGCCGGTGGAGAGGGCGTAGAAGGGGCAGGGGGGCTTGCCGACGAAGCATCGGCGTTCGCGGAGGGAGCACGTGGGGACGCGCTGGTAGTACGGGGAGCCGCGGTAGGAGTCCGCTGGGTGGCAGAGGATGGACTGGGAGTAGCGGACACGGTGGGTGGAGGCGCGTTGGGAACCGCCGGTGAGGACGGGGTCCGGGAACGGAGAGCCTCGGCGTACGAGGCACCACGCCGGGCCTCGCAGCCACGCAACCGGTCCCGCGCCTCCCGAGCGCTGAGAAACTCTGATGAACAGAGGGCCTGAACCTCCCTTTCAAAGAGGAAGGACGGGCAAGAGCGGGATGAAGCAGGGTGTGGTCCATGGCAGTTGGTGCAGGAAGGCGGAGCAGTACAGGGCAAGGGGTGGGGAGGGCCGCCGCAGCGGACACACAACGGGGCCGGCTGATGGCAGGAGCTGCTCACGTGGCCAAGCCTATTGCACTGAAAACAGCGCGTAGGATCTGGCACGTATGGTTGTACTGAGAATTCGCACGCTTGTCTCTCACCAAAGCCCCAGAATACCGAAACGGGGGGCACCAGTGAGGAGCAGGCGAGGAGAAGGGGCGGTTGGGGACCGCGATCTGTCGGGAAAGCGGTACACCCTCACAACACCCTGGGAGGTGAGATCAATCTGGAGGTCTTCCACTGGGATGGGTAGAAGACGAGCAGCGTAAATTGTGCCCTGCCACTGATTGAGGCGGGGGTGGGGGGACACTGTAATCCCGCAGCCCAGGACATTGGGGATAGCGAGCAGAGAGGAGGTTTCGACAGAGGAACGCGACCTTATCAGAATGGAGCCATCCCTTTGAGGCCGAAGGTCAAAACGAGCCATCCCCGTCACCCCATGGATCGCTCGAAAGAGGCGTTCATGGTTAGTGGGGAGGGGCTTGGAGGACGAGGAACTTGTCCACCGTCCTAAGGCCGAGCGAAGACGTCGGGCCAAACACCACCGGTACTTCGAGGGGACGGGGAGACGAGAAAGGCGGGCGGCGACGTCGGGTCCCACGTCCCGAGGGGGCCGGGGGCGATGAGGCCCGACTGGAGTGGGAGGCAACCGGGGCCGTGGGTTTCCCACCTGAGGGCGAAAAAGCAGGTGGGTCCCTATCGGGATGTGGAATATGGGGGGATCCAGGGGTCGGGAGGTCCACTGCAGGTCCATCCGCCACTGGCGGGGGTCGGGCAGCGGTTCCACGAGCCTGGGGAAGAGAGGGAGAGGAGGTGTCGGCAAGAAGAGCAGACGGGGTGGGCGAGGGCTGCCGACTGCCCTTACCAGACCCAAGGTCCAAAGAGGTAGTCAGAGGGAGGTCAGATGCACAAGCCGGGTCATCAACGAGGTCCATTAGATTTGTAAGTGTTTCCATAAAGAAAATGTTTATTGTTTCGCGCCCGGGGCCGCGGGGAACCGATTACCCGGGGCCCAAGGGGACCAAGCACATGCTGGCGGGGGGATGGGTGCCTCGTCCCATGTAGGTACCCCCGTTTCAAAAGGGGCCCTTGCAGCGTCGAAAGTTCTCCCCCGCCGGCAGCAAAGACCAAGGCCCCCCAGGGTCCCAGGCCTGGGCACCCTACCAGCCAACTTAGTCCGGCCCCGGCCATGGGAGCGAGACCCCCAGCGACCAGCCCCGGCAGCCCACGGGGCGCGCGAAGTGAACAGAGAAAGCAGAAAAAACAGAGGGGGCAAGGAAGAGGGTAAAGAGGGGAAGACAGGAAAGAGGGGGCTGTAGGATAGCAGGGTATGCTAAAAGTCCACTTCGCAACTGGGTGGGGGACCCGGCAGGGCCCCCAGCCGCGGCTGACCCCCCTCGCCACATGGAGGCAGGAGCCTGCGGGCGATCCACCCCAGAAAGATCGCCCGCAGGGAGGGGGATATATATTATTATTATTATTATTATTATTATTATTATTATCTACAATTAAACATATGATTATCTCATCTCAAGATGTTTTACGTGGATGTAGAGGATCTTAGTTGCTGCTTGTCTACTACTTATATATACAGTACACAGGGTTTCTATACTCCTTGAAACTCCTTTAATTTTGACACTCATTCAAGGACCTTGAAACTCCTTTAATTTTGACACTCATTCAAGGACCTTGAAACTCCTTTAATTTTGACACTCATTCAAGGACCTTGAAACTCCTTTAATTTTGACACTCATTCAAGGACCTTGAAACTCCTTTAATTTTGACACTCATTCAAGGACCTTGAAACTCCTTTAATTTTGACACTCATTCAAGGACCTTGAAACTCCTTTAATTTTGACACTCATTCAAGGACCTTGAAACTCCTTTAATTTTGACACTCATTCAAGGACCTTGAAACTCCTTTAATTTTGACACTCATTCAAGGACCTTGAAACTCCTTTAATTTTGACACTCATTCAAGGACCTTGAAACTCCTTTAATTTTGACACTCATTCAAGGGCCTTGAAACTCCTTTAATTTTGACACTCATTCAAGGGCCTTGAAACTCCTTTAATTTTGACACTCATTCAAGGGCCTTGAAACTCCTTTAATTTTGACACTCATTCAAGGGCCTTGAAACTCCTTTAATTTTGACACTCATTCAAGGGCCTTGAAACTCCTTTAATTTTGACACTCATTCAAGGGCCTTGAAACTCCTTTAATTTTGACACTCATTCAAGGGCCTTGAAACTCCTTTAATTTTGACACTCATTCAAGGGCCTTGAAACTCCTTTAATTTTGACACTCATTCAAGGGCCTTGAAACTCCTTTAATTTTGACACTCATTCAAGGACCTTGAAACTCCTTTAATTTTGACACTCATTCAAGGGCCTTGAAGCTCCTTTAATTTTGACACTCATTCAAGGGCCTTGAAGCTCCTTTAATTTTTACACTCATTCAAGGGCCTTGAAGCTCCTTTAATTTTTACACTCATTCAAGGGCCTTGAAGCTCCTTTAATTTTTACACTCATTCAAGGGCCTTGAAGCTCCTTTAATTTTTACACTCATTCAAGGGCCTTGAAGCTCCTTTAATTTTTACACTCATTCAAGGGCCTTGAAGCTCCTTTAATTTTTACACTCATTCAAGGGCCTTGAAGCTCCTTTAATTTTTACACTCATTCAAGGGCCTTGAAACTCCTTTAATTTTTACACTCATTCAAGGGCCTTGAAACTCCTTTAATTTTTACACTCATTCAAGGGCCTTGAAACTCCTTTAATTTTTACACTCATTCAAGGGCCTTGAAACTCCTTTAATTTTTACACTCATTCAAGGGCCTTGAAACTCCTTTAATTTTTACACTCATTCAAGGGCCTTGAAACTCCTTTAATTTTTACACTCATTCAAGGGCCTTGAAGCTCCTTTAATTTTTACACTCATTCAAGGGCCTTGAAGCTCCTTTAATTTTGACACTCATTCAAGGGCCTTGAAGCTCCTTTAATTTTTACACTCATTCAAGGGCCTTGAAGCTCCTTTAATTTTTACACTCATTCAAGGGCCTTGAAGCTCCTTTAATTTTTACACTCATTCAAGGGCCTTGAAGCTCCTTTAATTTTTACACTCATTCAAGGGCCTTGAAGCTCCTTTAATTTTTACACTCGTTCAAGGGCCTTGAAGCTCCTTTAATTTTTACACTCGTTCAAGGGCCTTGAAGCTCCTTTAATTTTTACACTCGTTCAAGGGCCTTGAAGCTCCTTTAATTTTTACACTCGTTCAAGGGCCTTGAAGCTCCTTTAATTTTTACACTCGTTCAAGGGCCTTGAAGCTCCTTTAATTTTTACTCTCATTCAAGGGCCTTGAAGCTCCTTTAATTTTTACACTCGTTCAAGGGCCTTGAAGCTCCTTTAATTTTTACACTCGTTCAAGGGCCTTGAAGCTCCTTTAATTTTTACACTCGTTCAAGGGCCTTGAAGCTCCTTTAATTTTTACACTCGTTCAAGGGCCTTGAAGCTCCTTTAATTTTTACACTCGTTCAAGGGCCTTGAAGCTCCTTTAATTTTTACACTCGTTCAAGGGCCTTGAAGCTCCTTTAATTTTTACACTGTTCAAGGGCCTTGAAGCTCCTTTAATTTTTATACTCGTTCAAGGGCCTTGAAGCTCCTTTAATTTTTACACTCGTTCAAGGGCCTTGAAGCTCCTTTAATTTTTACACTCGTTCAAGGGCCTTGAAGCTCCTTTAATTTTTACACTCGTTCAAGGGCCTTGAAGCTCCTTTAATTTTTACACTCGTTCAAGGGCCTTGAAGCTCCTTTAATTTTTACACTCGTTCAAGGGCCTTGAAGCTCCTTTAATTTTTACACTCGTTCAAGGGCCTTGAAGCTCCTTTAATTTTTACACTCGTTCAAGGGCCTTGAAGCTCCTTTAATTTTTATACTCGTTCAAGGGCCTTGAAGCTCCTTTAATTTTTACACTCATTCAAGGGCCTTGAAGCTCCTTTAATTTTTACACTCATTCAAGGGCCTTGAAACTCCTTAAAAAATGATTTAGGTAAAACTTTACAAGACACTTGCATTGCCATGAAACATATATCAATCGATAGAGCAAAAAAAATGGTGCAAGCAGCTATGTATCATTTTGAAAATATTAGAAAATAACAAAGTTATGACACTATGAAGATGTTACTAGGCCTATCATAGCTTACACCATTTGGATCTTTTCTGTTTCATGTACTGTTTCCAATTTTGTTGAAAATAAGATATTTAATGTAGGTCAACTGTATGCCCTTGATGATTGGGTAGGTTGTCATGATATTTTTGTTAAAACTAATGAAAATATCACAACTTAATCTAACCAATCATCAAGGGTGTACAGTTGACCTAACTGGGTATTCAATAATTTTCATGTAGGTTTTGATTAATTAAAAGAAATGAATGAGGGTGTTGTAGTCATAGTTATATAGTATTCTATACAGTATTCTTTACAAGGGTAGTTTTGTCTCTAGATGATGAATGGCAATGAAACTAGCTGAAACCCCTAAGGTGTCCCTGAATCTTGGGTAGTTTTATCCTGATTGTCAATTGGGTAATTTTGTCCTGGTGATAAAATCCCCCAGGTGATGAATCTACCATAAATTGTCTGCACAGATCTCTTGTGAGAGAAGGTTGATGTGTATATTTATAGTAATGAAATACTTTAATTTTATTCATAAAATACAGTAATACTGGGATTGTGTATTTAATATGGCTGAAAATATCATGAAGCTAGGCCGAGTTCCATATCCTATTAGATTATATATTTTATAAAGATATACAGGTAACTGCAAAAATGAGACCTTACTAAATGCATCACTTAGAAAAGCAATATTCACACTGTTCATTTGTTCAACACTGAAAGTAGTGTTTGGAAGTATTTTTCAGTGCATTTTCTGTATCCTGTGATAGGTAGGACAGTTGTCCAGAAAGTGGCTGTGCAGTACATTATTTCTGCGAAGTGTTTGATTTTGATTGAACATTCCTAATAAATTGATAATCATTGAACATAATCTTGTTACCAAGTACTTTTATGGAAATGATTGCATAATATTTAAGCTTGGTTCAGAACTTCATCCAATCCTAGATCTGCTCCTGCTCACAGGGTAGATGAGACATAGAAAATGGTCAGCTAAAGAGGACAGTGACAGGAGATTTAAATCTAAGGATTTAAAAATTAGGAACCAGTTCCTGGAGTCTTGAGCAAAAGCTAATAGGATGTTAGTGTGTAATTTCAAATTTAAATCAAAGAATATTATATTGCCCTTTTACAAGTCCCTAGTCAGGCCTCACTTAGAATATGCTGTTCAATGTGAGGATATTGATAGGTTGGAAAGGGTTCAGCCAAGCATCATGGAACTAATTCCATCACCATCACTACGCAATAAGTTGTACAAAGATAGGATTAAAGAGTTAGACTTGTATTCACTCAAAACTAGGAGATTAAGGGAGGGAGCTTATTGAAGTTTCCAAGATTAATAAAATTGATAACACAAATTTTGACAGTGTTCATTTTTTATAATAGCAATACTCGTAATAATGGATTTAAATTATGTGGCAGACGTTATTGCTAGAAACTTTTTTACATTTAAAGTAATTGATAAATGAAATAATCTTCCCACGTCTGTTGTGAATTCTACCAGCTGGCATTAATGTGTTTAAAAACAATTTAGGCATTTTAAAAATATTAATGTTTTTAAAATAATAAGACAATTAGCAACAGGAGCTCTTGGGGTAATGGTTGAGGTCTGAGTCTGTTGATTATTAATGCCAGCGTGTGATATGCCAGCAATAAAATTATATTGAAAAAAGTGACTAACACAAACTTAGATGTAGCTCATAGTGTAAACTAACCCACTTTTTGTTATACTCTTCATACTTTTTTCTTTTCTTATCCTCTCTTTACTTGCATGTCTGTAGTTGTCATGGTATGACAGTGTTTGAGTTAAGGCTGTGTTTGCATGGTTTGTAAGTGTTCTTATTTTATTTCTTTTCATCTTTCACCCCTTTCCTATTCTTTGACTATTTTTCCAACTTGTTGGCAGTGGCTGGTGGATGATGATGAGTTTCTCTTTTTCTGAATGAATGTTAACCCATGAATGATAGGTTTTGCTACTTACTTAACCCCTTATTCTCTTCTTTCTCTCAGGCTAACCTTAGAGTGGATCTTAGGGTCTTTGTTAGCTTTAGCTTCTGTAGATCTGTAGAACCTTAACCGAACTCTTAACCTCCTCAAGATCACAGGAAGGGCACAATATATTGTGAATATGTATGGCTGATAACTAAATGAAGTGGAAAAAAAAAAAAAAATTAAATCTAGATAAAAACTAGATATTTTCAAGTGAAGATATCTCAAAAAATACACTTTTGCACAGGAAACATGTCAGATTTGTGCAAAATTACTAAAAATTGAACAGAAAAATGTTTTAACTGAAAAATACTATGTACTAAAATGAATATTACCTGAAATGATGGTAAAGTCAGTGATGGATGAATGAGCAAAATATCAAAAATCATTGTACATTCAAGTGCCAAAATAAAAAATTATCTTTGTGCCTATATAACAGTGACAGACTGGCCTCTTGGGAGTTTGGCAATTTTCCTGATGGGCAGGTGAATCAAAGGGAAAAAAAAAATTTAATAGTAAACTGACTGAGATACCCAGTAGGAGCCATAGGACCATCATTTCTGGCTGCAGTACATTAATTTACTAAGTGCCTACATTTCAAGGCAGTCTAAGCAAGATACAATAACTAGGGTTACTGGGTGCTGGTTAACTAGACTAACACAGAGCATTGTTACATTTTGGGAATCCAGTGTTGAAATTGGAGTCTTTGCTTTTGGAACAAGTGCAAAATTCCAGTGTTGGAACTGAAGTCTCTGGTACTGAACCAGATGGGGTGCAAAAACTCTTGAAACACTTGTGTACCTGCATCATGTGTGGAAAAATTGCAGAAATCTTGTATTGAAGCAGAGGATGAAATTAGTAGGAAGTTCAGATATATTCTTCTGCAGACCCGCAGGAAATGAACTTGGTTCATTTTTTAGTTTCCATCAACAACAACCACTCATTGTAAACCATCTGAGACCAATACCAACCCATTCATTATTGGTATGAATTCCTGGAAACTTGTTTACCAGTGCATTGAAGAACATGAATGTACTCAGAACCACAGATGATGTGCAGATGCTTCCTTGCTATGCTTTTCTGAATGTGATTTATTTCCTTTGATGAGAAATGCTAAAGCAGTTTGCAATGAGCAAGTTCTGCAGAAACACATGGTTCTTCAGAAGATCAGTGATGCTTTGTTGATAGGAAAATGTGGGTGGAGTTACAGGGGCAACTGAAAGTTCCTCTTTTGGATGACCCATTAATTGATCATTGCAATTTTCTATAATTGTTTTTTCTGCTATCAAAGTATGAAGTACTGAAAACCTATATAGATAAAGTACCGTAATGAGAGCAAGAAAAGACGCAGTTCCCTAAACAAAGTTGTGGTAATTTATTTCTCTGATGGGTGTGGAGGCCAATACAAAAACAAATATAGTTTTGGCAATCTATGTTCTCATGAACAGGATTTTGGTGTGAAGGCTGAGTGAAATTTCTTTGCCACAAGTCATGGGAAAAATGCTTTGCAATGTACTGATACTGGTCATATTCTAACACGAAGAGCTAGTTGAAAAAGATGAGTGTCAAATTGGCCAGTATGTTGCCTCTAAATATGATGATAAAGTTTGGTTTGGAATTATTTTAGACAATTCAGAAGAATATGGTGATTATAAAATCAGTTTCCTCACCTCATCAGGATCTACCACTCAGTATTATTTTCCAATGAAAGAGGATGTCTGCCGGATAAAACAAAGTGATATGATTTCTATCATGATGACACCAAATATCAAGCCTGGTATTAAGACTATTTACTCCTTCAATCCAAAGCAAGTTCAAGAACTTAGTGGGAGTTTGGAACCAAAACTAGGATAAAAATCTGTTGAAAATTAACTACCTATATATATATATATATATATATATATATATATATATATATATATATTATATATATATATAAGCTTAGGTAGGTATAGATTATTAGCATTAAGAATTGTTGCACCATGTGTAAATTGCAATGTATTAATTACCTAATAGCTTAAATGAATTTGTAAAAGTAGCCATTTTGAAATCTGTAAATACCTATTTTATATCCAAATACACATTTCTTTTCATATATTGATAGAATAAGGTTGAAACTCATTTTTTGTATATATGAAAATTTTTAAAAATCTAAGTTGGGGGGGGAGGGCAGGACCCCTTCAAATGGAATAAAGTGTCATAACTTTTTTCTGTTAATTTTAGCCATTTTTTCTACTTACACTAATTTGTTGTGTGCAATTACCTTTCATAAACACTTTAAATCACTGTTCTATGTCAATTAGGGACTGAGTTATGGTGGTTTGAAAATTTCTAGTATTTCTCCCACCCACCCCTCAAAAAAGGCGGGAGCATAACTTTTGAACCATAACTCTAAGCTGATATTTGGAATTTGGTACTTACTAGCATAAACCAAATCTACCTAGTAATCTACTGATCTCAAATACATTTATTATTTCCTTAAATTTTGTTTAAAATGTTTCGGGAGAACATTATCTGACACATGTTACCCCAGAGAATGGGAACAGTGTATCAATTGCACTAAGTCTCTATGAAGCAGTGAAGGACACTGATATGGAAAACAACCTGCAAGTCATGGGGTCAGATGGAACTGCAGTGATGACGACATAATTCAGGGGTGATCAGAGTCTTTGAAGAGCTTATTGGAAGACCACTGCAAAGGATCATATGCCTCTTACATTGTAACGAGCTACTACTTCATGTTTTCATGGAGCTCGATGGGACTACAAAGAGCCCTGATAGTTTTTCAGGGCCAATAGGAAAACAGCTAGGTGGTATGGTTTCTGAATGGGATGTCAAATTTAAGCCAATTAGAAATCAGAATTTCGCTATATTGCCCAATGATGTAATTGATGATCTCAGTCATGACCAATACTATGCTTATAGAATATCCATGGCAGTCATGCTAGGGACTATTGAAAAGGACCTTGAGCTTTTAGAAGTTGGGCCATTAAATCACTCAAGATGGCTGACATTAGGTTGTAGAATACTCAGATTCTATGTTTCACAGAAAAAGCTGAGTTCAGTATTGATAACTGTTGCTGAGTTCTGTTTAAAAATGTATTTCTCCAGCTGGTTTGAAATCGAGAAGAATCACTCAGTGACGGATGGTTCAAGAAACTTCTTTTCAATGCTGAGCAGAATCTCCAAGTTTCCTAATAAGAAAGTAAAAGACATTGCCCTAAAAACCCTAAGAAGGAATGCTTTTTTTGCTCACCCCAAAAACATTATATCAATGCTTGGTGATGAGGACAGGGAGGGAAGAAACACTGCAGTAAATAAGATCCTGGCACTGAGGGGTGAAGTAGAGAAAACAACCCAGGACATCAGTCAAAATGGATTTCACTGGTGGGAATTTGGAAGTTGAGGATGATGTGAATGATGATGATTATGATAGTTTGAGTTATACAAGAGACTGCACTGTCAGGAAATTTAAGGTGCCTATAATCAATGAAAATGCTAAATCGTATGACAAGATGAGTAACCTTGATAACTTGACAGCAGAGCCTCCATTAGTTACCCATCTTACATAAACTGAATTTGCGAACATTAGAAAAAATCCTTTGAAGTTCAAACAGCCATGCCACAATCAAGTGGTAGAATGCCATATCAAGCTTGTGACTGAGGCATCTGCAGCTGTCATTGGGTTCATTGGAAGAGATGGCATGATTGGGCAGTGTATAAAATCCCCTAAACTGATAAAAAAGTTCAATACAAAGCAAGAATTTGTTTAGATTCTACTAGTGATGGGACGATTAATCGGAATCGAGCATTTTTCAGGAATCGGAATCGGAATCGAGAGAATTGTACCATGATTTCCGATTCTTAAAACGATTCTTTAACTTTTAATTGAACCAGTTTTGCAATGTAAACTTTAAAATTTAAATGAAAGAGGATAACAAATTTTATTTTTATTGTATTGTAGCTATACATTAAAACATGTATATCCATGATGTGTAATCAAGAAGATTAAAATGAATTGTTACAACTTACAGTTGATTTTTATTTTTAAACCAATCTATTATAATTTATAATTTATATTACCATACTCATAATGTAAATAGTTAATCTTACCAGAGTAAAATATGACAATTTCCAGAAAAACAAGTATAGAATTATATTTAAAAATATTGAGAATCAGAATCGGAATCGAGAATCGTATCGGAATCAAGACTTTTTAGTGGTATCGGAATCGGAATCATTAAAAATTTTGGTATCGTCCCATCACTAGATTCTACATTTATTTGATGAAATTTTAGTGTAAATTTGTAATATATGTATGTTCAATATGTATTACTTTTTAATGAAAATATGTTAAAACTGTTTTACACTTGGAAATTTTATCAATCTTAGCATAAAAAAAAAAAATCAAACAGTTTTTAGATTGTTTCTACCTATTTTAGAACCCAAAATAGGCAAAAGTTTTTTTTACACTTGCGTATGGATGTGGTACATAGAGGGTGTGGTTGCTGATGCAGTATCACTTGCAACCACCCAAAACCACTACCAATGTTCATTTTTAGACATTTAACAACTATCTAGCACCCCTGATTTTTGAAATATTGATTTTCATAAAAATATACTCCACCCTAGTAAATATCATGTATATCATACTGCATATACTGTATAAGTGTTAAGTCATTTTCTAGTATTTACCACAACTTTAAAAAGTTTGTGCTGATCTATTCTTTGAATCTTAGGTCATGCAGATTGGAAAAAGGGTAGTGAAATGTCCTTGTCCTCTCTCTGAATTCATGCAAGTTGGGGAATCACTGTAATAACATTTTCATGGTGTTAAAAAATAAATTGCACAACTCCAAATGCGCGTTGTAGCAGGTCTGACTGTACAGTATTTTGTTAGTTTTATGTATATTGAATAGATGTGTAATTAGTAATAATTACTAAGAATATTAGATATAATTATGAATTCATAATAATTTTAATTGTTTCTCTGGGCTCCTTCCCTGAGCCAGTCTGTTTCTGTTATAGAATATGGTTTAGTATGTTTTGAAACTAGCTACAGTATAAACATACACAAATTCAAAGCACTACTTTTATTGACCTCCTTCAGTTGGGCTTAAAAATGCATAAGGCTTATTTCAACATTTTGGGATGGGTGTATGTACCTTGCTTTGTAGTAGCTACTATACTCATTGGTGTACAGTCATTTCGGTCCAAGAACCAACTTTGCCCACATTTTTGACCAAGTTGACTCATAAATAATAAATTGGTTTGATTTCTGGAGTACAATTCTACTTTTCTGAGCAAAGCAAGGCAAAAAGATGACTGAGCATTAGCTTTCCCCTTGCCTTAGCCAAGTTGGTTCTTGGGCCAAAATTACTTGTAACCTCTTCATTTTGTATAGGCTATAGGCTAGTCTTCCATTTTCTGTTTTACATATCAAAAATGAACTAATGCCTTGATTGATCAATGCCAAATTACTGGTTTAAAAAAAAAAAAGCTTTGTAATAAATACATTTTCCACTTTATACCAGAAACAGTTGCACTGCCCACAGTCAAACTCTTCTTCAAATGAACCTCTCCCCAAAAAGTTGAAATTATCACCTACAAAAGAGAATTTTGATGCAGAAAGTAACATAACAGGTACATGTATATAATTTAGCTTCTCCTTCAGGTTAAGTAAAGAGGTGTACAGTTAGTGGATTATGACCATTGTGTCAGGCTATTTTAATATACAGGGTGTACATAAAGTCAGGATCTATTTTTGTGAAGCACTTGGAAATTATATGGAATTTTATCATAAAATGATAGTGGTAACATTTATTAAATAATTAAGAGTAGGATTCGACGTGATGCCCATCAGTATCCCTGCACAGCTCAAATCGTTCCGCAGCATTTCTAAACACATTCTGGAGCATTTGCGGGGTTATGTTATCTGCAGCAGTTCGTATACGTGTACATAAGTTTTCAAGACTCGTAATCTTCGTCTGATAGACGTGTGATTTGATAAAGCCCCATGCAAAGAAATCTAAAGGGGTTAAATCTGGTGATCTCACTGGCCAAGGTCTGTTGCTTCCGCGTCCGATCCAGCGATTTGGAAAATGTCCATTTAGATAATCCTGAACAATTTTGGTATAGTGACAAGGAGCACCATCATGTTGATAGACGATGGTACTAACAATCCTATCCCCAATCAGCTGAGGTTCAAGGAATTGCTGCAACATGTCCAGATAAATAAGCCCCGTAACTGTAGCTTCAGCAAAGAAAAAAGGACCATAAACCTTAGATTTTGTTAAACCCATCCAGACATTAACTTTAGGTAAGTCTCTCTCCCAGTTTTGGACAAAATCATTCAGTCTTTCATCTGTCCAAATTCGACAGTTATGGCAATTTACTTTTCCACACATATGGAAAGTGGCTTCATCACTAAAGAGAATGTTGTCCATTAAATTATCACTCCAGATTTGTTCTACGAGATCAGCACACACAGCACTTCGTCGAGGGAAATCTTCCTCATGTAAATCATGTAAAACCTGCAAATGATAGCTTTTCTTCTGCAAATTAACTTTCAGAATTTTGTGCACAGATGACGTTGGGAGGCCGAGTCTGTGTGATGCAGCACGAATGGATGTATGTGGCTCCTCAGTGATAATTCCGCATACTGCATTCATGGTAAGATCTGACATACACGGTTGTCCTGATCTTGCTTCATCATTTACAGATCCCGTTCGTTTAAATTTGTTCACCAATTTTCGTATTGTCTTGTCTATTGGCCCCGGCTTATGAAATCTCCTAAACTTCTCTCTGATGTCATTGTATTTCTTTCCCTAGATTCGCCAAATTACTATTGCCACACGCTCTTCTGTATTCATTCTAAGGGCTTCTGAAAAGAAAAATAGAAAAAAATAATTTCACAAAAATAGATCTTGACTTTATGTACACCCTGTATTAAACATAAACCTTCTAGTATTTGATGTTCTAATACTTTTCATTGATAAGCTATGAGTAGCCTGTTGGACATTTGATATTTTTTGATATATACCATATTTATCAGGGGATGTGGATAATACTAGAGTATTACCCCTCTATACTAGGGATGCACTGGATACTGGATCATGATCTGGTATCTAGCCAGATAATACTGGATATCAAGTATGATCTGGCTGGACACTGGATAATTAATTAACATTTTAATCACATTTTGTTTATAAACTTCATATTTCAAGTTTTTGTGTACTTTATTTTATTATGGCTAATGCCAGATGATTTTATTCAGCTGTGGTAAGAGCTGTGTGCAATAAAGGGCTAAATTTAACACACAATGATTTTCTTTTAAACAAAAAAACACGCTAAAAGTTGGATTTCTCTAAAATTTAGCAGAACTAGGTCCAATTAACTTCGCCTTTTTTCTTTCCAGCATTGAATGCAAGAGTTCCCCCCAAAATATGGAAAATTCTCCTACATATGAGCCGAAACCAATGCCCTGAGGGGGCACCTCGCGCATGCCGCACATATACAGTTGTCCATCGGTATCCGTGGGGGATTGGTTCCAGGACCCCCGTGGATACCAAAATCCACGGATGCTCAAGTCCCTTATATAAAATGGCGTAGTATTTGCATATAACCTATGCACATCCTCCCATATACTTTAAATCATCTCTAGATTACTTATAATACCTAATACAATGTAAATAGTTGTTATACTGTATTGTTTAGGGAATAATGACAAGAAAAAAAAGTCTGTACATGTTCAGTACAGACGCAACCATTGTAGGCCTAACTACATAGTACACATCAGCAATAACGTAACATTTTCTTTCTTTCAACACTTACAGATTGCTTTCGTTTAATGACCTGAAAGAGAAATACATGGAATAAAACACAGAATATTTAAAATACAAGTACATATAGAAAATATAATTATAAATACACAACACAAGTAGCGAATGAACGAGACGCGAGGCGAACAATGCTCAAACAACGAGTGCTGGAGAGAGACTGAGGATCTGTGAAATGGCGGGAGGCTACAGCAGGGTATGCCTACACATCACTTCATTCGCATGGATTCAGCGTAGTGCTCGGCGCGTGGCAAATTCAAGTTTTGCTTTTTGGAACTTTCTGGAGTTTTTTATTTTATTTTTTTTCAAATATTTTCGATCCGCGGTTGGTTGAATCCGCGGATACGGAGGGCCGACTGTATACATTTTAACTGCAAACAACACAGTATAATTAATGTAAAGAACGACGCTTGTATAGAAGAACGTTCCGCACAAGATGAGGAGGGAGAACGAACAAATGAAAAATGAGGTAACCACCCGGGAATTGAACCCGGGATCTTCCGATTGCCAGTCAGATATGCTAACCACTACACCATGGACCTTGATTAATCAGAAGTCGTAATTCTCCTACATACGACTTCTGATTAATTGAGGTCCATGGTGTAGTGGTTAGCATATCTGACTGGCAATCAGAAGATCCCTGGTTCAATTCCCGGGTGGTTACCTCATTTTTCATTTGTTTGTTCTCCCTCCTCATCTTGTGTGGAACGTTCTTCTATACAAGCATCATTCTTTACATTAATTATACTGTGTGTTGTTTGCAGTTAAAATGTATATATGTGTGGCATGCGGGAGGTGCCCCCTCAGGGCATTGGTTTCTACTCGTATGTAGGAGAATTATGACTTCTGATTAATCGAGGTCCATGGTGTAGTGGTTAGCATATTTGACTGGCAATCGGAAGATCTGGGTTCAATTCCCGGGTGGTTACCTCATTTTTCATTTGTTTGTTCTCCCTCCTCATCTTGTGCAGAATGTTCTTCTATACAAGCGTCGTTCTTTACATTAATTATACTGTGTGTTTGCAGTTAAAATGTGTGTGTGTGTGTGTGTGTGTAAATAAAGTAAGTTTGTCTTATTTTCAGTTTATGGGTTTTTTATTGAATAAACAATTTCTAATCTGCAATTTTTTTAGGAGAATAATAATTTTGTAAAATTAGTAGGAACCATAAAAGTTTATTAAACCACTAGTTAATTGCAAGTTTTAAAATATTATGCCCTTAAGAATACATGATTTGGCCAAATATCTGGCAATTATCCGGTATCTGGCTGGATTTTCTGGTATCTGGCAAAAATGAAAAGCCAGATATTTGGTATCTGGCTATATTGTGATCTGGTGCATCCCTATTCTATACCAGAATTTGCTTAATACTGGACCATGACTCCAGATTCCTGGGATCTTGGGAGCATTGCTCCAGTAAATTTGACCATGAGAAAAAGTAAATTTGGGTTTGGGTTTTGTTCATCCGCTAGACGTTATGCAATTTTTTTGCGTATACATTCTTGTACAAACCAATTTTTTTAAATTACAAATTTAGTTATTTTAAGTTTAGTTGGTAATTCCATATTTAACAATTATTTTTATTTTTTGTTAAGCTTCAATGTTTTGATAATTAAAATTTTATTAAAACGTATATTTTTTTAATATAAAATTATCAGGATTGGACTATGTTCCATTGATCTTGGCCAGGTTTGATAAATTGGCCAGATAATTACTTGTGCGGTTTTAAGTAATCCACCATGACTCTAGAATTGAAAAGTTTAGTTAAGTTTAAACTTACTTTTACTTACTTTAACTTACCTACTTTTACTTACTCTTCCTTACTTTTACTAAGTTTAAAGCACTTACTTTTACTTACTTTCATTGTACTATATTTACTTACTTTTACTCACTTTTACCATACTATATTTACTAACTTACTTATTTTGTATTTTTTCAGGTAGTCAATAATCAATAATGGATCCTAATATTGATGAAGTTGGAGAGAAAAGTGAGGGTGTTAAAAGGGGTTACTTTTGTGGTCAATGCAAGAACAAATATTCAAAGAAGCAAAACTGGGAGGAACATTTTAATTCAAAAAAAAATATTTGTTACAATACAAGAGGTCCCAGAGTTTGGGCCCACAGCTTAGATATTGCAGTAAAGAAATACCAGGATGAAGTGCAGCAAAGAGATACGGCAAAGCAGTCATTTAGTTTGTTCACAAAATGTGCTAGTGCTAGACCTCAGAAAAATGAACCAACTTCATCAACTGCTAATCTAGAAAATGAAACTTTTTCACTAGATGTTTCACAGACTGAAGAAAGTGCTTCTCCTCCACCTAAGAAACAAAAGGTAAGTGAGGAATCTGCGCATCAGACTAACAAAACTGCTTTAGAGGAATTTGAAAATTCCCAAATCCAGAAGACATTGAATGCAATTTTGCGCCTAACAAAAGAAACTCACCAAGCTGTTGTGGTTAATAAAGAGAAGAGTCAAAATATGCCTTCAAGTTCAAGTGTTGTATCCAAATCTAATAAAGCAAAAAGCAACAAATTTGACATTTCCATAGCCCATTTAAGCAAGTGTAAATCAATACAAGAAATCCTGAATAATGATTTGATCAAATCTACATTCAAATTGGTGGAAAAGAAGGATCTAGGGCATGCTGATGATTCATTTTCAGTACCAAGTGATATAATGGAAAACATTGCAAATAGTGACACTAATATGCCTGATGTAGATATAGCTGTTGAGGATGAAGATGATGATGATAATCAAGAAGATATTGATGATGCTTCTGATGATAAAATGTTTACATTATATTGCATAGCTTGCACAGACCCCAAAGCATGTGCTTCAGACAAACATTCTAACATAAAAGGTTACTTCAATGTTAAAGATTTAACCTATGTATGCAAACAAGGAGAAAATCAAGAGAGATGGTTTAGAAATCTGAAAACCCACCTGAAGAGACATTTAATTAAACTTCAGCATCATCAAAGAGCTGCTGTTTATGAAGTGATGAAAACATCTTCTTGGAACACTACTAAATGCATAGAAGACTTATGTGGCAACATCTTATACTACATAATGAAAACAAACACTGCATGGGCTCTATATCCAGTACTTCTAGCTGTATTACATAGGTCAGGTTGTGAGGTTGGAAATTTGAATCATAGCACACATGCGTGCGAGACAATTTGTGAGCTATTAGATAATCAACTTAAAGAACAAACTGTAAAGTGGTTCTTAGAACAAACTTCAGTAACAATAAGAGCTGACATTGGAACAATTTTGGGATTAAGCATGCTAGTTGTATTAGTTATGAGTGAAGAAGATAAGACTGTAAAACTTGCTGGGATAAATTTAGTACGCAGCAAATCAGGAGTTTATTTGGCCAATGAAATTTTTGATGTGTTGAAGTCTCCTAATCACTTGAAACTATCTGAAGAAGCAATTAAATCCAAGGTATCTGGAATGGTTGGAGATGGGGCTTTTTGTAAGGACAACGAGCCATTTAAAAATGAAATGAAAAAGTTGTTTGGAGAAAATTTCAAATTTCGATGGGACTAATGCATCTTGTGAACAGAGCCCACATTGATGCATTGAAGAAAATTTGTAAACTAAGTGAGCTTTTAGACTTTATTCAGAATCACTCTTCAAATCTGAGATCAGGCCTTGACAATATCATTGGTTTTAAGAGACCAAAACTCAAATCTGATACTCGCATGGTTAATTACGAATTTGATCAATTTGACAGATTTGTGGAAAATTGTGTTTTTTGATCATCCACAAGAGAAAGAAATTAGTGCCAAGTTCTATGTATTGATTTTCTATGTAACAAAGATTATGTTGCAAGTAGCTCAAAAAACCACAGTTAGTGCAGAATTTGTAGAAAATATATTTTATAAAGAAGGAGGGAAAACTGTTATGTTAAGAGTGATGGAAACAATTTCCAAATTAGCTAATGGAGGAAATGCAAATGATGTAGTTTCTGAATTTAAGCACGATACCACAGGGCAGCAAAAGGAACTAACAGCTGAGGATTACATCCTAAATGAAGTTTACAAATACATCAAGAAACGTTCTGATTACTACCAGGTTGCTGAAGTTGCTAGACCATCCAGAACCAGATCTGAAAGTAGTTTTACAAAAGACTCAGTGATAAATTGGCTGACAGAATATATAGAACAGCTGTGGAAAGGAATCAGAGAGAGATTAAAGCATTTTGATAAAGATGGATCAACTGCCTGGAGTGAAGCACCAGCTGAAGGGACATTCTCCATTCTTGGTTACATTGTTGAACACAAAGGATCCATTAAGCCATCTCATTTGACTAAGCTGTGCAGAATTGTGAAGGAGGGTCCAGCTCCAGGCACTAGATCTACTGTAATGATCACACAGAAAGCCATTGATAAGTGGCCAAGCATACATGGCGGTAAATTCACAACAAATGCCTACATGCAAGGTCTAACATCGTCCACTGTTGCTGCTGCAATGAATAAATAAACTTAAGGTGAGTTATAAACTACATTATTGTATTATTATGTT
Source organism: Bathynomus jamesi (assembly GCA_023014485.1). Classification (NCBI taxonomy): domain Eukaryota; kingdom Metazoa; phylum Arthropoda; class Malacostraca; order Isopoda; family Cirolanidae; genus Bathynomus; species Bathynomus jamesi. Next base: position 358,034 of record JAJOZX010001907.1, on the reverse strand, counting down.
TAGCTAAAACAATTTGTAATTGGTATGTCATCAATTCAAGAGTTTACTATCATTAATCTATCTAGTAGTGTAAGGGGAAAAAAAGTAAATTCAGAGCTGTGCTCCAGTAAATTTTTTCAAATCTGGAGTCATGTACTGGACTCTATCTTAGCAGACTGGTATTTTTTTTAATACCAGAATTAGTCTAGTATTAAAAAAATGTCTGGTAACATAAAACCTCACTTGCTTAACATCATTTGGTAGCCCCGCATTACCCCCCCGCCCCAATGTAAATGCCTTCCATTGTCTTAGAATGCAATTTGCTGCTGCAAATGAACATAATAATGTGGTATTTATTAAAATTACAATGAAATTCATGGTTATCATTTAATAAGATGGGTCCTTTAAATGCCTTTAAGCTATATTGTATAATAATAATAATAATGACAATTTATTTAGCATTAGATTATAAAAAAATTGTGATAGGCCCATTTTTTATGACTAAAAGTGCTATTGGGATCCCAGGATTCAAAAAATTTCAATCCTGGGATCAGGATTCATTGGTGTATACAGTTGTCTCTTGACATTCGCGACTTTGACTATCCGCAAGGTCCTCCATTATCATGTTCATTATCATGTGTTTGGTGACATAATGGGGCTGAGGCTGACACGATAATTTAGCCGAAGGGTTTCGCATGTTCAAACAAACCCTAGACTTCTTTTATGATATTGGCCCTTCGATGCTTCGGTCAGTGAAATTGAAAAATGGAGTGGAGGCAGCACTGACACCTTATAGAAGCATCTTTGATGAAATGAAAAGAAAAAAGAAGCAAATGGAGATCACAATGTATTTCACGCCTGTCCGACCTTTGACCCCGGCTCCCACCACCACTGCTGCCACCTCTCCCACCAGTCAGAGCGAAGCAGCAATGCCCACCGAGCCTACAATGCCACTGCCACCACCTCCGTTATCGCTGTATGACTCGGATGAAGATGTCGATGATCCACCCCTTCCTGATCTCCAGTAGCTTCATCATGCCATACAGTACCCTCTTCTCATCAGTATTCATCAACTCATCGTACTGTATGGCAAAAACTCATCATCGTCACCATCATCGTATAGGGGGGTGTCAAGTATTTGCAAAAATTTGACATTCATGACCGCATTTGGAACGTAACCCTCACGAATGTCAAGGGACAACTGTATATGGAATTTCTGTATTTGTTATATACTGGAAAATTCTCTATACCAGACTGGCCACTTGCCAATTATTCCAGTGTTGACGGGTAATACTGTAATTCATTTTTTCACTCTTAAATTAAACATGCTTACATCAGTAAAAACCTAATCTAATAAATTAGAGGATAATTGACAAAATTGCCTTTCAGATCAAAATTGGAAGGAATCTCCTTTAACTCCTGAGCAGAAGTTGAGGATGGAAACAAACAAGTTTAAGGTTCTTAATATAAATACAGTACTATGTTTTTTAACTCTAATACTGAAATAATTTTTCTTTTTTGCCAATTTGTAATTGGGCATAATAGGGTATAAACATGATTATCTAGTTGCGTGTTTGTGTAGAACTTCAATTGCTTTATTCAATTTTTTTGAATGTTCAATGAACCTAAACTTGTCATACAATCTGTACTGTATAGATTAGTTTTAAGAATATAAATGTTATTGCAGGCACAATTGAAGCTTCAGTGTAAAAGAACCCCAGCTCTTCATGAAAGCATTGGTCTAGGCTGGTTTGAAGCTTTAAAAACTGAATTCTCAAAACCTTATTTTCAAAAGGTGAGTGCTCCTCATTTCTCAATTCCTTATTTTCTACCTTAATTAGGCTACTAATTGGTAATCACAGAACTTGCAAGTCCTTCAAAAACAAAGACTCAGCCTTGAGGCCTTTGGCAAGAACTCATTCCCATCTCAGCAGTTGGCACTAGTTCCAATCAGTAACATAACTGTTAGTTTTCTAGTCTGTAAACCCTATATTTTGCCTATAATTCTAGTGTACAGGCAGTCTCTGGGTTACGAACATCCAACTTAAGACCTTCTGTACATACGAGCAGACCTCCGTAAAGTCTATTTTAAAAATATGAGTTACCTACAATGGTTCGTAGTAATGAATTGGCGCACTACTTTATCTTTTTTGTTTTCTGTTTTAGTAGCTTTTATAAATTGGGAGTGTGTTTAAAGTGTTTAAGTATATTTGGAAGTGTGTTTTTGTTTCTTATACATACATATGTTAAGTGTATACTGTATATATATTATTAGACAAACAGATGTTAAGTACAAACCGTTTGTATGGGTTCCGACTTGCATACAAATTCGACTTAAAGACCGTCATGAGAATGGAACTTGTTCATAAGCCGGGGACTGCCTGTATGAAGCACTTGGCTTTCATTAAATAAAATTTCCATGAAACAAAAATAATGCAAATAAACAACCCTTTGTCAAACAAGTAACACCCATCCCACACACTGGTAAATTATTTTATAGGTAGTTTTGATTGACTCCCTTTTACATTACATTTCATTTGGAAAACATGAAGCCACTCAGGCCTATGAAGGTAATCCAAGTTGAGCTACATTTTCTAATAATCAAATCTTGCAAGATGTCAAACTCAAGTCAGCTAATTAATATGCAACTATTTATTACCACCATAGTAGCCTATATAACTGAAGCAAGAATATGCATTATATACAATCTACAAACCATCTTTCACTGGTGAAAGTGTCTAAATTTTTCTTAAAATTAACTAATGAACTACTGTTTCCCACATCATATGGCAAGTCATTCCAAAAATCTACTACTCTATGACAAGTATTTTCATAGATCAAGTCTACAAGTCTGTTTTCTAATTTTATTATTATACCCACAAGTTATCCCATCAGTATCTAGTGAGAAAAAGTTGTGTACATCTAAATTGTCCAAACCTGAAAACATTTTGAACATCTGTATCATATCTCCCCTCGTACAACATCTCTCAAAACTAAACATACCTAATTCCTTTAATCTATCCCTGTATTCCAATCTTCTAAGGTTAGGAATAAGCTTGGTTGCCCTACATTGCATAACTTCAAGCATATCAATATCATGTCTAAAGTGAGGGGACCAAGCTTGAATGCAGTATTTTAAGTGAGGCCTAACATAAGAATTATATAATTTACAGATGACTTCCTTACTCTTGAAACTAACATTCCTCTTAATAATACCTAAAATTTTATTTGCTTTATTCCTAGCCTCTAAGCACTGCTTAGAAAATTTTAAATCACTACAAACTAAAATGCCAAGATCCCTTTCCTTTCTTTTCTAACATCCTCCAACCAGTTCCCTTGCATTTCATAACTAAAGTTTTCATTATTTCTACCAAAATACATGACTTTGCACTTATGAACATTGAATTCCATCTGCCATTTACTGCCATTACTGTATTTGCAAATTAGAAATTTTATAACCTACTACTTTCTCTAAATCATTGAGATATAAAATAGAGTAATGGACCCAAAACTGATCCCTGTGGTACCCCACTTTGCACTTTCTGCCACCCCGATTCATGACCATTTAGATTTATCCTCTGTTCTCTGTCTTCTAACCATTTTTTTTTTACCCAATTTAAAACTGACCCCAATATACCATGAGCTCTTAATTTATATGAAGTCTCCTATGTGGAACCTTGTCAAATGCTTTACTAAAATCCAATTAAATAACATCTACATCATTCCCATTATCTACCTGATCAGTTACAAATTCTAAAAAATCTAAGAGTAGACAAATAAGACCTTCTTGATCTAAATCCATGTTGTGAACTTGAAATAAGATTAAAAGTTCTCCAAATGATCTTGAATATTATTCTTTTATAATTCTTTCTAGTATCTTTCCTACCAATGATGTCAAACTAACAGGCCTATAATTTCCTATCTCCTCCTCAATACCCTTTTCATAAATAGGTACTACATTTGCTTTTTTCCATTCATCTGGTACTTTGCATAATTAATTGACCTAGCAAACAAAATAGTTAGTGCCTCAGATAAGCTTTCTTCCCCTTCTGAGAATCCTAGCAAATATATCAGGTCCAGTAGCCTTATTTGACTTCAATGTATGAATTGCTTGCCTAACATCATCCTTCCTTATATGAATATCTACAGAAGCTAAGGCTAACAAAGACTCTAAGATCCCCTCTAAGGTTAGCCCAAGATAAAGGAAAGAGTATGGGGTTAAAAGAGGAGAATAAGAGGTTAAGTAAGTAGCAAAACCTATCATTCGTGGGTTAACATTCATTCAGAAAAAGAAAGAAAGACTCCCCATCATCATCTGCCAGCCACTGCTGACAAGTTGGAAAAATAGTCAAAGAGAATAGGAAAGGGGTGAAAGATGAAAAGAAGTAAAATAAGAACGCTTACGAACCATGCAAACACAGTCTTAACTCAGTCATACCATGCAAACTACAGACATGCAAGTAAAGAGAGGATAAAAAAAAAAAAAAAAAAAGTAGGTAGAGTAGGCCCTATAACAAAAAGTGGGTTAGTTTATGCTACAAGCTACATCTACGATCGTGTTAGTCTAATTTTTTTTTAATAATAATTTTATCGCTGGCATTAATTGTCAAGAGACTCATCCTCGACCACCACCTCCAGAGCTCCTGTTGCTAATTGTTTTATTATTTTAAACAACATTAATATTTTTAAAATGCCTATCTAAATGGTTCTTAAACATATTAAGCCTGGTAGAGTTCATGATGAGCGTGGGAAGATTATTCCATTTATCAATTACTTTAAACAAAGTTTTTAGCAGTTAGTAATGAAATGTCTGCCACGCAACTTAAATCCGTTATTACAAATATTGCTACTATCGAAAGAGAACAGTTTGTCAAAATTTACGTTAGTGATTTTATTAATGATTTTGAAAATTTCAATAAGTCCCCCTTTAATCTCCTCGTTTCAAGTGAATGCGAGTCTAACTCTTTAATCCTATCTTCGTAAGACTTGTTGCGCAATGACGGAATTAGTTTCGTGGTGCGACCCTGAACCCTTTCTAACCTATCACTATCCTCACGCAAATACAGGCACCATAACTGAATGGCATATTCTAAATGAGGCCTGACTAGGGACTTGTAAAGGGGCAATATAATAATCTTTGATTTAAATTTGAAATTACGTGCTATGAAGCCTAACATCCTATTAGCTTTTGCGCAAGACTCCAGGCACTGGTTCCTAACTTTTAAATCCTTAGATACACATATGCCTAAATCTACTTCCTCATGAACGCTCACTAATTGTCTATCATCCATCATATACGTGTAATTATTGTTACAAAAACCTATATGCAAAACTTTACATTTATCTATGTTAAATTGCACCTACCACTTGTCTGTCCACTCCATAATCCTATTTCTATCATTCACAGTAACAACTTTACAGCCTATTTTAGTATCATCCACAAATTTTGTCACGTTACTGGTGAAGCCTACATCTATGTCATTAATGTAGATTACGAATAGCAATGGGCCTAACACTGAACCCTGTGGGACACCACTACCTACATCCAATCACCCCAATTCACTACCATTAACAATGACCCTCTGTCTCCTAGCACAAAGCCATTCCTCTAACCAGTTGGCTACCTGACTGTGTATACTGTGCGCTTTAACCTTCGCAATTAATCTTCTGTGCAGAACTCTATTGAATGCCTTTTTAAAATCTAAATAAATAACGTCAGCTGCTCTATGCCTATCGTATTCATGCACTATTTTCTTATAAAACTAACAAATTAGTTAAACAAGATTTATGGCATTGAAACCCATGCTGACTACTATTAATCAAATTGCGACTTCTAAGTGATTGATGATGCAATCCCTAACTACAGATTCCAAAAATTTACCAACAATTGATGTTAAGCTAATAGGCCTATAATTGCTAGCTACTGTGCGGTCACCTTTTTTAAAAATGGGCATAATGTTAGCTAATTTGAAATCTTCAGGAATAATCCCTGCTTCCAGTGACTTATTAAAAAATTTTGTTAAGGGACCTATGATAACATCATTCAAATCTTTCAAATGTCTACAATAAAGCGTGTCAGGCATGGAGCCTTGCTAACTTTTAGCTTATCAATATAATGTGCAATCTCACCCTCATAAGCAGTTATTTCATTCAAAATAGTCTCGCTACTAAATGGAACAATATTGTCCATGTCAGGGACATTATTTACATCATCATCTCTGAAAACTGTCTCAAAAATTTTTTTAAAAATACCTGCCATTGCCTGAGCATCAGAAGCTGAAGTGCCATTAATATCCACTAAAGGGCCTATGTTATCTTTTATCGGCTTAAGATTATTCATGTAGTCAAAACTTTTTTGGATTGTTTACTATCTGCCAGGGTTGGCCAAATTTTTTTTTTTTTTTTTTTTAGGAAAAACCCAACCCACGTGTTTTTTCAGCATTTTTTCACAAAACCCCAGAAAAAACCTAGCCCAGTTGGGGTTTTTCATAGTTATTGACAAATCATAAATGTATACATCTTTATGATCTTGTATTCCTGCTTCCACTTTGCCTAAAATTAAAGGATAATACAAAGAATCACCATTAACAGCCATCAAAATAGATAACAAAATCAAAATTATGACTGGTTTTGCCTTGTCTATATACCTATTAGGCCATTACCCTTCCCAAAAATACAAAGTAGACCAGGAATAAACTTGGCAAGCAAGTTAGCAACCCATTTGAGACAAATATTTCCAAGTACAGTACTCAATTTGCTAGACAACCTTGAACCAAATTCATATGGGACACGTATGTAATGAGTGTGCTGTATGCAATACGCACATTTGGAGTCGTCCTCACTCCTCAGAGTTGCTAAGTGTCACTATTGTGTCTGACTGACCAGTAGTGTTGGTTGTGTTTGCTTCTGGAGAAAGAAATTAAATTGTGTTTGCAATGCAGTTTTCAAAATCAATGTAACTAGTTTACTTCATATTTTTCCTCGCACAGAAATTTAATCACAGAAGTTGTATCCAATATTGTATTAAAATGCCTAGGTTACCAGGTAGTGGTTGCAAGCAAGCGAGTGAGTGGCTTGAAGTGTCCTGAATAGAAAACTTGAGTAAAGTGTAATCACTGTGGATTAGAGCTGACATCCAAGGTAGAATGTATAAGAGCACATCTTGGCAATCGTGACAATAAGAATCATCATGAAGATGATGGATCAAAGGAAGGCTCAAGTCATGCATCAACATCACCTGACCAGAATCGAGAGTCTACAGCTTCACCAGTAAATTCTCCACTTCTCTCATCATCACCATCTATATGAAGCATCTTGCAGGCATCACAAGGAACATCTTCAAGATCAGAATTAGAGGTCATGTCTCCAACTCCAACAAAAGTTAAACTGGTCCAAAATAAACTTTTTGGTTATGCCTGCAAGACCACAGAATCATGAGGGAAACATATTGACCCGCAAGTAGCAAAGTTCTTTTATGCTAACAGCATTGCTTTCAGAGCTGCTGAATCAAAGCAATATAAGGAAGTGATCAACTCCTTGAGACCAGGTTATCACCCTCCATCAAGAAAGGATCTAGCAGGAAAGTTGCTGGATGAAGTTCATTCAACAATTGAAGAGAACATGAAAAATGACTAGTGACTCTACAATCACACTCCTTCAGGATGGTTAGTTATCAATGCAAAATGATCCCATAATTGCGCCATCAATTCACAGTGGAAAAAGTTCCTACCATGCTAACTACTCATGACTGGTACTGAAAAGAAAACAGCGGAGTTCTGTTGTGAAATTGCAGCCAAGAACATTCAGCAAGTAAAAAACACCTATGGAAAGGATGTAAGTAGCTGATAGTTTTTGTATTAAACATAATTTGCTAAACATAGGTACATTTAAATAACTAAACAAATAGTTGAGAGTGTACTGTATCTCCTATGAGATAAACATTACAAAATGACTATATGTAGCCCAAGCAACAACACATTGACATTAGATTGAAATTGCTCTATTAGCCTAAATGGTCAATACTTCATTACATTTTTCCAATCAATAGAACAGAAACCTAAATTGTGACTGTGTGTAACGTTAATTTTTTTCTTTTCTCCTAGGTATTTGCTTTATGCACTGATAATGAAAGCAAGATGGTTCGGATGAAGGAACTCCTAGCTGAACAATTCCCTTCAGTTCTTGCCTATGGATGCTCTGCTCATTACCTGAATCTTGTTGAGTGTGTGTCATCTCCAAACACTGTAGGCCTACTGAAGCACATTGTCCAAGTTCAATTTCATATTCAATATTTTGAATTTGATACCGTAATTTTTAAAATGTGATCAGCATCACAAAAAACATACCCTTCTGATTCTTGTTCATAACTGATTAGAGTGTAAATTAATGATTTGGTATTTTCATTCAATTTTTTTAGGCCTGGCTGAAGGAGAGAGGGGGGGTTTTTGCCCCAGATTCCCAATGATACTCATTGGAATTCTCAGCAAACATGTGTTGACATGTTTGTAAACTTCTACAAGTACATGGAGATAGTGAATGATTTATGTTGGTTAGGCTAAGGCCTCAGTTTAAATGTTAAGGGTGGTACATTGTTATTTAGGGTTTTCAGTACCTATTTAGTATATCTAAGAGTAGCATATCAGTCATTATGAAAGTTAATTGCATTACATTGATGAATTTAAACTCGTTTTATTTTCATCTTTCCTCGTTATATTTTTATCCTTTATCAGATAGCATTATATTTTTTAAACTAATTGGTAGTAAGTTGCTGAAAATATTTATATCTTGATTTGAAAGTACTAAAAAAGGTTTCCAAGTATTAGAATTTGCAAAATATTGAAAAAACCCAAACTGTACAGGGTTTTTTCAGACTGGGCTTTTTTGAAAAAACCCATTGGGCCCAATTGTGCCAACCCTGTTATCTGCAGCTATAAGTATCTCTAAATTACACTTAGTATGATCAAGAATGTCTGAATTTACAGGATCTAAAGAATTAAAATCAGTTATTTAAATTTTCTTCAGTAAAAACAGAACCAAATAATTATGGTATGGTATTGGGCCAATCCTATCATGCTTTTCATTATATTTATAAAAACTAAAGAATTTCTTTGGATCTTTATTGCTATTTCAAGCTAGATTTATTTCGCTATGCCTTTTACTCTTCCTAATCAAACTATTTAGCTTATTTCTTAACTGCCTATAATTATCCAAGTCCAAAATACTATCACTGCCTTTAAATTCCCTGAATGCCCTTTTCTTATTTTTAATCATTTTAGCTATTTCCCAATTCCACTACAAAGGTTTCCTAATCTTGTTATTCCTAACACTTCTGGAAGGAATACACCTACACTGTACATCCTCTAAAATTTCTTTGAATCTAGACCACATCTCGATAGCATTTTTATTGGCAAATTCATTACCCCACTTTACTGAGTGTAAGAACTCCCTAAATCTACTATAGTCACCCTTTGAGAAGGAAGGGACTAGATGGTCATTGTTAACCAGATCCCTATTTAATTATATCTTAAAATGTATAATCCAATGGTCACTATTTCCTAATGACTCTCCTACTGCAAGTTCCCTAATAAGTTCATGATCATTGGATGTACTACTAGCTGTAGCTAAAGCAATTGACTATTTCTCAAATATCATTCTATTGTTTGTACATAAACAAGGGAATTCTTTACTGTGTAGGTTACATCATGTTCACATTGCAACACTGCTTCCCATTAGAGAGAGAAGGTAAGCAACATCAGTATGGTATTGCTGCAGTGGCTGCATAGGCTGTAGTCCCCAAGTAACTGTATTGTTGAACCACCCAGCACCTTTTCACATTTCTGGGTTTGTGATAGTCAAGAGACTGGGCAAAGATGTAGTCTCCTCTGGTATCTAGGAATGCCTCTTGTCAGTGGTTTATTTCTAGGAGATTATTCAGGTCCAACTCACATATTAACTGTAAAGGACTTCCCCCAGTTCAGGTGTCTAAATCCGACTCTCCAATGAGTAGGAGAGCCAACCACTCAGAGTCCAAGCAAGGACTGGAATTCAAAGGTAGACCTAATGGAAGTAAACTGCTGGGTTTTTTTTCCCTTTTTATATCTGAAATATAAACAGTTATTCAGTATGAAAGTATAAACATAACAAAAAGACTGGCAATGAATCACAATTAACGAAACCTCTGGAAAACAAATAACCCTTAGTGAGATTTGGCAGAAAGGATAGAAGGCAAGTGGGAGACAAGTACCAGAAATGACTTGCACAGAATGTTAACCAGGGTTGGCATAATTGCCCACTTTATTGAAAAAACCCAGCCCACCTGGGTTTGTTGTTTTTTTTCAATAAAACCCAGACTGGGAAAATCAGGTTTTTTCAAAAGTACGTTATTATAAGTCTCCAATACAATAATAATGTATGTATTTATCTTTTTATACCTGCTAAATGGTTTAGAGGTATAAGATGATGATAACATTTATAAAAGGAATACAGTTGACACAATAAAATACACCTGTATTTAATTTATAAAATATTTCATGAGTCATGTACTGTATTTTAGATAAACACACAACTCATTTAGCAAACTCAACAACCCCTGACAGCAGACATGTTCAAACAGATTTCCACCCAATTACCAAAGGGTGACAATTCATGAGAGTGATCTGTGTAACTTGTTTGAACATGTTGTGCTCTGTTCATACTTCAGGGTTAGTCAGTAAGGACCAAATAATGCAATGTACAGTATTCAGGTGGTTCCCAGTAGTGAGAAAGAGTTTAACAAATAGTGTCAGGCATCAGCACTTGACACACTTGATTGTAACTATTATTTAAATACTGTACACTACAGTAAATTTTATTTGGTAGCTGTCGGCTATAATTATTATTAATATTTTTGTGTGTAAGATTGAATGTAAAATAATTTGATAGTATATATAAATTATATATATATATATATATATATATATATTATATTATATATATATTAGGGTGTCTCTTATTTTCGAAGTGTTGATTTTTTTAGGTTGTGCCCCCTCAACCAGTTCCATTGGTTGAAAAAACATCACATATAAAAATTTTTTTGGATTGAACAATTTTTAGAGGTCGCCCCCGCTTAGTCAGAATCTTTGATGGAGGCGTCTACTAGTCAAGTTGTACTGGCTTCTTCCACATCTTCCAGCAACACTGATGTAAGTGAGAATGAGGAGGAGGAGGAGCCCAAAGGAGCTTGTGCTTTACCAAAATCTAAGAAAAAATGAGGCATGAAAAACATCATGACTATTCAGATGTCTGCTGCCCTGGATCCTACACAAATTTCCTCTAGAAAGGCAACATTTATCCTCGCAGAGGCAGCTAAAAGCTTTGGTTTGGACGCTTCAGATTACAACATAAACCAACATTCTATCCATCGCCTTCGAAATAAGAACTGAGCTCGTCATGCTAAAGAACTTAAGGAGCATTTCCATGGAGAATGTTCTATGACAGTCCACTGGGATGGCAAGATGATGGAGGACCTCACCTCGCACAAGCACATTGATCGTCTCCCAGTACTTGTGTCAGGACCTGGTGTTGAACAGCTGCTTGGTCCCCCCAAAATCCCAAACTCAACTGGAGAAGCACAAGCTGAAGCCGTCTTTAACTGCCTGAATGAATGGGGAATTACAGAGAGAGTAAAATCAATTTGTTTCGATACAACAGCTTCAAACACGGGTCAATATAGTGGAGCCTGTGCTCTCATCGAAGCAAAATTGGGACATGATGTTTTGTACTTGCCTTGTAGACACCATGTTTTAGATTTATTGTTGGGAGCTGCATTTGAAGCAACATTGGGATCTACATCAACTGGTCCAGAGATATTGATCTTTAAGCGTTTTCGTGACAATTGGACTTCTGTTGATCAAAGCCAGTTCCAAACAGGTGAGACAGACACGATTACTAAAGAAGCAATTATCCAGTCTAAAACTGAACTAATTCAGTTTGCTAGATCCCAGGCACCTATGCTACGGGATGACTACCAAGAACTTTTGGATCTGTCCATCATCTTTCTTGGAGGTGTCCCCAATAAAGGCATCAAGTTTCGTGCACCAGGTGCCATGCATCGAGCTCGCTGGATGTCCAAAACGCTCTATTCTATCAAGATGTGGCTTTTTCGAAACCAGTTCAAGATGACTAAGACTGAAGAACGAGGAATTCGAGATCTTTCCCTTTTTTCTGTTCTCATCTATATGAAGGCTTGGACAACATCCTCACTCCCTATTGAAACCCCATTTAATGACTGGCTCCTTATGAGGTCATTGATTAATTATCCTAACAAAAAGATTTCTGATGCAACTAAAAAAAAAGCTCTCTAACCACTTATGGTACCTGTCTGAAGACGCAGTTGGTCTTGCTTTCTTTGATGAGCGAATTACTACAGATGTAAAGAAACGCATGGTAAAGGCATTAGAAGATGAGTCCACTGATAGACCACCCAAGCGTCCTCGGATTCCTGAATCAACCTTCTGCTCTGGTGAAGGACTACACCAACTTGTTACAAGAAATACTAGAGAATTCTTTACTAAGCTGAATTTGCCAGAAGGATTTCTGAACAAGGCACCCAGCACTTGGACATCCAACTGTGAATATTTAAGGGCCAGAGCTATTGTTGCAGCTCTATCTGTTGTAAATGACCGGGCAGAACGTGCAGTAGCTTTAGTTCAAGAGCTGAATAAGAAATTGACAGTCGGGGAAGAGCGGCTCCAGTTCCTGCTCCAAATTGTTGCGAAACACCGCCAGAGTCACCCAGTTCCATCAAAAACTGTTATTCTCAAAAAATAACCATCAATGAGGTCGCACCTTAAAATACACCATATTGTATAATCATTGTATATTAAATAAATGTTGTATAAGGAAATAATGCTAATTAAAGTAATTAAAGTATGTAAATAGCACTGGCATTTTGAATTTATCTCTATATAATAAACTAATGGTTTTTTTTTGTAGCAATGCTTCATTGCTGATTGTATATAAAAAAAGAGCCAGGAAGGATTTTGGATAGGAGAAAAAGGATTGGGATAAAGAAGGATTGAGGACCAAAGGATGGATTATAACATCATCAAGGATAGGTTAGAAAAGGATCAATGATAAATAAGAAGGCCTATACTTATAAAAACGAATCAAACTAAAAAAGAAGGAAGGAATTGTGTGTATAATGAGCATAATCATATGTCAGGAGCTATTATGCCATGGTCACCATTTTTATTAGCCGGGGGCGACCCCTAAATATGAGCCAATTTGTGTCAAACTTTCAAGTTTTAGTTTTTATGCTAAATGGAACTATTTTAGGGGGCGCAGATAAAATAATTCAACATTTCAATTTTTGACTACCCAATAAGAGACACCCTAATATATATACTACTCAAAAGAAGTTAAGGGTCAAAGGAAATTTTTTGATCATTTTTGTAAGTACGTCTTTTTAAGCCAGATAGAGTTAGAATATCCCCCTTTGGGTTGTCATTTGGACTATAGACATCACGTTATTATGGGACATGCAATCATTGCACTTATCTTTAGAAACTTTTTAAGTTAACCCAGATTTCCTTTTCATAGATTTGAAGCACGAACTTAGTCAGACTAAACTGACAAACTGCCTCGAAACACCCATTGTGACACCTCATGCACCATTTGCACGTGTTGTGCATGAGTGTCATTCCATGCATGCCAATTTTAGCAATAAAAGGGCTGAGCATTTTCCATTCATCATCACTTGAAATTTGAAGATGGTTCGACGACAACTCAGCATCCAAGACGGGGGAAGGGCCATTGGCTGGCTACAAGATGGACAAACTCAGAGAACTGTGGCTCAGCGTCTAAATGTAAGCCAAAGCGTTATCGGCAGACTCTGGCAGAGGTTCAGGACAACTAATGCTGTTCAGAATCGCCCCCATTCTGGAAGACCCCGATCAACAACAGCACGAGAAGACCGCTTCCTGATGATAACGGCGTTGCGACAGCGCTTTGTGACCGCACGGCATCTTCGGGATCAACTCAGAGCTGCCAGAGGCACCAACCTGTCCGACCAGACCATTAGGAATCGTCTGCGAGACCGAGGTTTGCGATGCCGGCGTCCTGCAGTCCGACCACCGCTACTTGACCGTCACAGAAGGGCTCGCCGAGATTGGTGCAGACGTCATATCCGGTGGAACCGTGGTCAGTGGGCAGAGACAATGTTCACAGATGAGTCACGCTTCTCGCTCCAGTTCAATGATGGCCGGGCTCGTGTTTATCGTCGTCAAGGAGAGAGATCTGCTGATGTCAACGTTGCTCAACGTCTACCATTTGGAGGAGGAAGTGTGATGGTGTGGGCGGGGATATCCATGAACCACAGAACCCCTCTGTACGTCGTCAACGGAAATTTGACTGGTCAGCGTTATCTCAACGAGATTGTTCAACCTCTGGTAATTCCACTTCTGCAGCGGATTGGACCAGGAGCTTGGTTCCAGGATGACAACGCAAGACCTCTTCGTGCCAGGGTGGTGACTGACTTCCTGCAGGAGCAGAACGTTCAGCACATGGATTGGCCTGCATATTCACCCGACTTGTCACCCATTGAGCATGCGTGGGATGAACTAGGACGGCGAGTTCGATCACATCACGTCCCTGCCGTCAACCTCCGGCAACTGGCTCAGCGATTAGTCGCAGAATGGCAAGCGATCCCTCAACGTTATTTCCAACGCCTGATGAACAGCATGCGCCAACGTTGTCAAGAATGTGTGAATGCTAACGGTGGCTACACCAGTTACTGAAGCTTCTGCGACTTGTGTGAACATCATTTTGGGGGGTGCATGACTTTTTTTCATCAGGGTAATAAACTAGTGTCTAATCAAAAGTTTTTGTTTTGTGTTTTCTGTTCTTGAGCCATCAAAGAATTATTTTGTCATTAGTCGTCACCATTTTAGCTCGTTAGCTTATATTTATATGCACAAATATTTTTGACCCTTAACTTCTTTTGAGTAGTATATATATATATATATATATATATATATATATATATATATATATATATATATATATATATCCCCTCGATTAGGTACTCCGGCTTGCCAGGCCGAGGGGGCTTGTACACCTCGTGGGTTGTTGAGGTTTCCTCAACTCCTCGCGAGGTGTGGGCGAAGAGTTACCTAGTTGCGTTTTTTTTTTTTCCTTCCTTTTCTCCCCCCCCCCTTTCTTTTCTTTTGCTCCCCCTTTTTTTCCGTCTTTCCCGGAATTTCTTGTCTTGACTCGGTCCTGTGCCTCTGTCAATCGTAGTATCCCCCCCCCTCTGTTTGTATTTGCAGTCTTGGGGTCATCGGGTGCACCCGCCGGGGGGCATCGCTCCGTGGCTGAGCCGTGCTCCGGGGATGGTACGGGCACCCAGACCGCTGCTGCGTCTGGATTGGGTCTTTGCTTGGCCCTTAATGGACAAATCTCTGTAGTGCCAATCTGCTGTTTTTAAAACGACAGTTAGGTTGGGGGTCGGGCTACCCGGGATGTTGGGCCTGCGCCTTGAAGGATGCAGCGGCGGATGGTGCATCGCCTTGGGTCCGAGGCTGCCTTTTTTGTAAAGCTATTGTTTATGGGTTCTATTTCTAAACTTCACTCCCCTCCTGTTGACGACTCTGGCCCGCCCTTGGATTTGGATAAGACTAATACTTCTGGTCATTCAGCGGCCTCTGCCTCCGCTGGATTGACCTTCCAGCCGTATGGCCCCCTCTTGTCCTCTGCGGCGTCTGGCTCTCGTGGCCGGACTCATGGTGGCCGTAGGGCGTGGTCTTCGCGGCCCTTGTTCTCTCGCCCACTCTCGGTTACCATTACACATAAACCTGTCTCCGCTGTCAATTTCTGTCTGGTGGACAGGTTCCTTGTTCTCCGCCCTTCCGCTGGCTCCCTTCCGGGCAACTCGGAACGGGTGTTTCAGCGCCTTAAGACGATAGGGGTTCCCTGTCATTATGATATCCGCCCTCTGAAGGATGGGTCTCTTCTTTTGAAGTCCTGTTCTTCAGGGGTGACTGGGTCCCTTCTACAGTTGCAGGATGTCTTGGGTTGCAGAGTTTCTGTGACTCCCCATCCGCAATTGAATATCTGTCAGGGCACCATTTTCGCTTCCCGTCTGCTGTCAATCCCGGTTGGCGAGTTGCAGGAGGATCTTGCCCCCCAGGGGGTAACGAGGGTCTTCCGCTTTTCGTCGCGCCGGGATGGTGCTCTTACCCCGTCCGCTCGTCTGCTCCTGACCTTTGACTCCCTTGTGCCTCCAGCCCAGGTGTTCTGGGGCATGGGTGATCGCCGGTTGTGAGAGTTTTCGGTGCGACCATATGTGCCTGACCCGGTTCGCTGCTTTGGCTGCAACCGGTTCGGCCATGTTAGCTCTGCGTGCCACCGTGAGGGTAAGCTCTGTGTCCGCTGCGGTGGGCCTGCGCACCCTACCCCGTGCACGAAGCCCCCGCGGTGCTCGAACTGCTCGGGGGCCCACCCTTCCCCCTCTCGGGACTGCCCCGTTTTCAAGTTTGAATTCGAGGTGCGGTCCTTAAGGACTACCGAATTCCTTAGTGCGCGATAGGGTCCGTGACCGGGAGCCGCAGCAGGGGTTGTCCTACGCTGCGGCTCTTGGCCCTTGCGGGTCCTCGGGCCCCTCCCGTGCTACCCCGGCGTCTACCGGAGTGGTGCCCCCCCTGGAAGTTCCGGTGGTTGGTGGTCCTCCTGGCGCCGCGGGTCCTTGTTCCTCTGCCTCACTTTCAGACATCCCATCTGATTCCCTGCCTACAAGTGCCCCTTCTCCTTCTCCGGCCTTGGGGTCTGGATCCTTGCCTACTTGTCTCTCGGATGGGGAGGGTGATGCCCCGAAGGGAAGGAGGAAGCGTCGCCGTGGTCGGAGTCGGAGTCCTTCCGACCCGATCCTGACTGCTGCTCGCCCTGCTTCCCCTTCACTGGAGGGGAAGCGGCGCGCTGCCCCTGATCCGCTCGGCACTCCCCTCTCTATACAGAGGGCTGGTGAGGCGTCACCTCCCGGTGCCCCGACCACTGTCCGAGTGTCGGTCGAGGTACACCGCCCCATGACACCCTCGATTACTGACTGTTCCCATGATAGACCCGGTCGAGAGGAGCCTGGCCCTCCTTCATGGAGTCTCTCTCCCTTCGGCTCCTGCTGAGAGTGGTCGGGTCTCTCTCCTGGATCTACCTCTCGCACCTGTGGTCGACCTTTCCTACCCTCCCCGTCAGTGCTTGTCTGGTTTGACGAGCCCTCGAACAACTGGTTCCCCCCAGTCCCCCTCTGGTGGGGAGTTGGGGGTTTCGGCTGGGCCCGTCTCGTCGTCTCCCCCCGCCGGGAGAGCCCCCCTCTGACCTCCCTGTTCTACTCTCCACTTCTCGTTCTACTACGGGTGAAGCAGATGCGGAGTCGGTGGCCCCTACCCCCCTAGTTCTGGGTGAGTCGGGGAAGCCGATTCCGTCCCTGGTTACGGACCGTTGAGTTTGCCGCTCAGCTTGGTCCGTGGCTATTTCGCTGTTTTCTCTGCCTCTTATAATGCCGCTTCCCCTTACAGTTCCATTTTGCATTGGAACTGTAGGGGGCTTTTAGCTAACTGGGAGAACCTTGCCTCCCTGCTGGAGAGCGAGCGGCCTTCCTGTGTTTGTCTCCAGGAGACTATCCTGGCTGCGCGGGGACTCCCTCGTCTCTGGCTATGTTGGTTTCCCTTGCTCCCCGGATGAGCGCACACGCCGGCGGGGTGCGGCGATTTACGTGCATCATTCGTTACCATCGCGAGGTGTGCCTCTTCGCACTTCCTTGCAGGCTGTGGCTGTGCGGCTCTTTTTAGATCGCCAGTACACTGCCTGCTCGATTTATATTCCTCCTCATGACCCTCCTTCTCGCGACGTGGTTCGCGAGTTGGTGCTGCAACTACCTCGACCGTTTCTCCTCGGGGACTTTAACAGTCGCGACCCGGCTTGGGGAGATGTTCGGTCGACTAATGTTGCTGGTATGTTACTCTCCTTAATGGAGGAACTTTCCTTTGCGTGCCTCAATTCCGGTGAACCTACTTACTTCCACGGGTTCATTTACCTGTATTGATCTCTCCTTGGTGTCCCTCGATGCCTTACTCGATTTTTCGTGGAAGGTGTTGGGGGACTTATGGCAGTGATCATTACCCAGTCTGTCTTGAGCCGGTCGGACCGCAGCCGGGCGTCTCGTCTCGACCGAGGTGGTGCCTTGCGCGGGCTGACTGGCCATCTTTCAGAGCTCGTTCCGTCATTGTCCGTTCGGTATTGAGCTTTGGCTCTGTGGATGAGAGCTTGGAGTTCTTCGAGCGGGTGGTGATGGGCGTCGCGGAGGACTGTATTCCTCGATCTTCCGGTAACCCGCGGACTCGTAGCGTCCCGTGGTGGACTCCAGCATGTCACCAGGCAGTGTGCGAGAGAAAGAGGGCAACGCGCCGCTTCCACCGCACCCGGCGCGCGGACCACTTGATTGAGATGCGGCGGGCGAAGGCTTTCGCCCGCCGGACTCTCAAGTTGGCCCGTCGGGCCTCTTGGCGTGCTTTTGTGTCCGGCATCTCCTCATCTACCCCTTCTGCTGCTGTGTGGCAGAAGGTACGTAGTATCGAGGGGAAGCCAGTCCCTGCTAGTCGCCCTGTCCTTCGGGACGGGGACGGCTTCCTTTCGGATCCTGCTGCTGTGGCTGATCGGCTGGCCGGTGCTTTTGCTGCGGTTTCCCGTTCGCCTTCAGCTGCCGATCGCCCTTTATCGGAGGTCACGTTCCCGCCCCCTGGGAACGAGCCCTATAACCATCTCTTTACGATGCGGGAACTTCGGGCTGCCTTGGCAACCGATCGTTCTTCCGCCCCTGGCCCTGATGACATTCCGTATGACTTTCTTTGGAATCTGCACCTGATGGCCCTGCACTTCTTGCTGGATCTTTTCAACCGGGTGTGGGTTGAGGGGTCGTTCCCTTCCCGTTGGAGGGAGGCGATTGTGGTCCCGATACCTAAGCCGGGGAAGGATCCGGCGGAGGTGGCGAGCTATCGGCCTATTGCTTTGACGAGCTGCTTATGCAAGCTCCTTGAAAAGATGGTGGCCGTCCGACTTTCCTTTACACTGGAGTTGCTTGGGTTATACCCCCCGGACCCAGTATGGCTTTCGTCGATTTCGGGGTACTTTGGACCCCCTTCTCCTTGGCCATGATGTACGGGAGGCATTTTCCCGCCGGAATCTTGTTCTGGCCGTCTTTTTCGACGTCCAAAAGGCCTATGACACGACCCGTCAGGGAGTTGTCATGGACCGTTTGAAGTCTCTTGGTTTTGTGGGCTTTTTGCCCACGTTTCTTCGCGGCTTCCTCTGCCGTCGCACTTTACGCGTCTGTAATGGGGCGGCCCTATCTGACCTGTATGTTCAGGATGAGCGGGTGCCCCAGGGGTGTGTTTTAAGCGTCTCCTGCTTCAATCTGGTTATGTCTGCGCTACTGGGAGCTCTTCTGCCCTCGGTGCGCTGTTCCATCTACGCAGATGATCTGGCTGTCTATGCCGCGGGGACGAGTCCCCCCCTCGTGGAGAGGCAAGTCCAACTCGCGGTCAATCGGGTTGAACGCTGGGCGTCGTCGGTGGGCCTTACGCTGTCTTCCCTGAAGACTTCGTGTGTGGCCTTCCTTCCGTCGAGGAGACGGGGATCCGGCGCCATCCCGGCCTTTCACCTTACACTCGGGGGTCAGCCTCTGGCCCTCGTTCCATCAGTACTCTTCTTGGGTATGGTTTTCGACAGCCGCTTGAGCTGGGTTCCCCACCTTCGCCGGCTGCGCGAGTCCGCGAGACGTACCCTGGATTTGCTGGGACATCTGTCGCATACTACATGGGGCGCGGATAGGCGGACGCTCCTCCGTTTGTACGTGTCCCTGGTACAGTCCAAATTAGACTATGGGAGTGTGGTGTATGTCTCCGCCTCCCGCTCGGCCCTTCGGATACTGGATCCGGTCCTCTCTAGAGGACTGCGCATGTCATCTGGCGCCTTCCGCTCCTCTCCGGTTGATAGTCTGCAGGTTGAGTGCGACATCCCTCCCTTGGAGGATCGGAGGTCGTTCCTCATTGCTAAGCACTATCTCCGGATCCTCCGTCTTCCCACCTCTCCTCTGTTCCAGGTGGTTGAGAGGGCGTTCTGCCGGGATGGGGGTTGGTATTTCACCGACACGGTGACCTCCCTCCTCGATGGTATGGGCACTCCTCCATCCGTTATACCGGTCTCTTTCAGGGGTGTTGCACCTTGGGAGAGCACCCCTGCTGCGTGCTATAGGGCGTTGCGCCCCGTTCGCAGGACCGATTCTGACTCTGCCTTACTTCGGTCTCTGTTCCTTCAGCATGCAGCGTGTCACTCTGCATGTGTTGCGGTCTTCACAGATGGCTCGAGGTCGTCGGGGGGCGTTGGGGCCGCGGCTGTTCCCCCCCAGTCGTTTGCCCTTGCTCCCTGATGAGGCTTCCGTTTTCACGGCGGAGCTCTATGCCATTCTGAGCGCTCTGGAGGTGGTGCGGGAGCGTCCGGATGGGTCGTTTGTCATCTATTCGGATTCCTGCAGTGCCCTGGATGGCCTGGAGTGTTTTGACCCTATCCACCCACTGGTCCGACGAATCCAGCTACTGTGCCATATCCTTGTCACTTCTGGTGGCAAGGAGGTGGTATTTTGCTGGGTTCCTGCACATGTTAACGTGGCTGGAAATGAGGCTGCCGATCGAGCTGCCCATTCCGCGTGCCGACTACAGGTTTCACCCGTGTCCCTCCCCTTTTCCGATTATATCCCTGGCTTCCGTAGGTTTTTGCGCTCCTGGTGGCAGAGTCGCTGGGATGGCGCTGTAAATAACAAACTCTGCAAGATTAAACCGAAATTGGGATGTTGGGCCTCTTCCTTCCATCGGTCGCGCCATAAGGAGGTGGCTTTGGCCCGCCTCTGTATTGGCCACACCCACCTGACCCATGGCTATTTGATGGCCGTGATCGGGTGCCCCGATGTCCCGATTGTAACATCGTACTCACAATTGCCCACCTGCTGGTGGAGTGTCCGCTTTACTCTGCGCTGCGTGCAGAGTATTTTCCCTTTTTGGAGAGCGTCGGGCCTTGTGATAGGCTTGGCGCTATTCTATCGGAAGGTCCCTACTTTTCTGTAACTGGGTTGTTCTCCTTCCTCCTTCGTTCCCGTCTTCTTTACCGGTTGTGACTTAAATTATTATTTTTTACCCCCACCCGTCTATTGTTCACTTCCATTCGCTGTTTCATAGTCTTCATCCTGGGTTCGCTCTGCTATCCACCTTTCTTTTGGTGGCCATGCGGTCATACTTTGAAACAAAAAAAAATATATATATATATATATATACCGGGTGTCTCAAAATAGATGGAACCCATTGACATGATAATAATTTATTACTCAGAAAATAAACTCCAAAAAAGATTACATTTCCTGGAAGCTGATATGATAACAATTAAAAACTGAAGATTTGAGGTCTCTAGATCAAAGGATACATTTATTAGAGCACATGTTCCAAATGACCGCCGTTGCGCTGCAGACATACTTGAAGCCGACGAGTGAAGTTGTCAATCACCCTGACACCCTGCACAGAGTGCAAGGGCCTCTGAAGCACCTCGTCTGGGGCTTGTGTGCCCCAGAACACATTGTTCTTGCTATTGACATACCCACGGAGCAAGAAGTGTGCTTCGTCGCTGAACCAAACATCATCAAGAAAGTCAGGATCCTCTTCGATCTTCTTCTCGAACCACCGGCACATCACAACACATTTTGCCATGTCAGCTGGTGTGAGTTTATGCTTGATCTGGATCCTGTATGGGTACAGCTGAAGATCCTTGATCAAGATTCTTTGCACTGACGCACGTGAAAGACCCAGATCTTGGCAACGTCTTCGGATTGACTTTTTCGGACTCCTTCCGACAGAATCTCTCACCGCATTCACATTGTCAGGAGATCTTGCAGTCACCTTCCTGCCAGATCTGGGTGTTTCTGCTTTCTTGTTGAGATTGTTTACTGATCCTGTGGCTTGAAATTGTGTGCCCAACGATAAATTTGGCTTTTCTGGGGATAATTGTTGAAGTTGAACTTCCTGCGAAATTTCGCTTGCACAGTTTTGAATGATTTCGTCTCCAAATAAGTAGATGCAAAAATTTTTTTCCTCCTTTGTCCAAGGCATTTTGATTGATAATTATTAGTTGTTATCGTCTCCTCTCTTCAAATCTGAAAAAATAGAACGAGAACATTAATATTGGCAGAATTATTAGCAGTGACGGGTTGCATGTATATTGAGACACCCTGTCTATTAATTAAAAGAATCTTTATTATAATTAATAAATAGACTATAGGTCTAGTTACAATATAAAATTGAACATATTATTTACAAAGAAAAATGCCACGTGTAGCAGGTGCAGGAAGAAAAAGTAAGGGTGAATGGAATGAAGTGTAAAGGGAACAAATAAAGTTATATATAAGTATTGTAACACTGAAATAAGTGGTAAAATTGAATGGATAAAAGCCCATTTAAATAAATGCCCTAAATGATTTAATCATTTAGGCTATGAAAACCCTTCACCTAAGCCTTCTGTGTCATCAAGCCATTCAGATGAAGTGCATGAAGAATTGATGCTTTCTGACAATGAAACAAACACAAGTACAACATAAACTGCTTCAGTACTAGCATTCAAAACACCACAGAAGAAGAAAGCAAAGTCAATTGAAGAATGGGTACATAGCCACCACAGAACTGTACAGCCAAAAATAAGAAATTTTTCAGTTGTAACAACTCCAGCACAGCAAGAAGCAATAGACAAAGCAATTGCAAGATTTTTTTATGCTAAGTCTTTCTTTCCTGACTGCTGAAGAGAAATCAAGACCAGGTTATAAGTAGTGATGGGACGATTAATCGGAATCGAGAATCGGAAGAATCGAGTGTTTTTCAGGAATTGGCATCGGCATCGGAATCATAAGAATTTGGTTACGACTTTCGATTCTTACAACGATTCTTTGTCATTTAGTGACAAAAATGAACTAATTATTAATTAAATTATCTTTTTCTTTTCAGAGCACAAATTTAATTTTCATTTGCAATTTGATTACTGATATTCTGATATTCAATATTCAAGACTTAAATTTAGTATTTTTATTTATAGCAATTTATTCAATTCAAAAGATTATTTTAATTTTTAGTATTTAATTATTTCATCTTGCAATACATGGCAACGTCAGATCTAACCATTTGCTTTTGTAGCCTTCTAAAATTGTTTTAAATAAGGTGGGCAATTTGTTTAAATAATGTAAGAATTGCATTGTAAGCTTAGAAGGAATAAAGGATTACAAATTATAGTTCAATTGTAATTATTAAAGGAAAAATTTTAAAATGTTTCTTTAATAAGATTAAATCTAACAGATATATTTGTTTCTTATATTTACAACCTAATCAATTAGATTCTAAGGTGATATTACCATACTATTACTTTATATAGTTAGTCTTACAAATAAATAAAATAGGACTACATAGGTATAGTTTTCCGAAGAGCACCAAGTAAACTCTTATCTATAAAAATAATGAGAATCAGCATCGATTGAAATTTAGGTATCGTCCCATCACTGGTTATAAGACTCCATCACGCGAGGATCTAGCAGGGCATTTGTTGGATGAAGTTTACATTGATGTAGAGAATAGTCTGAAAGAACAGTTGAGTGCAGCCAATTGCACATTGATGTTATGCATGAATGGATGGTCACCTGTGAAGAATAACCCTATATTAGCCTCATCAGTACACACAGGTCAAACATCATTTCTACTTAAAGCCATTGATTCAGGATCTGTAAAGAAAACTTCAGAATATTGTCTGCAAGAAGTTAAATCAGCAGTGGAAGAAATCAAAGAAAAGTACAACAAAAAGGTGAGCTTTTACATAGATATTGATTCCATAAATTGCACAATTTTATTTTGTCTGATTATTGAAAAAATAAGTTTTAATATACATCTGGGAACAGGAACTTGTGTAAAGTACAATAGTTATCAATAATTAAATTGTAATTAATACTATTAATTATAAAAAAAACTTTATATTATTCTTGAAACTGAAAACAATCATTGATGTCCTCACAAAATAATTTGAAATAAAATATTGCAAAATATTGTAATACTGGTACTGAATTTATTGTACAGTCAGTCAGAGATTTGGTTCCTAGAAATAGTATATAATGAAATATATAATTTAATCTGTTTTACTTTAACTAATTTTAAATGTTTTATATGTAAATTTTGGATTTTTTTTAGAACATAACCAAGTCTCTGATGGTTATTCCTGTACTCAATCTGTAAATTGGTATAAAATGTTACAATAAAAATTTGTGTTCTACAACAGGTTTTTGCAGTATGCACAGACAATGAGGCTAAAATGAAATGAATGAAGGAATTGATGAAAGAGGACGAACAAGTGGACCACATCATTGCATATGGCTGCTCAGCCCACTATCTTAATTTGCTGGAAAAAGTAGTTACACCTCAAACTGTTATGAAACATGTAGTTGAAGTTCAAAAATATTTCAGAGCATGTATGTATCATGGTAGCTACAGTATTATGAAGTTTAATTAAAATTATCAAATTAGTTTGATAAAGTATCTATCTATTCTAATATGAAACATGGCTCAAGTTTTAATTTTTACTTTATTGTACAGTAGTAACTTCTATTGAATGAATTATATCCTTATAAATAGGAATTAATATAACTTTTTTTTGTATTCATAGGGATGGCTCCAAGAAAAAGGAGGAATGATGCCACAAATACTTAATGACACTCGGTGGAATAGTCAAAAAGCTTGTACTGAAACATTCATAAAAAACTTTTATGAATATGTTAGATGGCCAATGAACATAAGATCGATGACAATATAGCAAAAGTCTTGGCCAACACTCATCTGTACAAAGAGATAGTAGACCTTCAAAAGCAAATTACAAAAGTAGCTGAAGCTCTCAATATGGTAAATAAATAGAAATAAACATGTATTATTCACATAATTTTACATGTACATATGTAGCACATTCACATCTGTAAGTACTTTTATATATTATATAACCATAGAATATGAAAACAAAAATATTTCATTACAGCTCCAAAGTGATTCAGCAACATTGTCCACTGCAACTGATGTTTGGATAAGTCTACTTCAAAGTAAAGCACTGGAACCTTACAGATCAAGCATCAAGTCAAGAATGGATGAAGCAATTGAACCTTTCTTCTATATTGCCAACTTGATGGATCCTTCTGCATTAGGTATTTTTTTTTATTTACCCTATGCTAGATTAGACATGCACTGTGGTTGTATTTTGCTCAAGATTTTTAGTTCAAATAGGTGGTATGTAGTGTACATGTTAAAATATCTAGTAATGTACAATACTTAAATAGGTGTATATGGTCTTTAGCTAACTACTGTATAGTAGATTTTTTTATTGAGCTGCTATAATATCTATTTAGAAATAAATAAAAATTAATCAATTATTCCTCCCAGATTGACATTCTCGTATTCATATTCTTGTTTATTTATGCAGGAGCAAAACTGAGTGCTGAGCAAGAAGATGAAGCAGAAGAGTGGATAACAACTCTCAAGCCTGAGTTTCTCCCACAGTTCATGGCTTTTAGGATTAAAGATGATGGAATATTTCCAGCTTC
Organism: Bathynomus jamesi; assembly: GCA_023014485.1. Classification (NCBI taxonomy): domain Eukaryota; kingdom Metazoa; phylum Arthropoda; class Malacostraca; order Isopoda; family Cirolanidae; genus Bathynomus; species Bathynomus jamesi. The sequence continues at coordinate 332,374 of JAJOZX010001907.1, read as the reverse complement.
AATGTTTCAACCATAAGTTCTTGCCATGTATAAAGATAGACCTGCAAAATGGTGGCAGCTTATGGAAAATCGCACAGCAAAAAAAAAGAACACCCAGCTGATTTTTGTCAATATATTAAGCATTTGCTTAGTTGTCCCCCAAGTTCTGCATCCATTGAGAAAATATTCTCTACTTTTGGTTTGGTCTGGACAAAATTAAGAAACAGGCTAGGTGTAGCTAAGGCCACAAAATTAGTTAAAATACACAGGTACTTGCGCTTAGTAATGCCACCTCTAGAGGTAGATTCTGATTATATGGGCATGGAGACAATGGAGTAATTATAAAATGTTTGAGCCATACTGTCTTATAGTTTTATAACAATTTAATAGTTAAATACTGGAACTTGCTATTTGGTTTTGGATCATTTCACACATACTGTATTTTAATTTTGTTTTTCAGAGTTTCATAACCTGCTGTTCAATGCTGCAATACAAATGTAAACTTATTGACTAAACTTTTTAATGTCCTACATAGATTGAATAACCTGTTTAGTTTATGGAGCATTAGTTAATTATAAATAATATAGCAAATGGTATTCCTATTTTAATGAAAAAATAGATGAATATAAAAAGGCAACTTTTGAAAAAAAAACCACCTGGGTGGGTAAAATAGCAGGGTTTTTTAAGGTTTTTTTTAGGGGGGGGACCAGGTGGGGAAAAATGGGTTACCCACTTTGGTCCAACCCTGATGTTAACCCCTGTCCCAGCCTAGCTACCATCCAAACTTGACCCCCTCCTTATGACCTGAGTTTCAATTTCTTTATACACTTAGACATGTTATACACTGGCCAGTTAGTAGGGTTAGGGTCACTGGCCTGATCCCAGGGCAGATCCAAGTGACCAACAGTGGTTGACAACCTCAATGGACTGCGTAGACTAACTATATAAAGTAATAGTATGGTAATATCACCTTAGAATCTAATTGATTAGGTTGTAAATATAAGAAACAAATATATCTGTTAGATTTAATCTTATTAAAGAAACATGGGGAAAAATGGGTTACCCACTTCTGGTCCAACCCTGATGTTAACCCCTGTCCCAGCCTAGCTACCATCCAAACTTGACCCCCTCCTTATGACCTGAGTTTCAATTTCTTTATACACTTAGACATGTTATACACTGGCTAGTTAGTAGGGTTAGGGTCACTGGCCTGATCCCAGGGCAGATCCCAGTGACCAACAGTTGTTGACAACCTCAATGGACTGCGTAGCTCCCACTGGATTGGATCCACAATCCAAGCCTGATGAATCTGGACCATGTGAGTTGAATCCCAACTGGTTGCCTAGACAACACAAGATTATTAGTTACATGCACCAGGCACCATTAATCACAATACATAATAACATAATGGACAATTAATCAATAAACATTAACTGGAATCATGCCTTCATAATTGATCATTGGTAAACATAATTTACTTATGAAATAAAAACACACACATAATAAATAACCAACATAAAAATAATAATTACAAACATTGACAATTATGGCAAACCTATCTCACATGAGTTAATCAACCTATAACACTGCCCAACAAAAAAAAAATTTTTTGCTGGTGATTTAATTGTAAACCTGTTTCTGGATAATATTGATGTGTTGATTTAAAAAATCACCTTAGCTTTTGTCCATCACATCAGGTTTTCGTGCAATGTGCAATGCAATATGCCTATTTTGGGTGATCCATGAAGGGCACTTATCAAAATTGATTATTTTTGAGACCTGTTAACAGCTGTTTTGCTGTTAAAATTTTATCTGTGGAATACGCAAATCTGTGCATTAAATCTAAAGGTCATGTACAACATATTAAAATCTTGGGTATCTGTGATTTCCCCAGGTGTGAGCGTGATGTCATGATCATGGATTCATTTTTTGCTTATTTAAACACTTTTAATCACTTTGTGTCAATATTACCATTGTATATTAAAGTTCACTCCCTGCACAATTGTTTACTTTTCCATGCTGATTCTGAGTATGTGAAAACTTATTTTTTGAAAAGGAAAAAAATTGGGCATAACCCTGCCAAAATGCGATATCTCCGTATTTGATTGCTCGAAAACCTGACGTGATAGGCAAAAACTAAGGTGATTTTTTAAATCAGCACACCAAAGTTACATAACAGGTGTTAGAATTAAATCAGCAAAATTGGTGTTGGGCAGTGTAATCAGTGCCAAACAAGCATGGGCAAAACCCTAACTCTGGAATAATGTGACTTCACAACCCTCACAGTATGTTCTGTAGTGCGATAGGAGGACTGTTCTCCACATTCAGATGTAGCAACCCGTAGTAGGTTATTCGGATGCCACATAAAGCTGTATTGCCCTTCCATCATGTGACCTTTGTTACAAAGGAAGTTAAACAACTCAAAATATGATTATTGTTATTTGTAGTGCTAACTTTGTCAATATTAATTAGGATAATTTTAATTTAATTGACAGCTGAGTGCTTTTCAAGTAGCTGAACGATCCAGGTATACCATCTACCCTCCTCCTCATCAGGTGTATTCATGGAGCAACCATTGTGATATAAAAGAGATAAAAGTAGTTATTCTGGGTCAAGATCCTTACCACGGAGTTGGACAAGCACATGGTAAGTCGGTAATGGGTCAAAACCATTATCTGTGAAGGTATGAAATTAAACCTGTTATGTTTCAACTTTGTCTTGAGGCTTCAAACTCGCCTAAATAAAGATGTGCTTCAATCAGTAGAACTTCTCTGGTTCAGGTTATCAAATATCGAAAAACGTGTAGGCCAGTGTAGTTTCCTTGTGTGTATATATATCAGACATGGGGCTGAAGTTGGCTTTTGTAGGCTTTGGCTTTGAGAAATTGAAAATGACCAGCTTCAACTTTGGCCTCGAGACCTGGTTATTTGTATAATTTGAGGGGTTTTATTTTTTATTTAACGATTTTTTATTATTAACTTAATACTAATAACCAAAAATAGTTAACCTATACTAATTTAAAATAGGTTAACTATGAAACTTGTATTCCTGTCCCAGTTCTATAAGATTTTCTGCTTCCTGACTTTTTAAATGGTCAGCTTCAGCCCATGTCAGAGAGAGATATATATATATATATATATAAGCACACCGGACAAAAAATTAGTCACCCCTAATAGCACCGATAGTAGGAAGTTCAAGGTCACACAGAGGGCGCTGATGTAGCATTGGTAAGTGACAAGTAGCGTGACGTAGCACACAGGATCAGATCTGTTTCGTGAGGTGGTGAAGAACAAAGTGTGTGTTGGATATAGTCTGCAAAATGGGTCGTGAGGCAGACGTTACTCAGTGGCAAAAAGGAGCCATCGTGTTTGGCAGAGCCCACGGACACAAAATGTCTGAAGTAGCCCAATTTGTTGGTGTGTCAACGCGTACTGTCCAGCGAGTTTACAAAGAGTGGTGTAGTTCGCAATCAACTGACAATCGACGGCGTAACTGTGGCCGGAAAACAATTCTCGACAATAGGGGCCGCCGCCATGTTTCTCGTCTAGTAACTGCAAATCGTTTTCAAACCAGAGAACAATTGCTCCAAGAAACCAATGAGGTTCTCCAGCGACCAATTTCCGAACGGACATTGCGACGAGAACTGCATGCGATGGACATCTGGAGCAGGGTACCACGGAAGAGGCCGCTGTTAACAGCAAGTCACAAATTGGCACGTTATAAATGGGCTCAGAGGCACAAAAACTGGACTGCGGCAGATTGGAAACGTGTAATTTGGTCCGATGAGTCTCGTTTTTGTTTGTTCTCCAATGATGGGAGGCGACGAGTACATCGCAGGTCCAATGAAGCCTTTAATCCTGAATGCGTCGAAGGTGTTGTTCAAGCTGGAAACAGAAAGTGAAGCGCAGGAATAGACACCCACGGACTCTGGCGGGACCGGCTGATGAACGAGTGGCAGCAAATCGATGTTCAGTACATGCACAACCTCGTAGAGTCTCTGCCTCGCCGGATTCGTGCGGTTATCAAGGCCAGAGGCGCCGTCACACGTTATTAGGTACATTCTGAGAGGGGTGACTAATTTTTTGTCCGGTGTGCTTATATATATATATATACAGGGCGTCCCAAAAAAATGTATACACACTTTAAATACTTATAAAGGCAGTGTTTATTAAAATACATTTCATTTTCAAAATGTAATAGAATCTACAGGCATTATTTAATTGTTTTGTCAACGCCTGTTTTCAAACTGACGTCCGTTCTGGTCCAGGCACTGCTGATAACGCGAAGCAATGGAATCGCAAACATCACGAAACATTTCGTTTGGTATTTGTGTGCATTCTCGTTCAATGGCTGTTCTCAATTCAGCGACTGTTGCACGTTTTATAGCGTAGACTTTGTCTTTTAAGTATCCCCATAAAAAAAAGTCTAGTGGTGTGAGGTCTGGTGAACGCGGAGGGTATTCTACGAAACCCATTCGTCCAATCCACATCCACATCGTGCCAAGTACCACTCGCAATACTCCACTCTTCGGTCCGGATCATCTTCATTAATAGCATGGACTAATCTTGGAATGTAACTTTTCCATTGACAGCGCTTCAAAATGCGTTGGACAGACGATTCTGAAATTCCTACCTCACGACTCGCTTGCCGCACAGATTTTCTTGGACTTTGGTGATACGTTTCCAGTACTCTTTCTTGCTTTGTGGGGCTTGTCGATGTCCGTGGTCTTCCGGAACGCTTCTTGTGGACATTCTGAACAGTTCTATCGGCTTCAAACTTATCTCTAATTCGAGTGATGGTAAGTCGCGTTGGTGGATCTGTTTGAAACTCCCTCCTAAACTGTCTTTGCACTTCAACTGCGTTTTCACACTTCCAGTAGCATTTTAGAATGAATTTCCTTTGTTCAAAGCTTAGTCTGACTGCCATTATTAATTCTAATGGGTTTAACTTGGAAAGAAAGAAACATCAATTGAGCTATCAGCTGTTAAAGTGTGTATACATTTTTTTGGGACGCCCTGTATATATATATATATATATATATATATATATATATATATATATATATATATATATATATATTATATATATATATACAGGGTGTCCCATAAGTCCGGCATCATAGGAAAATAATAAAAGGCAAAACAAAAGCTTTTATTTGTAGTTTGCAGGGCTGTGGAGTCGGAAGTTTTATGATGTACTTTATATTGGTTCAGGTTAAAGCTCCTATTTAACCTCCTATCTTGCATTATAGTTATTTTATGATGATTCCCCTACATCATGATCTTTCTAGGAGCTTTTCCTGCATATCACTAATTACTGTTGATTTTCTTTTCATAAATTTATATTTGAATACATTCTGTGTAAGCTAATTCTAAATTTTTATTTTCAAAAGCCCCTTATAAAATGGCTAAGAACACTCTGGTTAAATCTAGTGTTTTTGAATACTTTACCATAACCACAGATGAAAAACATTTTGTGTCAATGTGTGGTTGAAGATGAATTTAGAGGAATTGAGCTTAAAAAGTAGCCTGATGATTCACTTGATAGTGATGAAATGCGATTCTGGGTTAATATAATCAAAGTATATTTTATATTATTATTTAGAGGCAGGAGTCGGAGTCGGCCCTTCTAAAATTCTAGGAGTCGGAGTCGGAGGTTTGGTCTACCGACTCCACAGCCCTGGTAGTTTGCATGGTATGACAGTGAGTTAAGACTGTATTTGCATGGTTTGTAAGCGTTCTTATTTTACTTCTTTTCATCTTTCACCCCTTTCCTATTTTCTCCGACTATTTTTCTGACTTGTCGGTAGTGGCCGGCGGATGATGATGGGGAGTCTTTTTTCTCTTTTTCTGAATGAACATTAACCCACGAGTGATAGGTGTTGCTCCTTACTTAACCCCTTATTCTCTTCTCTTCTCTTAACCCCCATACTCTTTCCTTTCTCTCGGGCTAACCTTAGAGTGGATCTTACGGTCTTTGTTAGCCTTAACTTCTGTAGATCTGTAGAATGTGCTCAATATGTCCACCATTGTTTTCAATACACAAATTCAGACGTGATACCCAGTCAGCAAGCACACGGTGAATGATGTCAGGAGTAATGGTGTTACATGCCCCAATAATGCGCTGCCGCAAATGTTCAACACTCCTAATTTTCTCTGCGTATACCAGTGCTTTCAAGTGGCCCCCAGAGATAAAAATATAGTGGCGTGAGATCTGGACTTCTAGCTGGCCATTCCACAGGCCCTTGACGTCCTATCTAATGACCAGGGAATTGTTGGTACAGGTATTCTCTTACTTGGGTGCTGTAATGTGTAGGAGCGCCGTCTTGCTGGAACCATGTTGGGAAATTTCCTTCTTTGTTCAAGACACTGGGAAATGCTTCTTCCTTGAGCATACGTAGGTAGGTGACTCGAGTGACATGTTCATCGAAAAAGAGGGGGCCTATGATGCGATCCTTCCAAATGCCACACCATACCATCACCCGAGATCACCTTGTTCCTTTGAAGAGGTATACCAGTGAGGGTTGTTTTGAGACCAGTAGCGGGTGTTCTGTCGATTTACCTCACCATTTCCATAAAAAATAGCCTCATCACTGAATGGAATGGTGGATGGGAAATTGGCATCCCGAGCATATTGTTCCATAGCCCATTCACAAAATTCCATCTGCTGGTTGGGATCATTTTCGCTTAATTTCTGTAGGATCTGAAGTTTATATGGATGCCATTTGTGAGCCTGAAGAATGGGATGGATGCTACTTTTTGACACTCCTGTCTCGGCAGACAATCGCTGAAAAGACTTATTGGGACTTTTGTTAAAATGAGCCAGGATAGCAGTTGCTGTATCATCGTCAGTGGACCTCCTTTGAAGGTCCACTGCATGGTTTATCTTCTATGGATCCTGTTTCCTTAAACTTTGCAACAAGTCTGCTAATACAACTGTGTTATTGGCTCGTGGTCTGGATGCAGTCTGCTAAATTCAGCAGTGGCCTCTCTCTGACTCCGATTTCCTATGAGTAGAATTATCACTGCTTTTTATGACTTTTTCGTTTTAAATTTTCTAAGAGTTGGTAAATTGTATGAGGCAGTGGAATTACCCTCTATATAGAGTTCCGTCCACCTGTTGCTAATAAAATTCAATGAAACTCTTAAATGTTAACTGACTGAGTGATGCCATTACTTGTTTTGTTTTATGAATTTTGGTTAATAATTTCATTATTATTTTTATTATTTCAGGATTATGCTTTAGTGTTCAGAAGGGCATTCCTCCTCCCCCAAGGTATTAAGCTTTTTCCAATTTTATTTTGATTTGTTGTGGTGCGAGTGGGTTGTGGGAGCTTTTTACATTTTTACTTACAACTTCATATTCATTTTTGTAAGTGCTTATTCAAAAATTTATCTGACACAAACTCTCTTCCACCCATAAATGAGGGACTTTTTAAGCTAATTTTATTGTTAATTAGTAAACTACTATGGGCACTCAATATATTTTGCCCCACCCTTTTTTCTTAGCTAAATAATAGGCAGAGCTGTGCCTAGCGGCGCTAATTAGCGACGGCAGTTAATTATTAGCGCATCCATTAGCGGCGCTATTTTTCAAAATAGTTAGCAGAACAGATAGTGCTGCTACATTTTTAGGCAATGTTAGGCGTTAACCGATCTTATCCTTTAAGTTGCAAGAACTAGTTCTTGCACCTACTCTCCACAAATAATAACCAGTTTTGTTTTTTGGTATTAAACTATTTTTGTGTGTGTGTTTGTGTGTGTGAAAAGTAGTAGGTGAAGTTAAGATGTATTTTGCAGCCCAAGAAGTTAGTAGGTATTGTAGTTTGGTTAAATTTTTCTTTACTACTACTAAGTCTGTTGTACAATGGTCACTTAATATTCAACGTTTACATTATTATTTATTTTTTTTAGCTTGATAAACATGTACAAGGAGTTGGAGAATGACTGCAGGATTCAAGCATCCTGCCCATGGATTCTTGGTGGGCTGGGCCAAACAAGGTAAGAGTTCATATATATATATATATATATATATATATATATATATATATATATATATATATATATATATATATAGTTATAATGTTTCAGACCAACAGAGACCCTAGGATCCACTCATGGCTGGTCTACCTGTGTTCGTAATTGTGTATTGTGTATGTCCTCCGTGGTGGTGGAGGGGACCTACAATTTTACGTGGGTTCCGAACCACAAAGCCTTAATTTTACTACCTTAAACTATATCCAATCTATGAACATATCACGGCTGTGGAGTCGGAGTCGGAAGCAATTTTGGTGGTGCTGGAGTCGGAGTCGGTAAAAATGTACCGACTCCGACTCCGACCTCAATATAAATTTTAATAAAATATGTTTTTGTGTGTGATATCACTGGCAGCTATGGTGGTTAAACCACTTAAATAATAAACACAATGTTTTCCATTTCAGACACTAATGCCATTAATTCATTTTTTCTTTTCAGATAATATTTTTTATTTTTAATGCTTATTTAATTTCGAGTTCTTTCTAAATTTCATAAGTTTTTAACTTTCAAGTCTAAAACCCCTTTCACAATGGCAAAGACACTTCCAACAAAGTCTGCAGTTTTTTAATATTTTACAATAACCACAGATGGGAAACATTTCGTGTGTCAGTGTATGATAGAAGATGATGATGATGAAAAATTATGTGAAGCAAAAATCAGTGGTTTTACTGGCTCTGATAAAAATGCACCAACCAGAGCATCAAATTTGAAAAGACATTTGCAGTGTTTCCATCCCAAAATTTTAGAAGTTGTCATTGAGAAAGATAGTAATAAAAACCTTCCAACTACTTCAAAGTTAACAAAAGATCAGAAATCTACTGAACGACAAGCACCACTTACAAGATTCTTTACTACAGACAAAGTTACCGTAACAATGACCGACCACAGATGATGATGCTTCACGTGGTGATGGTGAAATGCCTCTTGTGTAATTATCATCATAGCAGATTTAGAATTAATATACCTTCGGAGTCGGATAGACAAAAAATTGAGGAGTCGGAGTCGGTTTTTTATGTGCCGACTCCACAGCCCTGGAACATATGCATCTAATCGATTTTTAAACATGTTTATAGATGTGCTACTAATTACTTCTACTGGCAAACTATTCCACCTATTTACTATTCTATGCGTAAAAAAGTTTTTGGCAACTGCTGTCTCGAACCTTCTACTTGTCAACTTACACCCATTATTTCTAGTCCTATTATAGATATATTTCGAAAAAGCTATCTCTATACGTTATCGAACCCATTCATAATTTTGAAAACCTGGATTAGATCACCCTTAAGCCTTCCAGTCTCGAATGTAGTCAATTTTAACTCCTTAAGCCTATCCTCGTACGACTTTGACCTAAGCGACGGAATCATCTTAGTTGCTCGTCTTTGAACTCTCTTGAGTTTGTCTATATCTTTTCGCATATGCGGATTCCAAAATTGGATCACGTACTCCAAATGGGGTCTAGCTAATGATTTATAAAGAGGAACTATAATATCGCGCGATTTGTACTCAAAATTCCGAGTTATAAAACTAACACTTTGTTCGCTTTATTGACCGCTGCTGTACTTTGTTTCGCTACTTTTAAATCACCAGTGAGGCAGTGACTATTACTCCTAAATCTTTTTCCTGCTCTACGCTTGTTAACTCGTTCCCTGACATACTATACGCAAAATTACCATTACGCGAACTTATATGTAAAATTTTGCACTTATCGACGTTAAATCTCATTTGCCATGTGGAGGATATAACTAATAGTGTTGACCATTTTACAGACAGTACCGCTGAGGACACAACGTATGTTATTCATGTCGGTACTAATAACATTTTAAATTCTAGATCAGAAGAACTGCTGGCTAGGTACAGGGACTTACTAGAGCGATTAAAGGAAAAAACTAAGATTGTTTTAACAGGTATACTTCCTCGAATTATCCAAAGATACGGTGCTCCAAAATTTGGTGGAAAAAGGTACTTGGTCAAAATGGAGGTGGGTATGGTCCACTAAAATGGCTGTAGCGTCCATACTAACTTAACACTAAAAATCTTGTTTTAGGTTAAGGTAGACATGTGTACCCAAAATTGGGTGAAAGGAGAAAAAAATCGGTTGTGACATCAAATGACCTACACAAGGTCAAATGTCAAAAATAAGATCAACTTTTTTTTTACCACTGAGGTAAAATATGAATAGAAACAAAGTTGTAGATCTGCTTAAAAGCTTTAAAATAGTGTTTAAATGGTCTCTGTAAGTGCAATAGGAGCCGAGATATTTCATGTTGAAATATGGTATGACCTTGGAAATTGACCTTTTTTCACAAAATTCGAATGGCCATATCTCCGGAACCATATGACCTAGTGTTGAAACAAGCGTCATTCTGTTTTTCTCAGAGATCTACAAGTGTGCCAATTTTCAAAAAAATTGGTGATCACGTTTTTTTTCGCCGTTGAACTGACATGGAATGACCCGTATGTAGCATTGCGATCGGTGGTCTTGGTTCGATCCAATGCTGCGGCTATAGATGGAGTCAACGGGGCTCTGGAGGGAGGCTCGTCGTCGCTTCGGAAGTGCCGCCATGAAGGTAGAAGGACCCGCTGCTGTAGAGTCCTCATCGTTCGTTGTCTCATGAGCGCTGCTACTGGAAGAGCTCTCCAGCTCCACCACGTTAGCTTCATCTTGGCGGCGTTTCATGTCCTGTTCCTGACGTGCTGTCTCAGCGCGGCTTCGGCTCAACTTCCGGGACGCCTTCTCCGCCAGCTTCTTATCCACTCCCATCACATAGCCCTGCCTTCCTTTCTCCCTCTGCGCCATCAGGAACTTGTCCTCTTCATTTTTCATCAAGTTGTTGGCATCGGCATGGGCGACGTCGAAGAGTTCCTCCAATTTCTGAAGGAAAGCCTCCCTCTTCCTTTTTCCTGCCTCCGACTTCCTACTCTTCATACAGACCTTTGATCTTCGGGATGATGTTTGTTTGCCGTGGCTGGAATCCTGGCCCTCTCCCCAAAGTCCCCCACATCTCAGTAAACAGTCGTTGCAGCCTCACGGAGGGAGGGACATTTTCTCCTTTCGGAGCTGATGGAACAGGCGCTGGAGTACTCCCGAAGAAGGAAGCTTCACTCCAATCAATTCCTTTCTTGGCTGGCCAACTAACCACACTTCAGTAGACGTCTTTGTCGATGCCATTCTCGAGATTCACCTGAGAAAGAAGGAACACACCGTTAACACGCAAAACAGCAGGAACCAAGGGATGTTAGTTACAATGTTCTGAACCCAAATGTGCAGGAAGAGACAAACAGACACCGGAAGTGCAAATACTTGGTTTGCTCATTGTATCAGTTGCTCGGAGACACTAGCACCGGACTTGCACTTGTCGATGACTGATGAAGGTTATTGAAGGTCGTTGAATTTTCCCCCTTATGGGGGAAACATTGAGATAATATAGCTGATAATAAAAGTCGATTGAGCTGAAAATGTTGCTTACGGCACTTTTTTAAGACTAGTAACAATATCAAGGGGTAGCCGCATTGAATTTCGAAAGTTCAAAAATAAGGACAACCCTAATGTGGCACCAGTAAATATTCTCCGATTCATGTGAAATTTTGTCTGTGACCATTTTTCGATATTTCTATCGAAATCCGGGGGTAACGCAGTTAAATTTCGTAACTTTAATTTTCCCCTATATATAGCTAAGGACCATTCATATATATAGATTGATAGATAGATTGCGTAAGAAGTACTTAAATGGAGCTTTTAGTGAACAGAGTTACTAGTGGTCGTTGATAACGAGAGATTTCGTCGGAAAGCGAAATAAATGTTTAGGGTTTGTAGTTAATAAAAGAAAAAGTTTCTAATTTGGTAGTGAAGATGCTGTTAAGGTGAGCTTTTCCAGTCCTGTGTTCATGACAGCTATAGATTAAGAAGGATAATTTTGTTTCGTATATACTTTCCAGGCGTTCTTCTTCTGAATGCGTGCCTGACAGTACGCGCAAACAATGCTAATTCACATAAAGATCAAGGCTGGGAGTCATTTACTGATGCAGTTATTAAAGCAGTTTCCACCAAGAACAGAAACGTAGTATTCCTTCTTTGGGGTTCGTATGCCCAGAAAAAGGCATCCGTCGTTGATAAGGTTAGTGTGAGGTTTCACCCGTAAAAATTGTAATATTAACGGGCTTGATTCGTAAATATTGTAGTTTGGCAGTGAATAAACTGAAGACCCTTTGTCATTTAAAACTTTCATCATTGAGTATAGTTCGAAACGCTGCATTCTCAGTCTGTCATGTAGTACAGTACTCTTAAGTTGAAGCATTTATTGGAGATTTGTAGCAAATTTTTGTCAGAAACACGGACTTTAAAGCAATATTGTCTAATTTTGTTTTTCACATCTCTCTCTTTCTAGTTTGAAAGTTTTATTTAAAGTTTGCCTGTACTGAACCGTTTATATAGGATGAAGGTTTTGACGAATAAGATCGTAGCAGAATTTCCACTGTCATTTATTCCTTATGCGAGATCCCAAAGATATAAATGTACTCCGAATATTTACCCTATCCTTATGTATAACACTCAAAAACTATACAGAAATTTTGAAATTTTAAGCCACTTTGAACCTGAACATTTTGAGGCATTCCAGGAGAGATCACGCAATGCATGTCGCTACTCGACTCGGATTTTGCTGAAAATTGACATATGGGGTTCTTCCGGGTGCTGATTTCACTGGTTAAAATAGAAAAGTTCTATGACCCATAGTTTTTTGAGATATGGGCCCCCAAAATCTTGGGGACCCCACTTTACCACCTAACTTTAATGGGCAATAACTCTCAAACATCTTACCGTAGACCTATAAAACTATACATTTTTAGAATCAGCATGAATAGATCTATTAAATGATACCACATTCAAATGTGTAGAACAATAATGAAAATTCCCCCCCCCCCCCCCCCCCCCCTTTTATTTTTGACCCCCATCCCCACTAGGCAGTGAAATAAAAAAAAAATGTAATTTATTAAACTTCCATTAATTGTTAAAAGATACAAACAATAAAAAACGTGGGTATCAAGTTGCAAGATGTTTTAAAAATTATTGAAAAAATATGTACATTGTGAAATTTTGACATTTTTACGCCTGCAGACTAAAATAGAGAACTACAAATGATATATTCACATGGATGAAAATAAACATCAAAAATACAAATTGAACACACACACTATATGAAGTTGATTCATAATTACACGAGTTTTTTCAACTCATTTTCTGGAAAAACATATTGAATACGCATTGTTCCTGGCTTTAAAGTTGGTGTGCTTAATAAACCTAAAATTTTATCTCTTAATATGTGGCATGTATCTCTAATTTGTGGAAAGTAATAGTAAACACTATATCCTGATGGGTGCAAAAAGCTAACCTCAAAATCATCAAATTCCTCATTATAGGAATGTACAAATCCCAACCATTTCTGAGCATTGTAAGTACAAACTACAGGGTGTCCATAAATTATTCACCCCATTATAAGCCTTAATAAATTCGTTATTATAGGAGCTATCTTAAAACGGCTTGCGACAATTAATAACAACTCAAGAAATTTTTTTTTTCTTTATTTCGCAGAACATCCAGTAGAGGCACAATGGCGACAGTGAAGGAGAAAGCAATGTGTGTGTGCTGTGGATGTGGGAAACCAAATCTCCAATTACTGTACAGAGACGTTTTCAGGAGGAATATCAGAAAACTCCACCAACAAAGCAATCACTCAAGCGATGGCTGAAACAATTTCAAGAAAGTGGCAGTGCGCTACATCAGAAAGGAGCTGGTAAGCCTAGTGTGTCTGAAGATAAGATAGCAGGAATTCAGGAGGCGTTTATCCGAAGTCCTACAAAATCCATCCGCCGAGCAAGCCGAGAACTGCAAATACCGCGTTCAACAGTGCATGAAGTGGTTCCCAAGAGGTTGAAACTTTATGCCTACAAATTGCAAACCTTGCAGAAACTTCTACCAAATGACAAACCCAAACGGGTACAAGTTTGCTGTTGACATTCTTGACCGTATTGATGAAGATGAGCATTTTTTGAACAATGTCGTTTTCAGTGATGAAGCGACATTCCATCTGTCTGTGGTAAAGTCAACAGACAATTGCTGTATATGGGGATCAGAAAATCCGCTTGAATTTATTGAACACGAACGCAACAGTCCCAAGATAAACGTTTGGTGTGCTCTCTCCCATAACCGTGTGATTGGACCATTTTTCTTCCATGAGAACACTGTGAAGGCTACAAATTACCTAGATATGCTTGAATGGTATGCTGCACCTCAGCTTGAGGATATGCAGCCCCGTGTGTTCTTTCAGCAAGATGGGGCACCGCCACACTGGGGGATTAGAAGTGCGGAGGTTCCTCAATGAAAAGTTCCCTTCTCGTTGGATCGGGCGAGATAGCCCTATTCCGTGGCCGCCTCGTTCCCCGGATATCACGCCTCTGGATTTCTTTTTATGGGGCTACACAAAAGACAGGGTGTATGCGAAGATGGTTAACATCACAGAATTAAGACACCGGATTGAAGAGACATTAGCTTCCATCACGCAAGACATGCTTCTTAATGTTTGGAACGAAATCATCTATCGCCTTGATGTTCTGCGTGCTACCAATGGGGCTCACGTGGAGGTTTACTGAATTAAAACAAAAATTTCTTGTTATTAATTGCCGCAAACCGTTTTAAGATAGCTCCTATAATAACGAATTTATTAAGGCTTATAATGGGGTGAATAATTTATGGACACCCTGTATGTACTCTCCTATTTTCGGATTAACTTCAACATTATCTTCACCCAGAAAAGCTTTGCTTATAATCTTCACCTCACCAACTTCATCAGAAGATAATTCAAATGTTTTTATTATTTGCATTAATAGGTACAAATCTCTGGAATTTTTGTGTTCCTGTTAGCTGCATACTTTTTTCATATCTGTCACTTAAAAATTTTTCCATAGCTTCACTTTCTAAAGAATTTATTAAAAAAAAATTTAGGATGTCACTTATATTGTTTGCCAAAATTCAAACGTATTCTGGTGTTAATATTTGATTTGCGAATGTTCTCTGCATACTCGCTCTGGCTACAGATCTTTTCACTGTACCCCCAATCCCATCACAATCGCTCTTACCATGGCTTGTGGCAAAGAAATGCCACTCACATTCCAGCCCAAAATCTTCATGTTTACAAATGTTAAAGTTGAAATGATTTTTATATTGTCCTGCACATCCGTCAGTAAAATAATGTAATTTTTTGATATGAAGGTGGGATTTTCTAATAATAGGTATGAGTGTATTGAAAAAAGTGTAAACCATTGTAGTGTTATGTTTTGTATTTGGAGATGATAAACAATAACTTGAATGCTTTGTTTCATTACTTTCTGGTTCCTTATAATATAACACAAAGGGATGCACTGTGCATTGGATATTTTCCCAATGAAAACCTTGGGCTGCATCCTGTACTACAAATGAGTAGTTTTCTGAAAAGTCACCAAGAACTACAGCTGTGTGGCTATTTAAATTATTATTCAAGTTTTTTAGAAATGCTCTCTGATTCTTTGCTATAAAGTGATGATGTGTCAATTTGACAATTTTTGTGCTTAATGAATTTATAAAATCATCTACAGATTCTGTTTTTTCAACCATATTGCATCGATCTGTAGTAACCCATTGTTTATATTTTATTTCCTCACATTCAGGATCGTTAACACTTTAAAAAGTTAGCAAAAAATTCTTAATACCTTGTTCTTTTGGACAGAGATTACATATTTGCATCATGCAATTCCTGTTGTTAACATCACACACTGCTTTCTCCATAAGAGTTGTGTATTCCAACCCTTTGACACCCACAGCTGAGAATTGTATTTTGGCATTCTGGTGGTATGTACATACACACACACACAATGGGTACCAGCAGCTCCAGCTAAAACACAATGTCTGGGGCGAAGGCTGGCAAAACTAGAGAAGCCAATTTGGGGACTATCTGGATTATTTTTATAGAGACGAAAAGCTTCTTTCAGATTCATTAACACCAGTCTTTTCTGCACAGATTCTTTATACCCACTTTCATTTCTGATACTCAGGCAGTCTTTTGTACCTGGGCACAAACGACTAATTTCATCTGATTCGAAAAATTTCTGAACAGAATCTTTAGTACCTTTAGTTATTACTTTTCCTTTTGACATGGGTTCAATTTCAGGAATAATTCCGTCTTTGTTTTATATTTCTGTTTTTCTTAACTAAATCTTCAGTTGTCTGAAATAGATTTATAGTTTTTGATATGGTAAATGGAGATAATGTCAATATTTTGAGTTTCCTCTCATAACTGTCAGTAGAATGGAAAGCTTCAACCAGTTCATTCATGAAATGAATCATTGACCTGAAACAAATTCATGAATGTATAATAGCTATAAACAAACATGACATGTGCATATTAAATTTTTTGGATTATAATATTTATTTCAAGTGTAACAAAATGAGTATTCTTTGAGATAGTCAAATTAAACCAAAAATTATTTTGTGACCAAATGAATTCCAAATGATTTAATGGGCCCATTGATCTCCAGTCTTTAGGGAGTTGTGCTTCTAGTTTCTACTATCAAAGGTGAATACCTACATTTTGTTTTTATGTTTCAGTTTTAGTTTAGGCATATTCCTACTTAATAATAGCGTATCATTTTAAAATTCATACCTTTGAGTTTCATGATCCAACTTTGTAGCTTTTGATGGGCTTGGGATCTCAATTTCTAAACTTGTTTCTAGCTTTCGTTTTAAAGAATGCCGTGCTTTTTCTATTGTTTGAATAGCTTTTGCTTCTTTTCTTGAGGAACCCAAACCATCTGAAATTTTGGAATTAATAAATATTTGACTCCATTTGATATATATGACAATAATAATTGTCAACATATTAATTTCATAAGTTTAATGAATTTAATATGTCAACATATTAATTTCAGTTTTTCAGCAACTGCTGAAAAACTGTCTTGAAAGTAAATGCATTATAAATAAATAATATAAATAAAAAAATTATAAATATAAAAAGTACGTACCTATATTAAATACTTAAGTTTCTTCACTGGAGTCACAGCAAGACTTTCTACAACTTGAGAAACCTCCTCTTTGGCATTACTTGATATACTTGGATCATATTCATCGCTTTCTAAAATAACATTCTCAGAAAACTGATTGTGATCAGACTCTTCACTTTGTGATGTTGATAGCAACTCTAGTCTCTGGGTCAATAATTTTCTACAGTTGCTACATAGTACAGTATTCCTTTGTAGTTTCCATTTACATCGATCATGAAGTGATTGGCTGATGGTTCTTATATCCTTGTGTATCTTTTTCTTAGGTTTTTGTAAAGGATCATCACAGTATCTAACCATTTTTCATTACTGAAAATACACAATTGTAAATCTCAAAAATAAGATATGATTTGACTCAAAATAAGCACATCTGTAATAAAATTAAGCATAATTAACAAACATTTGAGAGAGAGAGAGAGAGAGAGAGAGAGAGAGAGAGAGAGAGAGTTACAAGGAGTTACAAGGAAAAGAAGTACCTCAAAAGGCCTTGCGGCCCATACCGAGGAGGTACCAATGGCAACGGGTGCCACGGAAAATTTTCTACACACTCAAAGAGTGTGCAAAATTTGGTCTAACCTTTTCTTGAACTGATCCACAGAGGAACTGTTCACAACTTCCGAAGGTAACCTGTTCCATGTGTCACAGATCTTATACGTAACGTAATTCCACCAACTAGTCCTAAACCGTTTCAAATCCACTTCCAACCATTGTTGCGAGTTGGTTTCATTAAACTAAAATACTTCTAAATCGACATCGTTGAACCCTCGTAAGAGCTTGAAAACCTCGATCAGTTGACCGCGCAGCCTCCGAGTTTCAAGCGAAAACAGTTCAGGGCGCTAACCGTCGATTGTAGCCCATATGCCTAACGGAAGGGATCAACTTTGTGGCCCTCGCCTGCACTCGCTCCAGCCTCTCAATATCTTTCCTGAGGTGGGCGACCAGAACTGCACAGCATACTCCAGGTACGGCCGAACAAGGGAATTGTACAGTGAGAGCACTCTCCTTGTTCCGAAACTGAAATTGCCTCCTGATATAACCCAATAGTTTCTGGGCTTTCTTTTCCACCTCTACACACTGTTTCGTAAACTTAAGGTCGCTGCTAATTAGCACACCCACCTTTTCTAAATCATCCCTCGATATTACTGCCCAACATCGAGTAGTCCGACTTGGGATTG
The DNA here is from genome assembly GCA_023014485.1 of Bathynomus jamesi. Lineage (NCBI taxonomy): Eukaryota > Metazoa > Arthropoda > Malacostraca > Isopoda > Cirolanidae > Bathynomus > Bathynomus jamesi. The sequence goes on along the minus strand of JAJOZX010001907.1, from coordinate 314,100 downwards.
GCGTAGCCAATGTGCATCACTTTGCATTTACCCAAGTTAAACGGCATTTGCCATTTTTCGGACCACTCTCCTATCCTACCTAGGTCCGCACGCAGTTCCTCGATCGCTTCGGGCGTCCCAACATTGGCCCCAAGCTTGGTGTCATCAGCGAATTTGGCGATCCGACTGACGATGCACCGTCGATATGTAAATGGTAAACAACAGTGGCCCAAAACGGAACCCTGAGGAACCCCACTAGTGACCGAGGCCCAACCCGAACTAGCCCCTTTAATTACCACCCTCTGCCGCCTATTCCTCAGCCAGTTTTCAATCCACCTACCTATTTCCCCACCGATACCCACGCGCGCACTTTCGCCATTAGCCGGCGGTGAGGTACCTTATCAAAGGCTTTCTGAAAGTCGAGATAAAGTATATCAATCGCCCTACTCTTATCGTACTCACTCAATGACGTGGAAAAACTCGAGCAAGTTGGTGAGACACGACCTATGCCGTCTAAACCCATGTTGGGAGTCCCCAAGCAGCTTGTAGGAATCCAAATGGTCAACGATTCTATCAGCTATTATCCTTTCTAATAATTTACCTACAACTGAAGTGAGACTAATAGGACGATAGTTCCCTGACTTTCGTGATCCCCTTTCTTAAAGATAGGGGTCACGTTGGCCTCCCCCAGTCGCCAGCACCTGGCCCATCTCCAACGATTTGTTGAAGACTGTAGCCAGGTGGGGAGCACCTGGTCGCGGACTTCTCGCAAAACACTGGGGAAACTGGTCTGGCCCAGGAGCCTTAAACGCGCTCAGTTTGTCTATTCTATGAGCAACGACTGTCGCGGTACATCTAACCATCCAGGCCAGCACCTTCGTGCCTCACAGCTGGCTCGGGGATGACGCGGGTATCCTCCCTGGTGAACACTCCCGCAAAGTACTCATTAGCACATTAGCGATGTCCGCGTCGGAGGTCCGCAGAACGCCGCTTCCGTCCTTTAAAGGACCTATCATGCTTCTAATGGGCTTTCTACTATTAACATAACTGAAGAACTCCTTAGGGTTCCTCTTGCAGAGGCTTGCCACCCGTAGTTCTTCGTTACGCTTCGCTAGCCTAACCTTCGCCTTCACTTCCCTACACAGGCGGACATACGCTTCAGTGTTCTCGTGGGAAAGATTGGCCTTCGCCCTCCTATACGCTACTTTCCTATTTCGGATAGCCGAAGCGATGCCACAATTGAACCACTTAGGCTGCGTTGAAGCAGGGGTGACCGGTTTTGAGGGTATGGCAGCAGACTGCAGCACCATAAACTCATCCCGGAATGCACTCCACACTCCCTCAACATCGCCGCCAACCTCTAACCCCATCTCTCCTACGCTATCCCTGAGGCTAACAAAGTTCGCCCGCCGGAGATCGAGCTTACTCTGCTCGAGTTACTACGCTTCACCCGAGGGACGCACACACGGAACCTAATAAGACTGTGATCACTCCCGCCCAACGATTCGTCACGGTGAGGCCAGTGACGAGGTTGTCTTCGGTCGTGAACACTAAGTCCAGAACGCTTTCGCCTCGTGTAGGCTCGTTGACCCACTGAGTGAGGAAGTTCTCATCAGCAAAGTCACTAGCCTCCTCCCTTCAGCATCGGCAGTCCTGTTTTCCACTTTATGCCGCGACAGTTGAAGTCTCCTAAAACTACACACACCCTATCCCCTAGCAGGCTACTGAGTTCGGTGTACAGGGCTGTATCCTCCTCGAGGAGAGATGCGGAGGTCTGTACACCAAGATTAACCTATAGTTCGTCCCTCCCACGTTCAGATCGACGCCAAGCAGCTCCCGTTCCGACCGGAACTGGCAGTCACCGGACTCAACTTGTCCCTCACGTATATTAGTACCCCACCCCCCCTCCCCACGGGTGCGGTCTTTGCGAAAATTCTATACCCGGGAATTTCGAACTCCCCAACGTAGTCCCTACGATCAATATGAATCCAGGACTCGGTGATAGCAACGATATCCTGGTATTCTGATGCTCCCGAGCTCGCGAAACTTGTTTCCTAATTGACCTAGCATTAAAAAGCATTGCACGGAGGGAGCCTTCCCTATTCTGACCGCCCCCTAGCACGACCCGTTTCCCGAACAGCCAGGGAGAGAGAGAGAGAGAGAGAGAGAGAGAGAGAGAGAGAGTTACAAGGAGTTACAAGGAAAAGAAGTACCTCAAAAGCCTTGCGCGCCATACCGAGGAGGTACCAATGGCAACGGGTGCCAGGGAAAATTTTGTCTTTCAAACTATGCTAGCAGTAGTAGAAAACTGGATAGAAAAGTAGAAGGCTCTCTCCCCACCCTCCGCTCCCTCCCTGCCAGAGGCAGGTACGGAAAAAGGTTGAAGAAAATACCTTGACCCTGGAAAAGTAGCCAAGGAAATTTTACAGGAAAGTGGAGAATATATAAATAGCTCTATATTTAGCTTGCTCACAGAGACACCGAGCAAGCGAACTCCTGCAGAGTTTTCTGAGGTTTTAATCTTAAACTATGAGTGTGTTCTGTACTTTGTCTAGCCCACTCTTAAACAGATTTACACTTTGACTGGAAACATCCTCTGAGGGAAGCTGGTTCCAGATATCACCATTTTACAGGAAAAGAAATTTCCGCAGACTGAGGTCCTAAATGTCTTTACACACTCAAATAGTGTGCAAGATTTCGTCTAACCTTTTCTTGAACTGATCCACAGAGGAACTGTTCACAACTTCCGAAGGTAACCTGTTCCATGTGTCACAGATCTTATACGTAACGTAATTCCCACACACACTAGTCCTAAACCGTTTCAAATCCAACTTCCACCATTGTTGCGAGTTGGGTTATCATTTAAACTAAACATACTTCTAAAATCGACATCGTTGAACCCTCGTAAGAGCTTGAAAACCTCGATCAGTTGACCGCGCAGCCTCCGAGTTTCAAGCGAAACAAGTTCAGGGCGCGTAACCGTCGATTGTAGCCCATATGCCTAACGGAAGGGATCAACTTTGTGGCCCTCGCCTGCACTCGCTCCAGCCTCTCAATATCTTTCCTGAGGGTGGGCGACCAGAACTGCACAGCATACTCCAGGTACGGCCGAACAAGGGAATTGTACAGTGAGAGCACAATCTCCTTGTTCCGAAACTGAAATTGCCTCCTGATATAACCCAATAGTTTCTGGGCTTTCTTTTCCATCTCTACACACTGTTTCGTAAACTTAAGGTCGCTGCTAATTAGCACACCCAAGTCCTTTTCTAAATCAGTCACCTCGATATTACTGCCCAACATCGAGTAGTCCGACTTGGGATTGGCGTAGCCAATGTGCATCACTTTGCATTTACCCAAGTTAAACGGCATTTGCCATTTTTCGGACCACTCTCCTATCCTACTAGGTCCGCACGCAGTTCCTCGATCGCTTCGGGCGTCCCAACATTGGCCCCAAGCTTGGTGTCATCAGCGAATTTGGCGATCCGACTGACGATGCCACCGTCGATATCATTTATGTAAATGGAAAACAACAGTGGCCCCAAAACGGAACCCTGAGGAACCCCACTAGTGACCGAGGCCCAACCCGAACTAGCCCCTTAATTACCACCCTCTGCCGCCTATTCCTTAGCCAGTTTTCAATCCACCACCTATTTCCCCACCGATACCCAGCGCGCGCACTTTCGCCATTAGCCGGCGGTGAGGTACCTTATCAAAGGCTTTCTGAAAGTCGAGATAAAGTATATCAATCGCCCTACTCTTATCGTACTCACTCAACATGACGTGGAAAAACTCGAGCAAGTTGGTGAGACACGACCTATGCCGTCTAAACCCATGTTGGGAGTCCCCAAGCAGCTTGTAGGAATCCAAATGGTCAACGATTCTATCAGCTATTATCCTTTCTAATAATTACCTACAACTGAAGTGAGACTAATAGGACGATAGTTCCCTGGACTTTCGTGATCCCCTTTCTTAAAGATAGGGGTCACGTTGGCCTCTCTCCAGTCACCAGGCACCTGGCCCATCTCCAACGATTTGTTGAAGACTGTAGCCAGGTGGGGAGCCACCTGGTCGCGCACTTCTCGCAAAACACTGGGGAGAAACTGGTCTGGCCCAGGAGCCTTAAACGCGCTCAGTTTGTCTATTCTATGAGCAACGACTGTCGCGGTACATCTAACACTATCCAGGTCAGCACCTTCGTGCCTCACAGCTGGCTCGGGGATGACGCGGGTATCCTCCCTGGTGAACACTCCCGCAAAGTACTCATTAAGCACCTTAGCGATGTCCGCGTCGGAGGTCCGCAGAACGCCGCTTCCGTCCTTTAAAGGACCTATCATGCTTCTAATAGGCTTTCTACTATTAACATAACTGAAGAACTCCTTAGGGTTCCTCTTGCAGAGGCTTGCCACCCGTAGTTCTTCGTTACGTTTTGCTAGCCTAACCTTCGCCTTCACTTCCCTACACAGGCGGACATACGCTTCAGTGTTCTCGTGGGAACGATTGGCCTTCGCCCTCCTATACACTACTTTCCTATTTCGGATAGCCGAAGCGATGCCACGATTGAACCACTTAGGCTGCGTTGAAGCAGGGGTGACCAGTTTTGAGGGTATGGCAGCAGACTGCAGCACCATAAACTCATCCCGGAATGCACTCCACACTCCCTCAACATCGCCGCCAACCTCTAACCCCATCTCTGCTACGCTATCCCTGAGGCTAACAAAGTTCGCCCGCCGGAGATCGAGCTTACTGCCTCTCGAGTTACTACGCTTCACCGAGGGACGCACACACGGAACCTAATAATACCGTGATCACTCCCGCCCAACGATTCGTCAACGGTGAGGCCAGTGACGAGGTTGTCTTCGGTCGTGAATACTAAGTCTAGAACGCTTTTGCCTCGTGTAGGCTCGTTGACCCACTGAGTGAGGAAGTTCTCATCAGCAAAGTCAACTAGCCTCCTCCCTTCAGCATCGGCAGTCCTGTTTTCCCACTTTATGCCGCGACAGTTGAAGTCTCCTAAAACTACACACACCCTATCCCCTAGCAGGCTACTGAGTTCGGTGTACAGGGCTGTATCCTCCTCGAGGAGGAGATGCGGAGGTCTGTACACCAAGATTAACCTATAGTTCGTCCCTCCCACGTTCAGATCGACGCCAAGCAGCTCCCGTTCCGACCGGAACTGGCAGTCAACCGGACTCAACGTGTCTCTGACGTATATTAGTACCCCACCCCCTCCCCACGGGTGCGGTCTTTGCGAAACATTCTATACCCGGGAATTTCGAACTCCCCAACGTAGTCCCTACGATCAGTATGAATCCAGGACTCGGTGATAGCAACGATATCCTGGTATTCTGATGCTAAGAGCGCCCGTAGCTCGCGAAACTTGTTCCTAATTGACCTAGCATTAAAAGCATTGCACGGAGGGAGCCTTCCCTATTCTGACCGCCCCCTAGCACGACCCGTTTCCCGAACAGCCAAGGCTGTCGGGAGTTGAAGAGCCCCTCACTAACGAGGGGCAACTTCCACAGGAGACTGAGCCCCCTCCAACGTAGGAGGAGGGTCACCCATCTGTACTTCGCCGCACCCTTCAGTCGAAGGTACGTCCGCCACCGGCTCATCCTCATCTCTCCCCGGTGGGGGCCATCATCTCTCCCAGGACTCGACCTCACCATTCTGTATAGGTGCCGGTCGAGCAGCGCGCCTAGCACACCTTTACCCTTGTCATTGAGGTGGACACCATCCCTCTGGTAAAGGTCCCACCTACCCGAAAATGCATCGAAGGGGTCAATAAACTTCACGCCCAGCGGAACGCACAAGTCTTGTACCCTCTCGTTGATGCCAATGACCTTACTGAGCGAGTGGTCACTGACATTCATTCGCGGTAAAATACCCATTAACATTCCCTGTCTGTCTTCAGTTTTAGATCATCCGCAAGAGACATGATCTCGGTGATGATCCCTTCTGTAAGACCTACCCCACCGCCTTTGAGGAACAGGTCATTGCCACCAGCGTGGACAACGATCGCAGTCCTCCGACTATCCACGCGCACCTTCTCTACCTCCTTCCTTAAGTGCGCCGTTCCCCGCCCAGGTAAGCACCTTACCTTCCTCCCATCCCGGTTTGCAGAAGCAAAGTACTTCTCCTGGCCCCTGATCTGCGAGTCCCCAATCAAAACGGGTCTTCCTCCTTCGAGCACAGGAGACTAAAGCGGTTAGAGGTCTTGACAGGGGCAACTGGGGTCTCAGGCTTCGGCTTCGCAGCCTTCTTGCCCGAGACCTTCGAAACCCGTCGCCACCCATACACGCAGTTACACCACCCGACCCACCCCGACAGGTAGCTACATCCTTCGGTTTCTTTGGGCCATCAGCAGGCCCCTTCCCACCCTTCTCTATCGATCCCTTCCCACCCTTCTCTATCAGCCCCTTCTTTGAGCCCTCCCTTTGTTCTTGATACTTAATCTTACAGTTTGAATCTGCTGGTGTGTTTTTAATTTGATCTTGTCCACTGGGTTGGATTTCCAGTGCTACGACCCTATCTTCTAGCTTTTTTACTATTTCCTTTAGCTCTTTAACTTCCTTTTCGTGGTTGTCTCTAAGTTTACAAAACAAACATACACTAAGGATGTGATATCGCTGATATTACCCTCTGGGAAGTCTAACGCACCAATGATTAACTTTACATTTAAGCATTCTGCTTTCAATTTAGCTGGCCCTGCCATATTTTCTCTTTTTTTTGTTTTTTCTGAATACTCTGAATAAGATAAAGCGTTCTAGCAATGAAAACTATCCAAAAACGTTATGACCAGTATATAAAAAGGGGGGGGGGTGAATTAATCCCGCGCGTAGCCGCACCCGCCTTTTCGCAAGTGACGTTCATTCCTTCCAGAAGACTACACCTCTCCTGCTGCCGCACCGACCAAAGGTCTCCCCAGGCCGGACCGTCCCAAACGTGTCGCAGCTACCAACTGACAAACACTCGCGACGCAAGCGTCACGGATTTTCCGCCAGGAGCGACAGCGAGATGCAGCCCCTTACTAAGTCTTACTAGTCACTCACAAGTGGGCCAGACTCTTAGAATCCAGTGTTCAAGGGATATCCCACCAGACCCAGAGGCTACGCCCGAGACTTTACGCTGGCCTGGCAGCCAGCTGGGCAGTAAAGCCCTCTCACCTCAGAGCAGTACAGCCAAGCACCATCAATTGGTCACCAAAGAACGGTCGCAGGGGGCTGGTCAAGCCATTACGCGTTAGGAATGGGCTAACGGGGCACTAGCCACACTCCATTCATCGCGCCCTACGCCTGGGACCCCTCCATCCAGTCTCTCACAACCTACGAGCGTTAAATGGTGTTATTATAGAGGTTCCAAAGCCTCTCTTCCACGCATGAGGTAGCAGTCGGGTCCTAATAGTAAAAGAAGAGAAAAAGACTTAATACTAAAAGAAAAGTTTTTTTTTTTTTTTTTTTTTTTTTTTGCAGTGAGAGAACAACCTTAACGTAATCTAAAAGGACAGAGTAGGGATGGGATGGGGTCCTAGTAACCCACGGGACGGGATTGTGCAAAATACTTTACCCGCCCTCCCGAAAGAGAGAGAGAACCTAAAGGAGCTGGCAGCCAGTTCCTCTAGAATCCCACGACTCGGGACCGGAGGGCTGTCACACCCCAAGTATAAAGTTTACTACATCCAGAAGAAATGTGCATAACCTTTATACCCCCTGCGGGGCCCTTTATACCCCCTGCGGGGATCTTTATACCCCCTGCGGGGACCTTTATACCCCCTGCGGGGGGAGAGAGAGAGAGAGGAGAGAGAGAGAGAGAGAGAGAGAGAGAGAGAGAGAGAGAGAGAGTTACAAGTTACAAGGAAAAGAAGTACCTCAAAAGGCCTTGCGGCCCATACCGAGGAGGTACCAATGGCAACGGGTGCCAGGGAAAATTTTGTCTTTCAACTATGCTAGCAGTAGTAGAAAACTGGATAGAAAAGTATATAAATAGCTCTATATTTACCTTGCTCACAGAGACACCGTGCAAGCGAACTCCTGCAGAGTTTTCTTATGTTTTAATCTTAAACTATCAACGTGTTAAAGTAATTCCCACATATACTAGTCCTAAATCGTTTCAAATCCAACTTCTAACCATTGTTGCGAGTTGGGTTATCATTTGAACTAAACATGCTCTAAATCGACATCTTGAACCCGCGTCACGTAAGCGTCGATTGTAGCCCATATGCCTAACGAAAGGGATTAACTTTGTGGCATTTTTCGCCAGTTTCCAATCCACCTACCTACTTCCCCACCAATACCCAGCGCGCGCACTTCGGCCATTAGCCGGCGGTGAGGTACCTTATCAAAGGCCTTCTAATCAATCGCCCTACTCTTATCATACTCACTCAACATGACGTAGAAAAACTCGAGCATGATGGTGAGACACGACCTATGCCATCTAAACCCATGTGGAGTCCCAAGTAGCTTGTAAGAATCCAAATGGTCAACAATCCTACTCGCTATTATCCCCTCTAAATATTTACCTACAACTGAAGTTAAATGGTGTTATTTATAGAGGTTCCAAGCCTCTCTTCCCACGCATGAGATAGCAGTAGCGTCCTAATCGTAACAGTAGAGAAAAAGACAATACTAAAAGTTTTTCTCTTTTCTGCAGTCAGAGGAGAACATCCCTAACCTAAGCTAAAAAGGACAGAGTGGGATGGGAAGGGGTCCTAGTAACCCACGGGACAGGTTTGTACAACAGACTTCACCCGCCCTCCCGAAAGAGAGAGAACCTAAAGGAATTGGCAGCCAATTTCTCTAGAATCCCACGACTCGGGACCGGAGGGCTGTCACACCCCAAGTATAAAGTTACTACACCCAGAAGGAACGTGCATAACCTTTATACCCCCTGCGGAGAGAGAGAGAGAGAGAGAGAGAGAGAGAGAGAGAGAGAAGAGAGAGAGAGAGAGAGAGAGAGAGAGAGAGAGAGAGAGAGAGAGAGAGAGAGAGAGAGAGAGAGAGAGAGAGAGAGAGAGGAGAGAGAGAGAGAGAGAGAGAGAGAGAGAGAGAGAGAGAGAGAGAGAGAGAGAGAGAGAGAGAGAGAGAATATGAGTTATACATAGGATGTAAATATATCATTTGTAGTTCTCTATTTTAGTCTGCGTAAAAATGTTAAAATTTCAATGTACATATTTTTTCAATAATTTTTAAAATATCTTGCAACTTAATACCCACGTTTTTTATTGTTTGTATCTTTTAACAATTGATGGAAGTTTAATAAATGAATTTTTTTTTTGGATTTCACTGTTTAGTGGGGGTGGGGGTCAAAAATAAAAATAGAAAAAAAAGGGGGGAAAAATTTTCATTATTGTTCTACACATTTGAATGTAGTATCATTTAATAGATCTCTTCATGCTGATTTTAAAAATGTATAGTTTTATAGGTCTACAACAAGATGTTTGAGAGTTATTGCCCATTAAAGTTAGGTGGTCCATATCTCAAAAACTATGGGTCATAGAACTTTTTTATTTGAACCAGTGAAATCAGCACCCGGAAGAACCCCATATGTCAATTTTCATTAAAATCCGGGTCGGAGTGGTGACAAATTTTTAAATTTTTGGGCGATTTGTCCTGGAATGCCCCTTTTGCGATTGATTCGTCGTTTGGCCTTTGCCCAGATTGAACGCATTTTTCACAGTACCTGAAAATCGATTTGAAGTCTATCTTCTTTTGTATGTATCTGATTGGATTGATTGATTGATTGATTGATTGATTGAAGTGTTTGATTGTCTGATTGTCTAGTTTGTCGTTTTATTAATATTTGGCTAATTAGTGATTTAAATTATTTTCTATTAATATTTTAATTACTGAATAATGATATTTCGTGTGAAATTTATTCAATTGTTGTTACAGTATTACTGCTCGGTTGTTGTTGTTGTTGTTATTAATTTGTGTGTATATATATAATTATTACACAAGAAATTTAGAAACGTTTAACTTTTATTATTTGTTTTATATACATATTTAATAATTATTTCGCAGGAAATTTAGGATTTTTTTAATACATCCACCACGTGGTTGTTTGTCACCGCTAATCCCCTACACAAACCTCTCAATTACCAAACTTTAAAAAAAAAAAATAAAAAAAAATGTGCGTGTGTAGAAATTTTCTTTCGCTATTCGAACTCGTTTACTATTTTTAGGTCGTTAATCCATAATTCTTTCTCGACTTTTCTGTTTACCTGTTAGATTGGGAAATTAATTTTAATTTTTTATGAACATTTTTTCTAGATGTGACCCTGAACCTACGCCATTGTTGCGAATGCGATGGAAAGTTTCCTCAGTACTTTTTTAACGTTCCCTCTTCTAACCCTTTAGTTGGCAGGTTTTGCATAAACCGTCAAACAAAAACTACAAAACGAGGTGATTTCGGCGAGAGATGAACTTCTAAGTAGGGAAAAGACGACTGCGTTGAGAGAGTAATTTAGTATTATGGCAGCTAGGTTTAACTTGCTGCAGGGTTTTGTTTTGGAGTTTTCACACAGCGGGGAGCTCGCCCAACACTTCTTCTTCGGGGAATCGACTGTTTGAGCCCGTTCGAAATGGGGCCCAACTTAGACAGCATAAACCTTGCTTAGTTACAACAAATAGATTTTCCGTCTTAGAGCCAGAGCAGAATGACACGCGAGAGGTAAGGCTAGTTGGTGATTCCATTATTCGAGGGCAGTTACGAGAGTTCTGCGGCAGGAACCCAACTGGGAGGAGGAGGTACTGCTATCCTGGAGCCCGTGTTGACAACATCACGGTCTCCGTAGACAATGGATGTAATGAAAATGCAAAATTTATGGTGCATGTTGGGACTAACGATGTTAAGATTCCCAGGTCAGAGGAGCTAATAGAGAAATAAAAGCGACTGATGCGGACCGTAAAGGATAGGACTAATAAATTATTGTTTTCAGAAATTCTCCATAGAATAGCAGGATCCGACGACATGAATAATATTTTAAAGTCCCTTTGCCAACAGGAAAACATTGAATTCCTTGATTTGTGGAGTCATTTTTCTAATAATGGATTTATTTTTACGTGATGGCCTTTACCCGAATGGCGTGGAGCAGCTCGTCTCGGAAGACTGCTATGCGATGGCTTTTCAGCCAAAAAACGGTGAAACTCCTACCAGCCTAACATAAATTTTCTTTAGTGAACGACTGCCTCCACGAAGAACCCCGAGGTCCTACTGCGGTACTCAAAATTTTATAAATGCACAGGGTGGGAGGAAAGTGTCTAAGGATTTTATACATACAACTATTTAGTTAACAACATCGTAGAAATAAGTGTTCAGATGATGAAACAAATCAAACAAAAAGTTCATAAGAATTTTATTCATACAAATATTTTGTCAAGTTGTAATTTAATCTTTAAAAAGTTCTCCATCCGCTATGATACATTTGTGGATGTTTTCTGTGAAACTCATTATTCTTCTGAACATATCGAGTGGGATCCTTTTCAGTTCTTCATCTATTCTGCGGCCAAGGGCATTTGCATTTGGATGGACGAAACCAGGAGTGTAAAGTTTGTCACGCAAATAAGCCCAAAGCCAGAAATCACACGGGGTTAAATCAGGTGATCTGGCTGGCCACTCGATGGGACCTCCCCGCCTAAGTCATCTTCCTTCAAGGTTGGTATCCAGAATCTGACGGGCAGCTGCAATGTGGCGGCGCTCCATCATGTTGATAAAGCCAATTCCTGCCAACCCCATCAGTACACTGTGGCGAAATTTTGTTTCTCAATACCTGGCAATAGCTTTTTCCATCCATCGTATCTGGATATGTCAAAGGAAACGAGTCCTGAATAACCAGTGCACGCCCAAACCGTTAGTGTAGCCGTTTTAACGTGTTTACCCAATATTATTTTGGGATTTTTTTTTTCGCCTATTAGTGGACGTTGTGTTTGTTTCCTTTACTCGTTAAACCTAAGACACATTCATCTGAAAATTTGATTTCTCAAAGGAAATCTGGATCACTGTTGAACTTTTGTCTTATTGTTTCAACAAACTGCAGCCGTCTGTCGGAATCATCGACGTATATGAGCTTAGAGTAAATGGGTTTGTAATCGTGGTACCCCCGTGATTTCAATATATTTGCTGCTGAAAATTTGGGAATACCCAATATCCTGTGCGACTTTTCTCGTTGAAGTTGTTGGATCGACTTGAAAAGTGGCGAGGACATTTTGTTCGTTGTCTCCTGTCGCCGTTACTGGCCTTCCGCTTCTTGGACGATCTTTTACCACGCTCCCCATTTAACAAAAGTAGAGCTTCCAGTATCGAAGAGTGGTTGCATTTGGTGGTAGTTCATTATATTTTTTTTTTTTTTTAAATAAACACACTTTTTTTCACAATTATTATAAGAAATAGCCCACGATACAAGATACACTTTTTCTCCATTGCTGTATTCCATCCTTATTGATATGGCGCTGACTGGGGCTAGGGCCTGGGTCATTCCTAGCCTTTGAAAAGTATCGCATACACTGCAGTGATATTGGAATTTATTTATTTTATTTATTTAATTAATTAATTAATTAATTAATTAAATTAATTAATTTATTATTATTTGTATGTATGAAATCCTTAGACTTTTCTCCCACCCTGTATATTACATTAACGCTCGAAGTTTAGATTTAAATTTGATGAACTATTAAATATTGTCCTTTACCCAAAATTTGAGGTTGTAGCAGTTACTGAATCGTGGAGAGAGAGATTGAGATTTAACAATGATAAAATAAAAAGAAGGGGTGGTGGTACAGTGCCATACGTTGTCGTACTTAAAACCCGTAATTAAAAAATGTGCAGAAATTGATAATATAATTGTGACGTTTGTTGAAACTCGAGAACTCGCGGAAGAAATTAGTTATAACCTCCCTCTCACTGTTAATAGTGATGATAGACTTCAGGAACTAAATTTTTGTCAGTAACGAACATGCAATAATTATGGGGGATCTTAATTTAGTTTGCGGCGAGTGAGGTTTAATATAAAGAGAGAAACTTCAGCATAAAGCTTATTCCATTCGGGTCTCTATTCATTTTCGTGAGTTTGTATTGCAGACGCGTTCACTTATCAGCCCGTGTGCATAATTCATTAGGAGCAAAATGCACCCCAAGTTTGTGTTTCCATAATTAAAATTAATCCTAATAAAACTCCGGATCCAGATAAGCTTTACCCTCGGGTACTTGTACAGTATATTTAATAAATCGTTACAGTCTGGAGAAGTTCCGTTCGATTGGATACTTGCAAACAGACCAATTTTGACTTCAGTAGTTGGTAATCTAATGGAGACGATCGTTCGAGACAAAATAGTTACTTAGAAATTAATAGTTTCTCAACACGGCTTTCGACATAATCGTTCTTGTCTTACTAATTTGCTCGACTTTTTTTAATGGTAATTTAAGTATATATATGACGGGAGTGAAACGGTAGATATTATATATTTCGATTCTCAAAAGGCGTTTAATAAAGTGCCCCATAAGAGATTATTAGCCGAACTTCACACTCACGGAATTGATGGTAATGTTCTCAAAATGATCGAAAATTGACTTAGCGGACGTAAGCAAAGAGTGGTCCAACTAGAGAATTGTAACTAGCGGCGTGTTCGCAGAAATAGATGGTTTATTATTTATATCAATGTCATCGACGTAGGAATTATTATTAACAGTATAATTTCAAAATTTGGGGATGATATCGAATTGGGGGACGAACAAAATCAACGGCAGAACGTTTGCGGATTCAAGAAGCTATTAAGTTACTCGAGGGGGGGGGCAGAAATTTGGCAAATGAACTTTAATATACAGTGTGTTTGGAAAGTCACTCCCTATTTTTAAATTATTGCTCCTAAACGAAAAAGGATATGAAAACATTTCTTTAACTGAAATGAAGTTCATTTATTACCGTTTACTTTAATACAAAGTTAAAGTGGTGGTTGTCCACACACTTCTTTAACCTTACTGGTACATTTTCAACAGATTTTTTTCAAGGAATCGCGCGATACATTACCAAGAACATCACGAATTTTTATTTCAAGTTCGTCACGAACAGTTAGTGCAAAATGTGGTGGAGCCTTACCTTGCATGAAAAGCAATTCTCCGTCCCTTTCCTACTCAGGTTACAGAAGTGTATGGCCAATGCTGGAGTCAACGTTAAACTTTAATTTTGTAATAAAGTAAAAGGTAATAAATAAGCTTCATTTCGGTTAAAAGAAATGTTTTCGTATCCCTTTTCGTTCAGGAGCAATAAAAATTTAAAAATAGGGAGTGACTTTTCAGACACCCTGTAGATAAATGTAAAACGTTGCATATCGGTAGAAATAATGTTAGAGAAGTATTCTACGCGCGACAAGCCGACACAGTTAAACCGAGTAAGCAATGTATCGAAGTGGTTAGAGAAGCAAATAGAATCTTGAGATTTATTGGTAGATCATTTGAATTTGTCTGAGAAAACAATGCTATCTTTAAATTTCTTTGTTTTGCTTTTGAAGTTTTACTTTTCTTTAAAATTTCGTGCATCTCTTAACCTACCTTCCTACGTTTGACCGCGGCGAGGCTCAATATGAGTCGCGACTCGCGAGTGCTGTTCCTGGTTCGCCGCGAAGCTCGTATTGAGTAGCGGATGATTTGCGTGTTCAATTAATTTTCTTCGACTCTGGCTGGCTATTTTTTCATTTGTGGGTGGGGTAATGGTCGTAATTCAGCCAATGAAATAACCAGATCTTTATCAACGTCATGAATCTATAGGAAAAAAAGCCACTGGAGAATCTCAAGCTCTCTTTTGACGAAAACTGAACTGTAAGCAAAAAGTTTGACTATCTAAATGCCTCTTACCTCGTCTTTGAGACACACTTCTCAATTAATTTATGCATATATGCATACATATATGCTATGTGTGTGTATAAGTATGATTATCATAAAAATTGTTGGCGAATTCCATATCCACCGGTAGTTTCTAAAATAATTTTTAAAGATATTTATAACTGATGAAACTGTCTTGATGAAATACTTTCGTTTCCCATAAAATAAAAATCTCTTTCTAATCATAGACCGAAGTGTTCACTGGGTAACCCTAATAAAACTGTCTAAAGCTAATTTTGACTTTTTTTTTTGCTTTGCTCAGTAATTGTCTATAAATTCTTATACATGTATACTTTGCAAATTTAATTACATTATAATTATATAACTCTTTAGGATTAAAATGGTACTTAATTTGTACGTATTCAAAGACAATTAAGGTAGTTGCATAATAAATTGCAAAGATTGGTGCAGAACTGTTTTTGCAACATGGCGTTGCAGGATTGATTGCATTGATTCCGTGGCGGCGAGACTGTTACTTAAATAGACAGCCTTGTAAGGAGCAGCTGCTCTTTTGCCGTTTGGTGTCCCTTGTATTGCTTCGTAAGACTCTTTTAAATGTAATGTAATAAGTTTTCAGTCGAATTTGAATGTGACAGCCCAAATTATGGATGGGTCAGAACCAACAACTCGGCCTAAGGTGACCCAATCCACGGGAGTGTATCGAAAATTATGATGTCCATAAACTGAGGTTGTTTTTAAGTTGTACGATGGTTGTCAATCGAGTCAACCCATTTTTCTTTATTTCCCATTTTATAAAGTTTTCTTTTCAGAAAAAGCATCACCTACTCCACGCTCCCCATCCGTCTCCCCTCTCCGCCCACAGGGGATTTTTCGGTTGCCATCATTTCTCAAGATGTAATGACCTTTTAGTTAAAAATGGGAAAGAACCAATTGATTGGTGTAACTTGCCTCTTCATGAATGAACCCATTTATTTTAGATTTTTTAACTTTTTTTTTTTTCTTTTAAAGTAAAAATTATTTCATACTTTGTTTTGTATGGTACAATTTTGCCTTCCCAAGATGTTCAAATAAATTTTAATTTTCTATAAAAAGTACAAAGAATTTTTATAGGTTTTGTATATTTTTAAAAATAAACATTTCTAAACTTTTTATTTGTACCGTTTCTAATTCCATTATAGAGACTAGGGTATTTGCCGAAATTCCCAACAAAGCATACTGACCGATATAATTTCTGTGGATTATGTAAGGTGAGGCTAGTTAAATTGGAGTGATTTATTTGGATTTTGGGTTTTGTAGAGCAGAAATTAGTTTTGAAAAATGTGCTAGTCTTAAAATAAAAAAAATAAAAAGTATGGTAATACAAAGGCCGAATTAAGCCTACTGAAATTTAAATTCTTCATATTCAAAACTGGAATAGATCCCAATTGTCGAGAAGTGACTTTGAGCGCCACACCCGTAAGTTTCTTAACGTAACTCATGATCGTAACTCATTGGGCAACGTTTCTGTGGAGTCTGCAAACACCCGGGGACCCATGGGCGACCTGCAGGCTCGTAAAATTTTGACTTCGGTAAATAAAGTAAATTATCTTAAAAAAAAGTCTACCAAGATTGGAAAAGCGGCTCAAGTAGTCCCATAAAAAACTTGAAAACCACTGCCTAAGAGATTGTGTCGATAATGTCATTTTTTGCTAACGAGCATCCCCGTCCTTTCTCTTCCTCCTTCCATACTAAGATTTCGCATTTCTCATTCCATATCTGCATTGCCATCGTTTGTCAGAACAATTAATCGGAACGTCTGCTCCGACGATTACTGTCCACTTGCACCCACTTTGCATCTCCAACCCCTTTAACATACCACGCTGTTATACGTGCTCGGAAAATTTTTTTTACGATGGCAGGGTTGTCGGGCATGCTGCCACCATTGGGTCGTTCTTGGAAGTAGTGCTCTGAAGATAGGATCCCAGCCCAATCGATTCCGATACACTCGAAGAGTCTGAGGATTATATATATATATATATACAAGGCCGCCGAGAAGGCGGGGAAGCCGGGTTATATCCCAGGTGCCTGGAAAGGGGGGGATAAAATATAATGAGATAATTGATTAAATAGCGGAGGAAATATAATTAGTGAACATGCATTTCATAGAGATTTATCATGCTGTATGTTTTGAATAGTGACTT
This sequence comes from Bathynomus jamesi, assembly GCA_023014485.1. Classification (NCBI taxonomy): domain Eukaryota; kingdom Metazoa; phylum Arthropoda; class Malacostraca; order Isopoda; family Cirolanidae; genus Bathynomus; species Bathynomus jamesi. The sequence goes on along the minus strand of JAJOZX010001907.1, from coordinate 297,112 downwards.
GGACATATCACTGGTCTACAAATTTTGAAAAAGTTTGTGCTTCGGAGATAAAATGTGTTTCCTATTATGGATTTTGGGGTGCTGAAAATGAATATGACCATAAAAAACAGTCGATTGGCTACAGTTTCCAAGGAAATTTAAGTTACACATTTTGCATATATGTATACCATATATTAGTAACGTGCCTGTATAATGCAGTCACTTATATTGATTCAACCCGTCGCTTCTTTGCTTGTCTCTTGTATTCAACTTCTGGAGCATCTCTTGTTATTGTCCAGCAGTAGTCTGCTAACAATGATGGACTCCATTTCCCCTGATAGCGTTTCTCCATCGCTGAGATATCCTGGTGGAAACGTTCACCACGTTCATCGCTGACTGCTCCGCAGTTGGCCGGAAAAAATTCCAGGTGCGAATGGAGAAAATGTATCTTTAAAGACAAATTGCAGCCCATTTACTGATAGGACAACAGCAGGTTTTCCACCAGCTCCCTGTAATTGTCAGCTTTGGTATTTCCGAGAAAATTGGTTGCTACTAACTGGAAAGCATTCCACGCTGTCTTCTAGTCACCACCTAGGATACGGTCGAACTCCTCATCTCTAAGAAGCTCGCGGATCTGTGGACCAACAAATACACCCTCCTTGATTTTTGCTTCACTGAGCTTTGGGAATTTACCACCAAGGTACTTAAAAGTTGCCCCCGTTTTATCCATAGCCCTAACAAATTTTTTCATGATGCCCAGTTTGATGTGTAAGGGTGGTAACAAAATCTTGCTCGATTCTACAAGTGGAGGATACTGAACATTTTTTGTTCCAGGCTCCAATGAGTGTCGGAGTGGCCAATCCTCCTTGATGTAATGAGAAGTCCTAGCCCGACTATCCCATTCACACAGAAAACAGCAATACTTAGTGTAGCCCGGCTGCAGTCCAAGCGCGATAGCAACAACTTTCAAGTCACCACAAACCTGCTACTGATGTTTGTCATAGTTTATGCAGTTCAAAAGTTGCTTCATGTTGTCATATGTTTCCTTCATGTGGACTGCATGACCAACTGAAATTGATGGCAATACGTTGCCAACATGCAACAAAACAGCTTTAGACTCAACTTCGATGAATCAATGAACAGTCTCCACTCATCAGGATTGTGAATAATGTTGAGAGCTGCCATCAGACCATCGATGTCGTTCAAGCTACAAGGTCACCTTCCATGATGAAGAATGGGACAATATCTCTTTGACGGTCACGAAACTTACACACACTAACATTTTCAGCGAGGAGATTCCACTGCTGCAATCTGGAGCCCAACAGCTCTGCCTTACTCTTTGGCAGTTCTAAATCTCTGATAAGATCGTTTAATTCATTCTGAGTTATCATGTGCGGTTTAGAAGATGTCAAGTTATAAACAAATTCAGGGTCTTGCGAAGATGAAGGCTCAAGTTTCGCAGGTTCCTTCATTCTCGTCCTCTGACTCCAGGGAGAATGAGTGTGGGGGCTCAGGAACGGGTAGTCCTTCGCCGTGAGGTACCGGGCGTATAGCAGACGGTATATTCAGATATTGTAAAATCCACTTTTTCTTCTTGCAAATACCTTTCTTGACTGGAGGCACCATGCAAAAGTAACAATTGCTGACATGATCTGTTGGTTCCCTCCACACCATTGGCACTGCAAAAGGCATAGATTTCCTTTTCCGATTCAACCACTGGCGAAGGTTTGTTGCACAAATATTGCAGCATATGTGTGGGCCCCAGCTCTTGTCCTTATCTCCAATCTTACAGCCAAAATGAAGGTGACAGGCTTTCCTAATCACGGCGGTTATAGCACGCTTTTGTGATGCAAAAGTCAATTCTCCACAAACATAACAGAAGTTATCTACACTGTTCACACAATTACGAGGCATCTTTGTTCAAATTAGGCTGAAAAAAATTGTTTCAAAAGCAAACACTGAAAAGAGTTTGACAAGGGTGCACTGTATGACTTCCGCGAGTGAACTGATGCTGTGGCGTAATATGGAGACGCCTTGACTCTACTGCGTATTTACCTTAAATTTACCTTAAAGCGCTTCTGCCTCAAGGGTGCGCTGCTCCCACGAAGTCCACTCAGCGCCTCCTGAGGCGGGGCCACGACGGGATCGCCACCCTTCTTTTCTCTTGCTCCTGCCATACGATTTGGTCCCCTATTGAATTTGTGGGGGCTGGTCTGGCAGAGGAATACCCTGACACTGTGGGTTCGTCGGGTATGTTGGCTAAAAACGTGTCCAAGTGTTTTTTAAAAGTATCTACTGGGACTGCACTTATATCTCTAAGGTACTGAGGCAAGGAGTTAAACAGGCGAGAACCCTGCCTAGAGATACTAAAATATTGAAGGGTTTGAATCCTTCTCAGACTGTTTGGTGGGAGGTGATATTTTTTACACATTCTGCCAGTTCTTGTTAAGGTGGGCACAATTGGTTCAGTATTGGGGGCAACTAAAAGCCCTTCTAGAATATGCGCGTAGTTATATTTTTTTTAATAAATTAATGTAATTACATTGCACTTTAATAATTTTAAATTAGGTAAGGTCAAGTTAGGTTAGTATTCCATTTATATTAATATCAAAAACATTATGGGAAGCAATATGTTAAAATGATCCAATCTATTTCTTAATAAATAATTTACAAATACATAAATACATAATGTAATAAATAAATTTAAAATTACATTTTATTGTGTATATATATATGTATATTTACATTAATTTATTAAAAAAAATATATATATATATAACTACGCGCATGCGCAGTAGAGTCAATGCGTCGATGTGTCACAGGCGTCTACATATTACGCGACAGATGCAGTCCAGTTAGTAGGGTGCAGGGTTGCCTGATATCTTTATAAATAGAACCAATTGCCAATTTTAGGCATCATTTTCGTATTCAGTGACCCAAAATTAGTAAAGATTGACTACTTTTATTTCCGAAGCATTTTGGCTGTAGACCAGTGAATTATAATAGAAGAAACAAGCGGTAGCTCGCTATCGTCCTCCGGATTTTTTGTCACTACTTTTTTTTTTATTGGTTGTAGATTTAAAATTATATTAAATGAAGCCCTCATAGGAAGAAGTGGCTAAGCGACAAAAGTATAACATATCACATCTATCTCATACATATGGCATATCATTGGATGGTACAATTAGAAGCTCCGTCGTTTAAATATACATCAATTTTTTATGATCCACAAAGAAGAAGACAGTATTGCGTTTGTTGAATACTATAATATAATGGAATGCTTTTTCCCCTCTAACATCGGAAAATGGTTCACTTGGAGTCTAACTTCATCGTTTATTTTTTGTCATACTTTATAAAATAATATAATTACAAAATTTGTAATGAATCGTAACTACAAATCGATGAAAGAATGGAGCTTAATATCCCAATTAAATTGCGAGTCCTTTCGGGCTATCCAATTAGTCACAACTGTAAAGAGAAAGAGACTTTTTTTTCACTTTTTCATGTATTTTTTTTTGTATTATTATACGAGGCCCTCATCGGAAGAAGTGGCTAAGCTACAAAATTAAAAAAAGCGCCATTACCCCCACCCCCCACTCCCCCACACACACAAGTAAAAAAGCCATTACCCCCACCCCTCTCCCCATTACCCCCACACCCACTCCAGGCGGGTAGCAGTATATATCAGGTCATCCCATAAGTAATGTCGTTTTTTACGATAGATTAAGTTTAAACTTGTCCTACTCGGTTTAAGCATAGATTTTCCGAAGGTTATATCTAAAAGGAGATCCATCGTGTTTCGCTACATACTTTACAGACCTTGACCAGTGAAGACATGTGTTTTGTTTTATGTGAACCCCTCATAATCATGGCGGTATCAGAAAGGCATATCAGGCATATAATGCTTTACGAGTTCAAAAAGGGAATAGTGCTACTGAAGCAACGCGAAACGTTCAGGACGTTTATGGCAACGATATTCTGCATGTGAGGAAATGTCAAAGATGGTTTCAAAAGTTTAGGAATGGTGACTGCTGTTTGACAGATGCAGCACGCTCTGGACGCCCTGCTGAGTTTGATGATGACCCGCTGTTAGCCGCACTTGAAGAAGACTTCAACAACTGTCGAAGAATTGGCCCAGAAACTCGATTCATCCCCGTCCACCATCCATCGACATTTGCAACAACTCGGGAAAGTGCCTAAGTTAGGAAAATGGGTGCCACATGAATTGTCGGTCGACAATCTGAGGGTGCGGGTAAACATTAGCACAGCTCTTCATTCCCGTGAACTCCAAGATCCGTTTTTGCACCGTTTAGTGACTGGTGATGAAAAGTGGATACTGTACCAGAATGTTAAGCGCCGTCGACAGTGGGTTTGTGCCGGAGAACCAGCGACACCACAGCCAAAACCAAATCTTCACCCTCGGAAGGTGTTGCTTAGTGTTTGGTGGGATAAAGGTGGTGTAATACACTTTGAAACCCTACCACACAACCAAACAATCAGGGAATTCATAACAACACTAAACCACTCCACAGATACATCCAGGCTATACAAGACTATAAACAGCATTACCCACTCTAACAGCGGCATTCACACCTTACACGCGGCTATCTGTCGCAGCCAAAATAATATCCCAACATACACACAACAAGCTAACATTCTAGTTAATCACTACGCAAAGATAAGTCACTTAAACAGACAACAACCAGAAACACGCAGACAGAAAACAGCCAGACACAAGAAAACCTACAGACTCGACACGACCATTACACCCTTCAATACAGACCAGACCACCAAGATCATCAAAAACATTAAGAATTCGAAGGCTACTGGACCAGACAACATATCTAACATACACCTTAAACACTTGGGGCCCACAAGGAATACTAGCTCTCACAAATATCAGCACATATTCATACCAACACTGTATTATTCCTGACATATGGAAACGAGGTAAAATTATTACACTACTCAAACCAAACAAAAATCCAACAGAACCAGCTTCCTATAGACCCATTACTTTACTATGCACACCTTCCAAAGTAACAGAAAGACTAACCTTACAAATCACCAACCCACACATTCCACTATCGCCTACTCAACATGGATTCAGACCTCACCACTCAACCACGACATTACTCACTAAACTCACGCAGCACATCATGGATGGCATCAACTCCAGACGACCAGCTCAACGTACACTATTGGGAACAATAGACATTAGTAAAGCATTTTATGCTATCCCACGCTTCCCTCTCATAAACAAAATACTCAACACAAACATGCACAACAACACCAAAAGGTGGCTGAGCAACTATCTTTCAGGAAGATACTCACATGTCACATTTAATGGCAAGTTATCCAAAAACAAGCTTTTTCCGAACGGGGTCCTCAAGGCTCTGTTCTCTCACCAACACTCTTCAACTTATACATGCATGACATTCCAACACCCATAGATAACAAGCTTACCTTATCATCATATGCAGATGACATCACTCTAACATCCACCCACAACAACATCGACACCGCTGCAAATAACCTACAAACATACATAAACAGTATACAAGACTGGTTCACACACAATAGACCCAAAGTAGCGCCCACAAAATCAACCATCACCATCACGAAAGAACACCAGGTAATTCCACAGCTTACACTAAACAACAGCAACATTCCACACACTCACAGGACCAAAATACTTGGGGTCACATACAACACATCATTATCTTTTGCAAACCACATTCAGGACATTAAAAACAAATGTACGTCAAGACTTAACACGCTTAGGGTACTAACAGGCACAAACTTTGGATACCAGCAGGAAACAACATCACTCATATACAAACAATATATTCGCTCAGTTATGGACAATGCTAGCTCATGCTGGGCACCCATTATCTCAAACACACACACACAAACACCTTACAGACAATACAAAACAACGCATTTCGTATCATTACAGGATGCACTCAAACAATACCAATAGAACACCTGCACACAGAAACAAAAATACTGAAAGTTAGGGAACATTTAGACATGAGGGGAACACAATTCATGGCAGCAGCGACAACTAACCCACAACACCCTTGCCACTACATGTACAATCATGCACCAACACCTCGCACCATTAAGGTAACACCAGAGAGACATTATAACCAAATACTCCATTCCATACCACGCCCCACAGACATCACACAGTACAGAAAACACATACACACACACCTAACCCACAAAGCACTGACACGACTCGGTCCGAATGCGGTCCTAGGTGCGAAGCCGCCACCCATTAACAGGTCAGAGATCAGCCTGAGCAGATCGGATCGAGTTAACTTAGCACGATTCCGATGTGGACATCACCCCAACTTACGGACATATAAACACAGACTAGACAACTCCATAGACGACACCTGCCACCTGTGCCAGGACACACCGCAAACAATTGAACACATTATGACAGACTGTACCGCTCTAGCACAACAACGAACACAACATCACTAGTGCACTGAACCTCTGGTCCACTCCGGAGAGGGCGATCGGTTACCTGCGTGCCGCAGGCTTGCTCGATCAGGGTGGGCTGATCAGCTAAACAACAACAACCAAACAATCACCGCTCAAGTCTACTGTCAACAATTGGATCGATTGAACACTGCACTAAAAGAAAAGAGACATTCTTTGGTTAATCGGAAAACAATCGTGTTGCACCACGACAACGCACGTCCTCATACCGCTCGGATCACTTCTGCAAAAATTGAGGAGCTTGGGTGGGAAAAATTTCCGCATCCTCCAGACCTTGCGCCTTCAGATTATCATCTCTTCAGGAGTCTGCAAAACTATCTTGACGAGAAACAGTATACTTCTTTAGATGACCTGCACACCAGTCTTTGTACATTTTTTGCCTCAAAACCGCCTGAATTTTATAAACATGGCATTGAAAAGCTTGTAGGACGTTGGCAGTGTCATTGATTCCGATGGAAAATATATACTAGATTAAAAAGTTTCAGCTGAGTTTTTTTGTCCTTCAAATTCCGATCTAAAAAACGACATTACTTATGGGATGACCTGATATATCACAGTATAAGTGTGAAGCTCAAGATTTTCACGGCTGCGTTCTTTTCTGTAGTTTTATCACGGTGCTGGGGCCTTCGGACCCAGTAACCGGTGACCTAGGACCGGGAAACTTGACAGAGCACATCGTCAGCTCATGGGCTATCAGTTGGTGGATTAGGCCTTCAATAATGAAATGCTTAAATAAATCACATAAATAAACGGATGGAAAGTATTTATGGATTACATGAATGAACACAATAGCAGGATGCTACACGATTATGGTATTGGAATGACACTTGAATTGGGCACAGGAAATAAGCCTAGTGTGGGTTTGTATTAGAGAATTAGTCTGATGCACAATCAATAATCATACGAAATATCACCATAACAGGGTGATACACAATTATTGTATTGTAATGACACTTGGATTATGAAATAGGCCTACTGCGTTTCAACGAGAGTTAGTTTGAACGATTCGTAGAACACTGCGTTTATAGACTACGCTTCTGCGGTACACTGATGTAGGGTGCGTTATTGTTTAAGAAAAGAGACAGAGCTTACCGACAACTGAATACCTGTGGATGGAATAGATACTTGCAGGTTGACTTGTAGACTGTAGGCCCCAGGTGATGTTGACCATCCTATTGAAGTGTGTTGAACGGGCGCTGGTCGCCTGATGCAGCCTCTTGAGATGAAGGATATGCTTGAAAGTTGACCTTGTAGAACGTACGCCCGAGTGATGTTGACCGTCCCACTGAAGTTTGTTGAACGGGCGCCGGTCGCCTCAAGTGTTGATTCGCTTCGTGTAGAGTTGGAGGAACAGCAGGCCGCTCCTCCGGCGGAGGAACGTGACGAGAAATGCAATCGAGAAGTGAGCGAGCAAATGAGCGTGTGTGTGTGAGTGATTGAGGAAGTGTTTCAGTGGAATCTCGCTTATATAACCTCTGTGACGCGGAACTTTCACGCCATTTCTTGAGACGCCTTCTAAAACGTCCTTTTTGTTGCCAAGGGCTTGGCTTTTCGCGGGCCTTTTGGGAAGCTCCAGACGTCTTCATTGTTTCTGATTCCTTGACCACGTGTGTCTTCTAAGAATGTTTGATGATGGCGTGGAAGAAAAAAAAAATAAAAAATTATATATATATATATTATATATATATATAAAAATTTTTACAAGTTTTTATTTTTCCACATAGTCTCCATCCTTTTCTACGGCTTATCTCCACCTCGAAACAAGGGCCTTTATTCCTTGCTGGTAAAAGTCCGCTGGAGCCGCCTTTTAACCTGCTCAACAACCTCATCGTCACTGAAACTTTCTTCCATGAATAGCATCCTTCATTGGCTCAAACAAATGGAAGTCTGAAGGTGCCAGAGCCGGGCTGTATGGAGGGTTGGGTAACACAGTGAAGCGCATTTTTGTGATGGCCTCTCTTGTTTGCAAACTGTTGTGTGGTCTTGCGTTATCGTGCAAAAGAAGGACGTCTTCCAGTTTTGTCTCCGGTCGAACTCGCTTTATACGTCTCTGGAGTCTCTGCAAGGTAGCAACATAGGCCTGAGTTGATTGTTTGTCCTTTCTTCAGACTGTCCACCAGAACCACCCATTTCATGTCCCAGAAGATGGTGGCCATAACCTTTCCTGCAGAGGAAGATATTTTGAACTTTCTCTTGCGTGGGGAGTCTGCGTGATGCCACTCTATGGATTGGCGTTTTGTTTCAGATTCAAAGTGGTGTACCCAAGTCTCATCCCCAGTCACAGTTCGTGAAAGGAAGTCATCCCCTTCTGTCTCGTATCGAACCAACGACTCAGAAGCAATTTCTTTTCTTTGGGCTTTGTGATTTTCAGTCAGTTGGCGAGGAACAAACCGTGAACACACTTATGAGTATCCCAGTTGCTGAAATATCGTATTCACACTTCCTTCACTAATTCCTAGCTCCAGTGATAGCTCCTTGTATGTGACGCGCCGATTTGATCGAATGATGCTGTTAGCACGTTGTACAGTGTGAGATGTCACAGCCGATGCCGGGCGACCACTGCGTGGCTCATCATCGAGGCTGGCTCTCCCTCTCTTCGATGATCTTACATGTTTAGACCAGCGTCCAACTGTGCTTCGATCAACAGCAGCATCTCCGTAAACGTTTTGTAGACGTTTGTGAATATTTCCAACTGTTTCCTTCTCTGCGGTTAAGAACTCGATAACAGCTCTCTGTTTACGACACACACCACTGTCAAACGCCATTTTCGAAACTGCGTTAACCATCGGTTTTATAGAAGGGCGTTTAAAAGAGGTTTCATAGGAGGAGGGGAGGTTCAAACTGGAAAAATCCGGTTATGTGAAGCGCAGAAAGTTCAAACTTACGGACGGCCCAAAAGACATTTCAGCCCCACTGCCTATTATTTAGCTAAGAAAAAAGGGTGGGGCAAAATATAATGAGTGCCCCTAGTATATATATATATTCCCTTTGCTTTGTCCGGAGCTATGGAGCGCGTCCCTCTATGGCTAATGTGGGAATGCATCTTCCTCTGATGTAAGTACTCTCTCTGCCTTCGTGGGCCATTGGACCCGTTTGGGGATCCGGCTGATCTGCTTATATTTATTTCTTTCTCCTTCTCTTCCCCCTAATTCTGCGGTTTTTTTTTTGGTTTTTTAACCTTGATTTGACTCCTTCCTTAGACCTTGGGTGAGGGAGGTGGTTGTCCTTCACCCTTGTCGCCCTTAAACCAAACCCAAGCCCTGACCCTGCCAACTCTCATCGCACGTTGGATGAGTGGCCGTCTTAGGCACGGGGACTGGGTGTGGGTGTATCTCCCCTGCGTGACATCTATTGGCGGTGGGACCGAGTGTGCCCACGATTCGCCTTTCCGTTGTTGGAGTCGGTGGTGGCTGGATGCTCGCTGGGGATGAAGTTTCCTCTTTTTTTTCTTGCTATGGCTGCTTCTAATCCTCGAACTACGGTTTTGGATACTCCTATCTCCTCTCTAGCCCCTATTGTTTCTTCAGGGGATGGTCCTGTCCAGACTACCTCTCCCTCGATCTCTCTGTCCTTATCTTCCACCAAGATAGTCGATTCTCGCCCTCGTACGTCTTCAATTGCTACTTTGGAACCTTATGCTCCTCAGGTGTTCCCTCGGGGTTCTCCCCCGCGGAGTACCCTTTCTTCTCTTCATGAACACCCACCGACGAACCCGTCGGTCTTGGAAGGCCGTTTCGTGGCCTCAACATTCTCATCCCTCTCGACTTCCCCTATCTCCTTTTTTACTATTAAACCGACCACCTCTCGTTCTTTGCTTACCCACCGTGTTGCGGTTTTTCGCACTCTTGCGGCTTCTGCCCAGGTCTCTCGGGAGGATATTTCAGAACTCCGTGATGGGACCTTTCTCATCAAATCTCGATCTCCGGAACAGAGTGGTGCCCTGGCTGCTATATCCACCTTGGGCGATTGTCCGGTGTCTTGCGCCCTCGATTCGAAGATGAACTCTTGCCAGGGTACGATCTATGCCTCTCAACTCTTAGACGTCTCGAAGGAGGAGACCTCTGCTCATGTTTTGCAGAGTGGAAAGTGTCTTCTGTACATCGTTTTACGAAGCGAGTTAATAGTTGTCTTCAGCGCACTCCGCGCCTACGGTTGACTTTTAACCAGCTGTCGCCTCCAGCGGATGTCTAGTATGCTTGGCTTCGTTTTGATGTACGGCCTTATGTCCCTCCACCTACCCGTTGTTTTAGTTGACAGACATTCGGGCATACCGGTTCCCGTTGTCGCCGGTCTACTCGTGTCTGCGTCCATTGTGGCCAGGATTTTCATGATGTGCCATGTTCTAACTCCCCTTCTTGTATTAACTGTGGTGGTAACTATCCTGCTTCCTTAGCCTCGTGTATAATTTATAAGTTCGAATTTGAAGTTGTTACTCTCGAGACCAAGGAGCGCACGACTTTCCCCGAGGCTCGAGCTCAGGTTCGCGCTCATTTTGTGCGAGAACACGTCACATTCGCGGACATTCTTAGTGTTTCTCGTTCGCAACCTGACCGTTTACGAAAACCCCCTTCTGCCTTCTCTCTTCCCTCAGTTCCTTCTTCGCTTACTCCAGCACAGCTCCGCTCTCCACACCGCCGGTCTCAGCAGTCTCCATGTGTTTCTCCTCGACCTTCCTTCGCCCGAACGCCTCCGCGCCGCACTCACAGTCCTTCGAGGGTGTCTGTGGGGCTGCCTCCTTGTGGGGACCCTCCTGCTGATCGGGGGGGGGGGGGGGGGGGTTAAGCGTAGGGGCGAGGAGACCTCCCCTGGTTCTCCAGTTTCTCACCGCTGCCACCGTCGCTCGGATCTGGTTCTCTCTCCGCACTCTTCCCCTGCCACTGAGTGGTACCCTTACAGACCCTGCCCGAGAGTCCCAGGTCGGTGACTTCTCCTCCAAGCCAGAACTCTGTATGTACTATGGGTCCTGGTGGCTCAATTCCCTCTTCACAGGTGGGCGTCGTCAGTGTCTCACCAAAGTCGTCTGTACATGTTTCTCGCCCTTCGAACTTCCACCAGTTGGAGAGCCAACTTGCGGTGTTGGACTCCCTCCTGTCAACCTTACCCGCCCGTTCTCGCTCCTCGTTAGATCTCACTATGCCCCGCAACATATTTTTGCTCTCCGCCAACCGTTCCCTCTGGCTCCGCCTCTCTTAGCTTCAACAATGCTTCTGTCCCTGCTCCTTTAGGAGTACGCCGCGGTCGCTTTAAGAGGTCCTGCATTCCAGTTCCTGTTTCCTCTCCTCTCCCTGCTCGCCCGGCTGATCCCCGCCTGCGGACTCAACCTGAACAGGTTGGGTCAGACCCGGACTTGCGTGAGAACCGCCGTATCTGCTCCATTGTTTCTAGTCGGTAGTTATTTCCCTTTTACCTTCTATATTTTACTTTAACTTTTTCCCTTCCATATTTAAAAGTTTACTTCTTCGTAGCTAACTTTTACTTTTACCTCTTCGCATTTAACTCTTCTACATTTTTCTATTTTATCTTAACTTTTACCCTTTTACACCGAAATTTTTTCCTTTTATATCTCCATTATAATGACTTATTTTAATTCTCTCCTTCACTGGAACTGTCGCAGCATTTTTGCCAACTATGAAGGTCTTTCCCTCCTTTTACAAACGTACCAACCTGCCCGTGTTTGTCTCCAAGAAACAATTTTGGGTTCTCGATCTATGCCTTCTACTGGCTACATCTCCTTTACAAACCCCTTGCCCGCTCACGGTCCTCGAGGTGGTTCAGCCATCCTCGTACACAGATCAGTCCCTTGTCGCCCACTCAAACTTCGATCGACAGTGCTGGTGGTTGCTGTCTGGCTTTCTTTATTTCGGCAGTATACCGTCTGTTCCGTTTACCTCCCTCCACACACACACACACCCGTCTCCTGAGAGGAGCTAGTGGAAATTGTTGATCAACTCCCTAGACCTTTCTTACTTTCAGGTGATTTTAATAGTCGTAGCCCAGTATGGGGTGATGTCCGGGACACTTTCATGGCTGGCTCTTTGATCTCCCTGATGTCATCCCATTCCCTCCATTGTCTCAATTCGAGTGCACTGACTTATTATCACATTCACACCGAGACTTTCTCCTGCATTGCTCTCTCCTTTTGTTCCACCGATACTCTTCTGAACTTTTTCCTGGGAAGTCCTGGGGGATGACTACGGGAGTGACCATTTTCAGGTGCGGCTCTCGTTTATTGTTCCCGGAACTAATCTGCCACCTTCCTCCCGTTGGCTTTTTTCTAGAGCCGACTGGGAGTCCAATCGTAGCCTTACCTACGTGTCCTGTACAGCACACGATTTTTCGTCAGTGGACGGATGTTTAGATTTTCTGGGATCGAGAATTTTGAATGCTGCTGAGAAGACAATTCCCAGCAGACAATGTTCCTCTCGTTTGACTAGAGTCCCTTGGTGGTCTCAGAAGTGTGCGGAGGCTGTTCGGAATAAGAAGACTGCTACTCGTAGGTTTTACCGCCATAAATCTCCAGATAACCGCATTGCCATGCAAAGGGCTCGGGCAGTGTCTCGTCGAGTCCTTAAACAAGCCCGGAGGGACTCCTGGCAACAATGTGTCTCCGGGATTACATCTTCGACCCCGATTGCTATGGTCTGGAATTGGGTCCGTCACATCTCCCGAAAGTTCACTCCCTCTCGTTCCCCAGTCCTCCATGTCGATGGCAGGGACATTTTTGATTCGAAAGAAGTAGCGAATGCTCTGGCTACTTCGTTTGCCGCAGCTTCAAGTGTCGGCGGATATTCGACTTTCCAATTAGGGAAAGCAGCAATGGAGAGAGAGGATCTCCATTTCGACCGCCCGAACAATGAATCCTATAACCGATTCTTAACGATGCGCGAACTTCAATCTACTTTATCCTCCAGGAGAAACTCAGCGCCTGGCTCGGATGGTAGCCATTACAAAATGCTACAGTCTATGCATAATTCGGCTTTATACCTTTTACCTACTGTTTTTAACCGAATTTGGATTGAAGGCGTGTTTCCCTCTCGATGGCGGGAGGCCATAGCTATTCCCATCCCGAAGCCTGACAAGGACGCCTTCCTTCCTCAAAACTTTCGCCCAATAGCATTGACCAGCTATATCCAAGTTAATGGAGAAGATTGTCGCTTCCCTACTGTCCTTCACCCTAGAGTGCGAGGACTCCTCCTACCATCTCACTCTGGTTTCCATCAATTTCACAGCACTCTAGACCCTCGACGTTTCCTTAGTCGATCTCCAAACCACGTTTTCTCGTAAACAGATGACTATGGCTGTCCTTTTCGACATCCACAAAGCCTACGATACGACGTGGAGGTATTATGTCCTCCAACGTCTCCATTCTCTGGACTTTATGGGCTCTCTCCCTCTTCTTATTAGTAATTTCTTAAGAAACCGAACTTTGCGAGTTCGAGTTGGTAATGCACTCCGATTTAACCACACAAGAGGAAGGAGTCCCGCAGGGATCTGTTCTCAGTGTTCTTTGTTTCTCTCTGGTTATGAACTCGGTTGTCCATTTTCACCAACTCCCATAAAGTGTTCTCTCTACGCAGATGATCTTGCCATTTACGGCGCAGGCAGTTCTCTACGAGTGGCCGCAAGACAGGTGCAGGTTGCAGTTAATGGCGTCGAAAGATGGGCAGCGTCTGTGGGTTTTGTCCTTCTCCAGCCAAGACTGTGTGCATGTTGTTTCATAGACGTAGGACTACTACTGCTCCCCCCCTCTCGCTGTTTTTAACCAGTAATCCCATTCCGGTACGAGACTTAAATTTTTAGGATTCACTTTCGACTCCCCGTCTTACTTGGGTTCCTCATTTGAGGAATTCGAGACTCTCCACCCGGCGTACCCTCACACTTTTTAGACCATCTCTCCCATATCTCTTGGGGGCGCTAATAGGCGTACTCTCTCCTGCCTGTACACCTCCAGTTCAATCGAAAATTGACTATGGCTGCGAGGTTTACGGCTCCGCTTCTGTCTCTCGATTGAGAGTCCTGGACCCTCTTCATTATTGGGGCCTCCGCCTGGCTACCGGAGCCTTTCGCTCTTCACCGCTGGCTAGTCTCCAGGCGGAGTGTGACTCCCCTCCCCTTCGGTACCGTCGTGCATACCTTCAAACAAAAAGTTATTACCGTGCTCATAGGATTCCTTCCTCCCTTCCCTGTACTCCCCTTGATACAACTCTTCCTCCAGACGACTCTTGACACCTCACTTTAACTGTTCATGCCTTCCTTTCCCATCATGCTCTTCCTTCACATCATATCCTCTCAGTCTCGTTTCAGGTCCTCCCTCCGTGGATCCTACATCCGATCTCCTACTGCGAAGATTTGTCCCCCCTTTGATAAAAAGTCCACCCCTAGTGCTGTCCTTGTTCCGTGAACACCTCACTTGTCACTTTTCCTCCATTCGTATCTATACAGATGACTCCCATTCTTCGTTAGGCGTAGCCGCTTCGGCCGTTTTCTATCTCCCTTGTAAGACTGTTCGGAGTATTCATCTCCCCCATGACACTTCCATTTACTCAGCGGAGCTCTTTGCTATTCTGGAAGCTCTAACCCAAATTGGTGCTCTTCCACCGAGTTCGTTTGTAATTTTTTCGGATTCCCGCAGTGCTCTGATGTTCTTAGAATCTTATGACTAAACACACTTTGGTCTGAAGGATATAACAATTAGTTCATTTTCTCACCGCTTATTCCGCGCGGCGTATCTCTTTCTGTTGGATCCCCTCTCATGTGGGTACTGCCGGTAACGAGGAGGTGGACCTTTTGGCCAGGCGAACTTGCTCTCTTCCTATTACCCCAAAATCTTTGCCCTTCTCAGATTTCATTCCTTCCCTCCGCCGGCATTTCAGGTCGCTATGGCAGCGCGACTGGGATGGCACCGGCGCAAACAAACTCCACCGTCTCGAGCCTGTTCTTCGTCATTGGTCTTCTTTATATAAATCTCGGCATAAGGAAGTTTCGTTGGCTCATCTGAGAATTGGTCACACCCATTTGACCCATGGCCACCTTGTGGCAGTCAAGCGACGATCTCGCAAAACACTCAAGACGATGAAACGATCGTCACGGGCAGATGTGCAGCGCGATCTTCCATATTCTGGTGTACTCTCCTGCTCCACCTAACGTTGGTAGACACGTCGAACCGTTGTTCTTGCGACGTTCACGCAACTCAAATCCATTGTAAATCCCAATTCTGAAACCCAAAAGAATTAGAAGTCTATCCGTTACTAAACGCAAATGCATACTCCCACTAGTGGAAGAAAAACGTGACACTAGTTAGCAGTCTAAGAGCAACTGAATGTCAGACTGTCGAATTCTTAAAAAGTCGAAAATTCGTTACAGCTAGTGTGTTTGCGGCTGCTGCTGTTGTTTTGTCTCGTTATTTGGTTGCCTCAGACTATATTTTCGAACTTTAAAACTTTCACAAACAGAAGCTTGCCCACTTTTTTGCTTTTCGCGATATTCCAAGTGGGCCGATTTTCCTGCCGCTCAGTATATTATGTAGGATATCTGAAAAAAAAATCAAAACTTTTCAATTTATTTAAATATTGAGAAATATATATATATTATATATATATATTTATTTATTATACAAAATGCACCATAAACACAAGTGTGGTAAGAGTAAAATTAACTTTTGTTTAATAAATGTTAAAATAAAACTTTTGAGTCATTTTACAATTAACTGGATATAGTAGCTATGTATTAAAAACAAATAATTCTCTCTACCTACAGTAAAGTATATAATGTCAAAAACTTTTAATGCGATATCAAAATGTATACATTAAAATCTATTTTTCAACCATTTCACGCCATGATAAATTTAAAACAAAGGAGCTAGAAATGTGGAAAAACGAGTATAAATGGTTACAATGTACATTACGCAAACTTTATTTAATCTTATAGGTTTTAACATCTTAGGGAGGGTTCGCATAAGCTTGTAAAAGATTTTATTTTATCTTATTTTATTATATATAATTACTCTGTATGTACAACTTGCAGTATCACATCCTAAATCACGTAGGCTCATAAAATCTAAGTTTCATTATTGATAGCAGTGCATGCTACGATATAAAGTCCAAGTTGAGAATGAAGTGGACACAGATTCGAATAATCTCGATATTCGCAGTAAATTGTAAATCCTATTTACAAATACTAATATTAAGATTTTATCTAAAAAGTATTTCTCGTAACACTTTCAAATTTACTTTAAACTCATTATTGTTTAATAATAATAATAATAATAATAATAATAATAATAATAATAATAATTAGTATTATATATATATACTTGTATAGCCCTTAAACCTAGAACGATTTATATTGTCTCTTTATATGAAATATATATATATATATATATATACAGGGTGTCCGAGAATTATCTGTACAATATTTGGCTGTTATTAAAAGTCAACCATGAAGTGTAGAAATTCCGGTGTTGTCCCATTTTACAGAGAATCTCATTAAATTTTTTCTGATACCACGTTTTGACAAGTTTTTTAGAAATGTACGCGGGTGACAGACATTGATGATTTAAAAGCAAGAATCACAGCTGCTATTGAGCGAATTGATGTGGATATGCTGCAGCGTACATGGCAACATTTGGAGTATCGATTGGATGTTTTGCGAATCACTAATGGTGCACATATCGAATGTTTGTAACAACGTTACTTTAATAAAAGAAACTTTTGAAAATAGAGATTCTAAATAATCTTGTTTAAGAATTTTACGTGTTATCAAGAATTTTATTAAAAGATGAAATTGTACAGATAATGTTCGGACACACTGGAATTTCTAAAAAACTTGTCAAAACTTGGTATCAGAAAAAACTTAATGAGATTCTCTGTAAAATGGGACAACACTGGAGTTTCTACACTTCATGGTTGACTTTTAATAACAGCCAAAAATTGTACAGATAATTCTCGGACACCCTGTATATTAGGCCGGGTCGAAATTTTTTATTTCTTCCGTACATAGTGTGAGGTGGTTCAATCAATCATAGTAACACCCTGGTAAAATATTTTTTAATTCTGAGGACCCCTACCCCCCCCTACCGGTTTCAGTTTTTGCAGAAAATTCGTAAAATTAGGATAATTTGCGATTTACCTCGAAATTTTTTTATTATTACAAAAGTTCGCTTATAAAACATGGTTATATTTATTTCTTAATGAAAAAAAAATTTTAAAATACAAAAATGCATGAAAAAAAAAATTTAATACAAATTTTTAGCTATTATTGGTAAAAATTTAGAAATTAAGAGAAATTCAATAAATTTTTTTACCTAAAACTAATGTTTTTTTTATTCCTTCCATTGACCTTTCCACTCAAAAGTAGGCAGTTCTTTTCTAGACTCTAAAGTATTTAAAATAAATTTATGCCGATTAATATAACCAATTCTGGATATCCGAAGGCTGCAGTGTGGCTTCTTTTTCTAGTAGCCATAATTTAATTTAATAAGATTTTAACTATATTTTATTTATTACTGATATTTTAAAATTAAATAACGTATTTTAATACAAGCTTTTAACATTCTAGGTACCTAAATAAGAATCTGGAGAGAAAAAAAACAAAAATAATGTAATATTAGGTCTTATATCCGGTGCTATGAGTCAGCACCGGATTTAAGACCCTACCCCCTACCCCGCGATCTCAAAAAAAGTTGGTGAATGGTCTATTCTGATGTAATTCGTGCCGGGGAACCCGATTTTGGCCATCCGAAAGCAAAAAAATTAATATTTAGGGTCGATTTTTACGATTTTCGATTTTTGGCCTATTTCTCATACAAATTCATATGGAAAAAAGTTAGTATCGGTGTGTGGTGTGTGTGTGTGTGTGTGTGGGGGGGGGGGGGGGGTAGCGAAGGTCCCACAGCCTTGATTTTTGGTGTGGATACTACTATTACAAAATGATCAACCTCACAATATGTACCTAAGCAAAATCTTGACCTTGACCCCTTTTCGACCCGGCCTAATATATATATTAATATATATTATTATATAGGGTGATTCAAAAGTCAGGTTACATAGGGCTTTTCTGTTTCTTTGCAGGTAAATGAGTTGAGAGATGTTATCGAAGGAGGAGCGCATTGATGTTATATTCCTAGCTGGCTGCACAAGCGCATTGCCGTTAACGGTGGCCATATCGAACATGTGATGTGACTATTCCCTTGTATCATTACATAATATAGTATTTCCCTATGTAACCTGACTTTTGAATCACCCTATATAATAATATACAGTATATAATATATTTTTTTTTTTGTTTCAAAGTATGACCGCTCATGGCCACCAAAAGAAAGGTGGAATATATATATATATAATATATATATAATATATATATATTATATATATATATATATATATATATGGAAGGAATGCAAAATTTTTTTATATAACACACACACACACACACACACACAGCCTCTATAATATTTACAGTATTCACATAATTTAATTCTAAATCTAGAATAATGAAAGGAAAAAGTTGAAAGCTGGAAAATAAAATCTATGAAATGATGTAAATCAAAATGAAATACCAAATTTAATCTCTACAGAATAAGAAAACTTTTTGAATATTATTTCTCTAAATTTTAAACTAAAAAAAATCTTGATACCTACTGAAATTTAGCATTGATTGCGGTACGCAAATTTTATTTTATTTTATTTTTAATACATATATACATATATATATATATATTATTGTATTTTTTTTTTTTAATTGTGGTTGTTTAGCCTCCTTCGCAACATCTAAGGTCATATGACGGAGGGGACCTACAGCTTTACGTGGGATCCGAACCACGAGTCGCTACATAATCTGGGCGCAGAGGACGGTCTCCCATCCAACTACTACCCAGACCCAATGTCGCTTAACTTCGCTGATCTCCGCGAAGCGGTGTTACGACATTGGCCACGAATATATATATATATATATATATATATATATATATATATTATATATATAAAAAATGCTGAAGAATTCAAATATTTTCGTACTTTATAATGAAGATGCAAAGACGTTTGTTTACTCGACGGGTAATATTTATACATACACTGCATATAAAATCATTGCATAAAGTGTTATGTACAAAATAGACTAGTTACTTGGGGACCAATTAAATAAGCTCTCCATTTTTTATATTATATATATATATATATATATATATATATATATATATATATATATATATATATATAATTCAAATTTCAATTTTAAGACTACAATAAAATGTCTTACTGCATGTACTCCAAATTTGAAATCAAATATAAAGTACACCAACTTCACGGTGAAGCCATTTTTGAATCAACGATGAAGGAAAACTGAATTTTTCAGTCTAAAATTTTTCACCGAAAAAATTATGTTCAACTTATTTTTATAAAATTCCAAAGGCAATATAATGAATACGTACATTTCATACACTCCTATCCTAAAAATACAAAGAACCTCTCATTACGTTATTCACTAAATTTATATATATGTATCAAAATGTGGTGTCAGAAGAAAATGACAATGATGATACGACGATAAAAAGTGATGATGATGACATGCTTAAGGGGTCCACGAAAACAAATACAGGCAAACTTCCTAATAATAAAAAACGTGGAACAATTCTCTTTTGAAAATCTTGAACTCCAGAATATATAATAATAATAATAACCTAATTGGGAGAGAAACTTAAGAGTTGAACTAATTAATACATTAAAACCAGTACTAAAAAAATTTAAACTACGTCTATTACCATATTGTGAGCACATTAAAGTTTTACACACACGCACACACTATATATATATATATATATATATTATATAGGTTCGATAACATAGATAGAGATAACTTTTTCGAAATATCTCAATATAATAGGACTAGAAATAACGGGTGGTAGTTCGAGACAGCAGTTGCCAAAAAAATTTTTATGCATAGAATAGTAAATAGGTGGAATAGTTTGCCGGTAGAAGTAATTAGTAGCACGTCTATACATGTTTAAAAATCGATTAGACGCATATGTTGATAGATTGGTTGATAGATTGGGTATAGTTTTAGGTAGTAAACTTAAGGCTGTGTGGTTCGGAACTCACGTAAAACTGTAGGTCCTCTCCGCCACCACGGAGGACATGCACAATACACAATTACGAACACAGTCAGTTAGACCAGCCATGAGGGGATCCTAGGGTGTTTGTTGGTCTGAAATATACATATACATAGTGTGTGTGTATACACTGCGTTCCAAATTATTAAGCAGATTACATTTTCTCCAATGTTTTCAAAAGTTTTTCCCCGATTTCAATGAAATTTGTAGTAAATAATTACTATATAGAGCAGCATTGATGGTATTCATTTCGATAAAATATTTTGATAATTAAAGTAATTCTCATTTTATTGAAAAATATGTAAAAGAGTGTGTTCCGAATTATTAAGCAAGTATTCTATTTACGGATCTAAATGGTGAAAATGGGTGAGAAGGATGATTTAACACTGAGAAAAAAGAAAAATAGTCAAGTTACTCGCTGAAAATAAAAGATCTATTGAAATTGCGAAGCAGTTTGGCAGAGCTTATCGAACTGTAAACAAGTTTGTAGCGAAGGGTACCAAACTAAGGCAGCGAAGTGATAAAGGAGCTATAAGAAAAGTGACAAGGCGGCAAATATCTGTAATCAAGCGCAAATTGCAAAGCATCCATTGTCCTCGAGTAAAGAGGTTTTTGAACAGGCTGGCATACATAATGTACCAAGAACATCTCGATGTGGAATCCTCCAAACAACTGGCAAGACGTGTAAACCTACGATTCAGTCACCATTAACACCCAGGTACAAGAAGCAGTGTTGAATGGGCGCGTCAGTACGTGAAAACAGATTTTAATACTGTATTGTTAACCGATGAATGAAGAGCAACCCTTGAGGGATCCGATAGTTGGTCAAGAAGACGGACTACTAAGGGTCAATCTCTACCATGGAATGAAGTTTTCTTTTAGAAAGTTTGTGTAAGACTGGGCATTCGTTTTTACACCATCAGGCACTCTGTATGGGACAGCTACTTCATCGCCTATTAATCCTGCCCAAAACATGACACTACCTCCACTTGTTTGCGTCTTAATCTCGATGGTAGAAATTGGCTCTCAGCAATCCATCTTCTTGACCAAACATCAAGTCCCTCAAGGGTTGCTTTTCATCAATGCTGCTATATATAGTAATTATTTGCTACAAATTTCATTGAAATCGGAGAAAAACTTTTGAAAACATTGGAGAAAATGTTATCTGCTTAATAATTTGGAACGCAGTGTATATACATACATATACACAAAAAAAAAAATTATATATATATATGGGATTGAACTCAGAATGGTCCCCTGAGTTTTTTATGATACACACAGACCGTGCATGGAACAAGGAACTCTTCTGGGATAATTAAATCCACTATAGTCCGAATAAGTAATGGTAAATGACAAATACCATAGTTTTTCTTTTTCATGATATCATGAAAAAGAAAAACTATGGTAGTTGTCATTTACCATTACTTATTCGGACTATAGTGGATTTAATTATCCAGAAGAGTTCCTTGTTCCATGCACGGTCTGTGTGTATATATACAGTATATATATATATATATATATATATATATATTATATATATATATATATATATATATATATATATATTATATATATACAGGGTGGGCGGAAAGTAGCTCCCTATATTGGATTGGTAAAAAAATACGTATATTATCCATTTATTTCAGAAGAAATAATATGAAAAGGTAGGCATACATGGTAGGTTTTCTCTAAAATTCAATGTGGGCTCCAACTCTTTCCACCAGCTTCTGGAGCCGCCCAGGAATGGCGTCCACTGACTTTAGCAGGAACTCCGGCGGGATGGAGGACATGACTTCCCGAATTCGGTCCTCCAGTTCTTCCAATGTCCTCGGTTTGGTGCGGTAGACTTCTTCCTTTACCCACCCCCAAAGAAAGAAGTCGCACGGTGTCAAGTCGGGGCTCCTGGCTGGCCATTGATGTGGACCACGACGACCCATCCAACGCCCAGGGAAGTGGGCATCCAGCCACTCACGGACAACAAGAGCGAAGTGCGGAGGGGCGCCATCTTGCATAAATATCAGATCGTCGATGTTCTCCCATGTGCTGACAACCGGCCAGACCTCGTTTCGCAACATAGCAAGGTACCGCTCAGCATTCATGGTGTTGCGCAGAAGGAACGGGCCCACAACCTGATCTGAGGTCATACCACACCACACCGTTACACTGAACCGATTCTGCCGTTTTTCAGCGGTAACAGTGCGACTTCTTTCTTTGGGGGTGGGTAAAGGAAGAAGTCTACCGCACCAAACCGAGGACATTGGAAGAACTGGAGGACCGAATTTGGGAAGTCATGTCCTCCATCCCGCCGGAGTTCCTGCTAAAGTCAGTGGACGCCATTCCTGGGCGGCTCCAGAAGCTGGTGGAAAGAGTTGGAGCCCACATTGAATTTTATAGAAAACCTACCATGTATGCCTACCTTTTCATATTATTTCTTCTGAAATAAATAGATAATATATGTATTTTTTTACCAATCCAAAATAGGGAGCTACTTTCCGCCCACCCTGTATATATATATATAATATATATATATATATATATATATATATATATATATATATATATATATATATAGGGTTGGACAAAATACCAAAAACAATTGCATTTTCGGTGTGATATTTTAAATTATCTTTAATGGCGTTATATACTTTAAGTTGACGCGTGAATGTGTATAATTTCGAGATTTCCTATTTTAATATACTAATATTGTTTTTTTTTTAAAGTTCCTGCAGAATAAATAAAAAACAATGGCACTTCGAAAAGGTGTCATCGACTGTGGAAGGAGTACGATAGTAGTTTGTGTATTAGTGACGAAAGATGCCGAGTTTGCCCCCGTGCCTCGAGGAATACCCGTAGGTTACGAATGCATTGAAAGAAAACACCACAAACAAAATAGTAGTCCCATTACTCCGCCGCACCCAACCTTCGTTCGAGCTTTTGCATTGGTTGCTGTTATGAGGAGCTTTACTATACTTTCCCTAAAGGTTTCGACTAATACTGGTCGTCTCAGACGGTTGCCAAGTTCTGATGCGGCAGTCCTTGGCTCACGCTTCACAGGTCGTAAAATATAGTTCTTCTGCCACATTCCGTTAGTATTGCTTTACGCCCACTACTGCTTACTTGATTTTTTTTTTATTTCCGTGCGTGTATACATGGCCACGGGGACTGTACCTCGAGATGCAGGAGTCATTTCAGCTACTTCTGTCACCATCCAAACGGGGTCCCACTAACATGTCACCTTCCACAGTCAGGGGACATTTTTCAAATGCCATTTGTGATTTATTTATTGTCAAACATGAAAAAAATAAATTTCAGCACATTAAAACGGAGGACCTTAATATAATATATATTCATATATCAACTTAGTGAAGTATATTATAACATGAATGATACTGGAAATATAACAATGGAAATATATGTGTGTATGTGTGTGTATGTATGTGTGTGTGTGTGTGTGTGTGTGTGTGTTTTACGAAAGTGACCTTTCATTATTTATTATATATATATATATATAGGTTGTTTAACCTCCTTCGGAACATCTACGGTCATATGACGGAGGGGACCTACAGCTTTACGTGGGATCCGAACCACGGGTCGCTACATAATCTGGGCACGGAGGACGGTCCCCCAACCAACTACTACCCAGACCCAATGTCGCTTAACTTCGCTGATCTCCGGGAAGCGGTATTACGACATTGGCCAAGACGTAGCCCCTATATATATAATATATATATAATATATATATATATATATATATATATATATATATATATATATATATATATATATATATATCTCTCGTCCATAAAAATTAGAGAAATTACTTAATAGGGAACAGTCACAGTGATCGAGTTTTTATAAATATAATAATTACATGTTAACCTATATGCATAATTCTTACCCTATAATACAAACAAATCGATATATCACTTGAAAATCAAGATTGCGTTCACTCTGTTTAGTAAACAAAACCAAAAAGAAGAAACTTAAGACTATTTTTTTTTTTTTTTTTATATATATCTAAACTTCAGATGGTTTTTGAGCCAAAGAATTTCGCAATGGATGTCTCCGTTAATCAACACACCGACAATCGGCTTCAACTAATATAATTGGTCGTCATTTTGTTTGTATACTTTTCAGTCCACCCCGGCGAATCCCACAGTTCCTTCGATGGCTTTTATCAGCTTATCTCTGAGTTCGTGATAAGAGGTGTAGGGCGGCAGATCGAGTCTGTTGAAGCTGCGGAATAAAAAGTAAATAGAGTCAATAGGAATCTTTCAAGGCGAGTAATTTAAGGAACGGTTACTGAAACAAGAACCGTGTCGAATCATCATGAATGTCCCCTCTCCTATATTTTTTTACCTTAACCTTTGATGCAAAAACCAGATTCTCGCTTAAGACGCATCATCTTACGATCATCCCATCCCTGTGTATGTCAAGTTTTATCCATTTATACCTAGTAGTTAAAAAATTATGGCGTAGACCTCCACTTGACATTTGGTCTCTTTGTAACCTTGAAACTTTGATGTAGGAACCCGATTCTCGTTCATGACACTTCGTCTCGCGATGACTCGTGTATAAAGTTTCATTCATTCATTTCGGTTGAGTGGTTCGAAAGTTGTAGCCTGGACGTAACTCCTACTTTCTACGAGCTCCAGCGGTGGTACGACCGGCTAGGATTATATTCGAAACGTAAAAGCCCCGGGTTCGACTTAAACACCGTCGCCTAACCAGGTAGAGTTGGACCGGCCATCTACTCTAACGCTCAGACTCTGATCACTTTTCAGCACTTTCTATCCGGAATTGAAAACAGCGTTGCTTTAATGTCACGTATCAGAGAAAGATCTATCTTTTTTAATTCAAAGATTTAAATTGAGGTATATTCGTGGGCAAAAACAAAAATCATCCGATGCTTTGAGCAAACCAAAATTATCTTATAAGTGAAACAAATGATTCGTGCCATCATAAAATTAAAGGTTCGTAGCATTTATGAAAATACAAAAATCCACCTAAAAATTCAGTCTTAAGGATTATTCCATAATACGTGAATGTGGATGGGATACTCGAGGCTTACCTCTAAAATCTTTCCTCAATTAATGATGAAATTTTTTTCTTTAACCCTCGAATTTAAATTGTTGGGTATACTCGTATATACAGGGTGTCCCATAAGTCCGATCTTATTAGGAAAATTTATTTTAAATTAAATTTACAAAAGTAATACATTAAAACGAACAAATGTTCAAATTAAGGTCTTGTTTTGGGACCTTCCTTTTTTGTTGCAGGTAGAATAACACGCAATGGCTAATATAGAAGCGAGTTACACTCGTGAGGAAAAGGCCTCGGAGGCCATTTTCGCATTTGCGTGTTATTCTATCTGCCACAAAAATAAAGGTCCCAAAACAAATCAATTTGAACATTTTAGTTCTTGTGTATTACTTTTAGAAATTTAATTTAAAACAAATTTTCCTACGAGGCCGGACTTATGGACACCCTGTATGTCCCATTGCGTATATGAATTAAAAAAAAAAGTCTTTGGAATACAAAATTTTGTAGTATGTATTATGCTTTTTTGAGAGGAGTACCGTAACAGCAGATACCCTTTGTCAGTCAAAAGTGATGCTCCAATACAATAAACCTTTCCAATTGTTTGTATTGCACAAAATTCACACTACGGAGCAATTTCTAAAAATACACATTTTATCGCCTACGAATATTTTGCGATGTATCCCACTTCTCTCCAGCGAATGAGACTTCTTTAAAACCAATAAAAGTATCCAGTGTTAAATAGAATACGGTACTAAGTAATAATTCATGCAATACAGGGTTAGCCCGTTTACTGTCTACTTTTTCAAATGTAACTTTCCCAACCATGTGTGTGAACGAGGATAATTCTTGGTCTCCCCCCATTCCTCGATCGTAAACAGTTGAGGTCCGTTGCTGCCGTAGAGTTCCTTGAAACCGTTCATTGGAACCCTGGAGGTACCAGTAACGAACTGAAGCAGTCTCGCCCGCATTTCGTTGTCGAAAGAGAGAACCACCTAAAAATATAATTACTGTCATGGGGAGCGGTATACTTCATTCATTTATCACTGCAGCAGCTCATTTAACCTTTCAAAAATGGCGGTAAATTGAGCCCAGTTTTATTTGAAATTTATTTGAGAGAGAGAGAGAGAGAGAGAGAGAGAGAGAGAGAGAGAGAGAGAGAGAGAGAGAGAGAGAGTTACAAGGAGTTACAAGGAAAAGAAGTACCTCAAAAGGCCTTGCGGCCCATACCGAGGAGGTACCAATGGCAACGGGTGCCAGGGAAAATTTTGTCTTTCAAACTATGCTAGCAGTAGTAGAAAACTGGATAGAAAAGTAGAAGGCTCTCTCCCCACCCTCCGCTCCTCCCTGCCAGAGGCAGGTACGGAAAAAGGTTGAAGAAAATACCTTGACCCTGGAAAAGTAGCCAAGGAAATTTTACAGGAAAGTGGAGAATATATAAATAGCTCTATATTTAGCTTGCTCACAGAGACACCGAGCAAGCGAACTCCTGCAGAGTTTTCTGAGATTTTAATCTTAAACTATGAGTGTGTTCTGTACTTTGCCTAGCCTATTTTTAAACAGATTTACACTTTGACTGGAAACATCCTCTGAGGGAAGTTGGTTCCAGATATCAACTATTTTACAGGAAAAGAAATTTCCGCAGACTGAGGTCCTAAATGTCTTTACACACTCAAATAGTGTGCAAGATTTCGTCTAACCTTTTCTTGAACTGATCCACAGAGGAACTGTTCACAATTCCGAAGGTAACCTGTTCCATGTGTCACAGATCTTATACGTAACGTAATTCCCACACACACTATCCTAAACCGTTTCAAATCCAACTTCCAACCATTGTTGCGAGTTGGGTTATCATTTAAACTAAAATACTTCTAAAATCGACATCGTTGAACCCTCGTAAGAGCTTGAAAACCTCGATCAGTTGACCGCGCAGCCTCCGAGTTTCAAGCGAAAACAAGTTCAGGGCGCGTAACCGTCGATTGTAGCCCATATGCCTAACGGAAGGGATCAACTTTGTGGCCCTCGCCTGCACTCGCTCCCCCTCAATATCTTTCCTGAGGGTGGGCGACCAGAACTGCACAGCATACTCCAGGTACGGCCGAACAAGGGAATTGTACAGTGAGAGCACAATCTCCTTGTTCCGAAACTGAAATTGCCTCCTGATATAACCCAATAGTTTCTGGGCTTTCTTTTCCATCTCTACACACTGTTTCGTAAACTTAAGGTCGCTGCTAATTAGCACACCCAAGTCCTTTTCTAAATCAGTCACCTCGATATTACTGCCCAACATCGAGTAGTCCGACTTGGGATTGGCGTAGCCAATGTGCATCACTTTGCATTTACCCAAGTTAAACGGCATTTGCCATTTTTCGGACCACTCTCCTATCCTACCTAGGTCCGCACGCAGTTCCTCGATCGCTTCGGGCGTCCCAACATTGGCCCCAAGCTTGGTGTCATCAGCGAATTTGGCGATCCGACTGACGATGCCACCGTCGATATCATTTATGTAAATGGTAAACAACAGTGGCCCCAAAACGGAACCCTGAGGAACCCCACTAGTGACCGAGGCCCAACCCGAACTAGCCCCTTTAATTACCACCCTCTGCCGCCTATTCCTTAGCCAGTTTTCAATCCACCTACCTATTTCCCCACCGATACCAGCGCGCGCACTTTCGCCATTAGCCGTCGGTGAGGTACCTTATCAAAGGCTTTCTGAAAGTCGAGATAAAGTATATCAATCGCCCTACTCTTATCGTACTCACTCAACATGACGTGGAAAAACTCGAGCAAGTTGGTGAGACACGACCTATGCCGTCTAAACCCATGTTGGGAGTCCCAAGCAGCTTGTAGGAATCCAAATGGTCAACGATTCTATCAGCTATTATCCTTTCTAATAATTTACCTACAACTGAAGTGAGACTAATAGGACGATAGTTCCCTGGACTTTCGTGATCCCCTTTCTTAAAGATAGGGGTCACGTTGGCCTCTCTCCAGTCACCTGGCCCATCTCCAACGATTTGTTGAAGACTGTAGCCAGGTGGGGAGCCACCTGGTCGCGCACTTCTCGCAAAACACTGGGGAGGGAGAGAGAGAGAGAGAGAGAGAGAGAGAGAGAGAGAGAGAGGAGAGAGAGAGAGAGAGAGAGAGAGAGTTACAAGGAGTTACAAGGAAAAGAAGTACCTCAAAAGGCCTTGCGGCCCATACCGAGGAGGTACCAATGGCAACGGGTGCCAGGGAAAATTTTGTCTTTCAAACTATGCTAGCAGTAGTAGAAAACTGGATAGAAAAGTAGAAGGCTCTCTCCCCACCCTCCGCTCCCTCCCTGCCAGAGGCAGGTACGGAAAAAGGTTGAAGAAAATACCTTGACCCTGGAAAAGTAGCCAAGGAAATTTTACAGGAAAGTGGAGAATATATAAATAGCTCTATATTTAGCTTGCTCACAGAGACACCGAGCAAGCGAACTCCTGCAGAGTTTTCTGAGGTTTTAATCTTAAACTATGAGTGTGTTCTGTACTTTGTCTAGCCTATTTTTAAACAGATTTACACTTTGACTGGAAACATCCTCTGAGGGAAGTTGGTTCCAGATATCAACTATTTTACAGGAAAAGAAATTTCCGCAGACTGAGGTCCTAAATGTCTTTACACACTCAAATAGTGTGCAAGATTTCGTCTAACCTTTTCTTGAACTGATCCACAGAGGAACTGTTCACAACTCCGAAGGTAACCTGTTCCATGTGTCACAGATCTTATACGTAACGTAATTCCCACACACACTAGTCCTAAACCGTTTCAAATCCAACTTCCAACCATTGTTGCGAGTTGGGTTATCATTTAAACTAAACATACTTCTAAATCGACATCGTTGAACCTCGTAAGAGCTTGAAAACCTCGATCAGTTGACCGCGCAGCCTCCGAGTTTCAAGCGAAAACAAGTTCAGGGCGCGTAACCGTCGATTGTAGCCCATATGCCTAACGGAAGGGATCAACTTTGTGGCCCTCGCCTGCACTCGCTCCAGCCTCTCAATATCTTTCCTGAGGGTGGGCGACCAGAACTGCACAGCATACTCCAGGTACGGCCGAACAAGGGAATTGTACAGTGAGAGCACAATCTCCTTGTTCCGAAACTGAAATTGCCTCCTGATATAACCCAATAGTTTTCTCTGGGCTTTCTTTTCCATCTCTACACACTGTTTCGTAACTTAAGGTCGCTGCTAATTAGCACACCCAAGTCCTTTTCTAAATCAGTCACCTCGATATTACTGCCCAACATCGAGAGAGAGAGAGAGAGAGAGAGAGAGAGAGAGAGAGAGAGAGAGAGTTACAAGGAGTTACAAGGAAAAGAAGTACCTCAAAAGGCCTTGCGGCCCATACCGAGGAGGTACCAATGGCAACGGGTGCCAGGGAAAATTTTGTCTTTCAAACTATGCTAGCAGTAGTAGAAAACTGGATAGAAAAGTAGAAGGCTCTCTCCCCACCCTCCGCTCCCTCCCTGCCAGAGGCAGGTACGGAAAAAGGTTGAAGAAAATACCTTGACCCTGGAAAAGTAGCCAAGGAAATTTTACAGGAAAGTGGAGAATATATAAATAGCTCTATATTTAGCTTGCTCACAGAGACACCGAGCAAGCGAACTCCTGCAGAGTTTTCTGAGATTTTAATCTTAAACTATGAGTGTGTTCTGTACTTTGCCTAGCCTATTTTTAAACAGATTTACACTTTGACTGGAAACATCCTCTGAGGGAAGTTGGTTCCAGATATCAACTATTTTACAGGAAAAGAAATTTCCGCAGACTGAGGTCCTAAATGTCTTTACACACTCAAATAGTGTGCAAGATTTCGTCTAACCTTTTCTTGAACTGATCCACAGAGGAACTGTTCACAACTTCCGAAGGTAACCTGTTCCATGTGTCACAGATCTTATACGTAACGTAATTCCCACACACACTAGTCCTAAACCGTTTCAAATCCAACTTCCAACCATTGTTGCGAGTTGGGTTTCATTTAAACTAAACATACTTCTAAAATCGACATCGTTGAACCCTCGTAAGAGCTTGAAAACTTCGATCAGTTGACCGCGCAGCCTCCGAGTTTCAAGCGAAAACAAGTTCAGGGCGCGTAACCGTCTATTGTAGCCCATATGCCTAACGGAAGGGATCAACTTTGTGGCCCTCGCCTGCACTCGCTCCAGCCTCTCAATATCTTTCCTGAGGGTGGGCGACCAGAACTGCACAGCATACTCCAGGTACGGCCGAACAAGGGAATTGTACAGTGAGAGCACAATCTCCTTGTTCCGAAACTGAAATTGCCTCCTGATATAACCCAATAGTTTCTGAGCTTTCTTTTCCATCTCTACACACTGTTTCGTAAACTTAAGGTCGCTGCTAATTAGCACACCCAAGTCCTTTTCTAAATCAGTCACCTCGATATTACTGCCCAACATCGAGTAGTCCGACTTGGGATTGGCGTAGCCAATGTGCATCACTTTGCATTTACCCAAGTTAAACGGCATTTGCCATTTTCGGACCACTCTCCTATCCTACCTAGGTCCGCACGCAGTTCCTCGATCGCTTCGGCGTCCCAACATTGGCCCCAAGCTTGGTGTCATCAGCGAATTTGGCGATCCGACTGACGATGCCACCGTCGATATCATTTATGTAAATGGTAAACAACAGCGGCCCCAAAACGGAACCCTGAGGAACCCCACTAGTGACCGAGGCCCAACCCGAACTAGCCCCTTTAATTACCACCCTCTGCCGCCTATTCCTTAGCCAGTTTTCAATCCACCTACCTATTTCCCCACCGATACCCAGCGCGCGCACTTTCGCCATTAGCCGGCGGTGAGGTACCTTATCAAAGGCTTTCTGAAAGTCGAGAGAGAGAGAGAGAGAGAGAGAGAGAGAGAGAGAGAGAGAGAGAGTTACAAGGAGTTACAAGGAAAAAGTACCTCAAAAGGCCTTGCGGCCCATACCGAGGAGGTACCAAGGCAACGGGTGCCAGGGAAAATTTTCTACACACTCAAATAGTGTGCAAGATTTGGTCTAACCTTTTCTTGAACTAATCCACCGAGGAACTAATTCCTGTTATTAAAAGTTTATTTTTCTTTCACCTATCCTAGCAGTAGTAGAAAACTGGATAGAAAAGTAGAAGGCTCTCTCCCCACCCTCCGCTCCCTCCCTGCCAGAGGCAGGTACGGAAAAAGGTTGAAGAAATACCTTGACCCTGGAAAAGTAGCCAGGAAATTTTACAGGAAAGTGGAGAATATATAAATAGCTCTATATTTACCTTGCTCACAGAGACACCGTGGCAAGCGAACTCCTGCAGAGTTTTCTTATGTTTTAATCTTAAACTATCAACGTGTTAAAATAATTCCCACATATACTAGTCCTAAATCGTTTCAAATCAACTTCTAACCATTGTTGCGAGTTGGGTTATCATTTGAACTAAACATGCTTCTAAAATCGACATCTTTGAACCCGCGTCACATAAGCGTCGATTGTAGCCCATATGCCTAACGAAAGGATTAACTTTGTGTCATTTTTCGCCAGTTTCCAATCCACCTACCTACTTCCCCACCAATACCCAGCGCGCGCACTTCGGCCATTAGCCGGCGGTGAGGTACCTTATCAAAGGCCTTCTAATCAATCTCCCTACTCTTATCATACTCACTCAACATGACGTAGAAAAAACTCGAGCATGATGGTGAGACACGACCTATGCCGTCTAAACCCATGTTGGAGTCCCCCAAGTAGCTTGTAGGAATCCAAATGGTCAACAATCCTACTCGCTATTATCCCCTCTAAATATTTACCTACAACTGAAGTTAAATGGTGTTATTTATAGAGGTTCGAAGCCTCTCTTCCCACGCATGAGATAGCAGTAGCGTCCTAATCATAACAGTAAGAAAAAGACAATACTAAAAGTTTTTCTTTGCAGTCAGAGGAGAACATCCCTAACCTAAGCTAAAAGGACAGAGTGGGATGGGAAGGGGTCCTAGTAACCCCGGGACAGGTTTGTACAACGACTTCACCCGCCTCCCGAAAGAGAGAGAACCTAAAGGAATTGGCAGCCAATTTCTCTAGAATCCCACGACTCGGGACCGGAGGGCTGTCACACCCCAAGTATAAAGTTTACAACACGCAGAAGGAACGTGCATAACCTTTATACCCCCTGCGGGGAGAGAGAGGAGAGAGAGAGAGAGAGGAGAGAGAGGATGGAGAGAGAGAGAGAGAGAGAGAGGATGAGAGAGAGAGAGAGAGGATGGAGAGAGAGAGAGAGAGAGAGAGGAGAGAGAGAGAGAGAGGATGGAGAGAGAGAGAGAGAGAGAGAGAGAGAGAGAGAGAGAGGATGGAGAGAGAGGATGGAGAGAGAGGATGGAGAGAGAGAGAGAGAGAGAGAGGATGGAGAGAGAGAGAGAGAGAGAGAGAGAGAGAGAGAGAGAGAGAGAGAGAGAGAGAGGAGAGAGAGAGAGAGAGAGGATGGAGAGGAAGAGAGAGAGAGAGAGGATGGAGAGAGAGAGAGAGGATGGAGAAGAGAGGAGAGAGAGAGAGAGAGAGGAGAGAGATGGAGAAGAGAGATGGAGAGAGAGAGAGAGAGAGAGGAGAGAGGAGAGAGAGAGAGAGAGAGAGAGAGAGAGAGAGAGGAGGAGAGAGAGAGAGAGAGAGAGAGAGAGAGAGAGGATGGAGAGAGAGAGAGAAGAGAGAGATGGAGAGAGAGAGAGAGAGAGAAGAGAGAGAGAGAGGATGGAGAGAGAGAGAGAGAGAGAGAGAGAGGATGGAGAGAGAGAGAGAGAGAGAGAGGATGGAGAGAGAGGAGAGAGAGAGAGAGAGAAGAGAGAGAGAGAGAGAGAGAGAGAGAGAGAGAGAGAGAGAGTTACAAGGAAGGAAAAGAAGTACCTCAAAAGGCCTTGCAGCCCATACCGAGGTACCAATGGCAACGGGTGCCAGGGAAAATTTTCTACACGCTCAAATAGTGTGCAAGATTTGGTCTAATCTTTTCTTGAACTAATCCACCAAGGAACTATTCCTGTTATTAAAAGTTTATTTTTCTTTCAACTATCCTAGCAGTAGTAGAAAACTGGATAGAAAAGTAGAAGGCTCTCTCCCCACCCTCCGCTCCCTCCCTGCCAGAGGCAGGTACGGAAAAAGGTTGAAGAAAATACCTTGACCCTGGAAAAGTAGCCAAGGAAATTTTACAGGAAAGTGGCTATATTTACCTTGCTCACAGAGACACCGTGCAAGCGAACTCCTGCAGAATTTTCTTATGTTTTAATCTTAAACTATGAACGTGTTAAAGTAATTCCCACATATACTAGTCCTAAATCGTTTCAAATCCAACTTCTAACCATTGTTGCGAGTTGGGTTATCATTTGAACTAAACATGCTTCTAAAATCGACATCTTTGAACCCGCGTACATAAGCGTCGATTGTAGCCCATATGCCTAACGAAAGGGATTAACTTTGTGGCATTTTTCGCCAGTTTCCAATCCACCTACCTACTTCCCCACCAATACCCAGCGCGCGCGAGAGAGAGAGAGAGAGAGAGAGAGAGAGAGGAGAGAGAGAGAGAGAGAGAGGCCATGAGAAGTAAAAGAAAAAGCTTCTCTCTAATTCTTTAATTTATTATTCTGAGGCACAAAAATATTTTAGAGCAGCCACTCGACAAATCCTCGTTCATTTGCCCTTCTAAATAGTGTATACCATACATAGAGAATTTGGAAGATTCTTCCACTATTTGATTAAAATTAACCCAAATTAACTCAGTCATATAGCTATGGGTGAATCCAGGAGGAGGGGGGGGGGGGGCCTAGGAATCACATGCCCCACCTTGGCTTGAACCCCAAAGGAGATAGTCAAAATTTTACTGGTCTATAAAACGCTTTATACCATTTTTCCAAAATTGCCCTTAAAATCGACAATTTTCACGCAACTACGATAAATTTGATGCCATTGTGCTCAACAGATATTTGTCCCTCCTAAAATATAGTATTTTACTGGTGCCAAGTATATTCCGAATATACTATACCGATTTTTTCCCTTCTTCAATCTGGCAAACACTATGTAGCAGCAGCAGCAGCAGCACGAGCAGAAAAGACCGTGGCACTGAGGGTACGCTCTCTGTTCGCGTTTTTATGAATGTATTGTATATGTATGCATTATAATATAATTTAAACGTGGATCATCCCCTTAGGGGAGAGCGAGTTTTCGATACATTTCAGCTCACGCGCAGGAACAAGAAGCCCGTTTCCTGTTGCTACCTCGCAGTATGGTGGGTGAAACGTATGGTACATGAAAAAATGTGGATCAAATAAAATACTCGACATGATGTCTGTTTGGTGCCCAACCTAGACTACCTCCCATGGATACGCCCCCAATAGCCGTCATCTAATTCGTCACGATCACTATTGCTTTTGATTGCTTTGAAAGGGTATCAATACCCATGACCGA
The DNA here is from genome assembly GCA_023014485.1 of Bathynomus jamesi. Classification (NCBI taxonomy): domain Eukaryota; kingdom Metazoa; phylum Arthropoda; class Malacostraca; order Isopoda; family Cirolanidae; genus Bathynomus; species Bathynomus jamesi. The sequence goes on along the minus strand of JAJOZX010001907.1, from coordinate 262,036 downwards.
AAAGAATGCAAATCTGCCGATTTATAATTATTTTAAAAAAGCATTCAGGACTAATTTTAAACTAAGCCTTATGGATATTACTGTATTTAGTCTATCATGTAGACACGCATCAAAAATATTCACCAGAATATTGACTAGGTAAAAAAAAAAAAATAAAAAAAATAAAAAATGTAGTAGGCTTCACGACTAGCTTACACAAGGTTCTTTGATCCAATAGTCATGAGGCCCATTTTTGTAAGTTACTTTAAGATCAAAACAAAACATCCTAATCTGTCATTCATGAAGCTGTTGTGAAGTCAAAATCATTTACGAGGCATTTCTGGTGAGGCAGAAATATTATGAGCTTTCATAAACAATTTTTAACGCAGACCCTAGCGAATTAGCTTAATTATCGTCAACTCAAAATTTTATCTTAAAAATGTGAGCCCTGATAACTTTAAATTCACTCGCATTCTACTTCTGAAGTCCTATTTTTACCTTTAACTCTTTAGGTTAGGATGACTGAGTTTTGTTTCAGTTTTATCGTGGGTTTTACGATCACAAAGCGAACATCCTTTCAGAATGATCTCTTTGATACATCATTGATGAATAAATGACGTTTCATCACGATCAAAGCAATCACGAGTGCGGTGTCATTGACGAATACACTATGACCATTTAATTCAAGAATGATAAACAGATCCTAAACTCAGTAATACGAGCATGAACCTTCCCAAGAATAAGCCAAAGCCAACTATATAAAGTTGCGCCGAAAAGTATTCATACCATTACAAATGCTGTGATTTTTCTATAAAAAGCCGAATCGAAGTCTCAAATTTTTTTTACATGCCCGCGCAAGAGAAGAAGTAGGGAGCCAAAATCAAGGTCCAGGGTTCTGGAGATGCCTAGAGACGCTGCGTTTGAAAGATTGGAGGTCATAGACAGGGGGAAAGATGGATTGAGGAAGATTGTTCCAAAGTTGACAGGTTGAGTAGATGAAAGGTTGAAAATACCGATTAACCCTTGCGTTAGAGTTAGGCAGAAAAGGAATGAGAAAGTGTCGAAAGTCTGGTACTGCGTGCTCTCCTTAAAGGAGGCGGCATGCAGTTACACAGTTCAGAAGAGTAGTGTCCGTTATAATAGCGATAGTAAAGAAAGAGCGAGGCAACATTGCGGCGGAGAGAGAGGGGTTAAAAGACAGTCAGTATAAGGCGGGGAAATGATGAGACGAAAAGCCTTTGATTCTACCCTGTCAAGTAGGGCTGTGTGGGTTGAGCCACCCAACACACGAGAAGCATACACCATACAGGTGCGGACAAACCCCTGTACAGAGAGCGCAACCGAGTCGGGGTGAAGAAACTGCGGAGGCGGTACAGCACACCTAACCTCTTAAAAGCCGTTTTGGAAAGAGAGAGTATACATGATCTTTCCAGGAAAGATCACGAGAAAAGTAAACGCCAACAATGTTAAGAGAAGAGGAAGGATTGAGTTGTGTGTTGTTGAAGGTGAGGGGATAGTCGTGTGGAAGATTGTGACGAGTAGACGGATGAAGGAACCGAGTTTTTGAGGCATTGAAAGCTACAAGGTTTTTTCTGCCCCATTCAGGGATAGCAGAAAGATCAGAGGTCAGTTGCGAGATAACCGTCCTACGCGAATCATGGAGTGACTATTCAGAGGGACACTTTGGGAAGAGGATGGAGAGGTGAAGAGTGGAATCATCAGCATAGGAGTGAACAAGACAGGAAGTGCGAATTAAAAGATCATTAATTATTATTAATAAATAAAAGGAAGAAAGTGGGTGACAGGAGAGAACCCTGATGAACACCACTGTTGAAAGCTTAAGAAGAACAGTGGCCATCTACAATCGCAGTTACAGATCGGCCAGAAAGGAAATTAGAGATGAAGGCACAGATAGAAAGCTAGAAACCGAAGTTGGACAGTTTCGAAATTAAAGATTTGTCAGACTCTATCAATAACTTTCGATATGTCTAGCGCAATAGCAAAAGTTTCACCGAAATCCTGAAAAGAGGATGACCAAGAGTCAGAGATATATGCAAGAATATTGCCAGTCGAGTGTCTCTTGAGGAACCCATACTGACGATCTGAAAGAAGATTGTGAGAAGAGGGGTGGTTTAAGAATCTTCCGATTAAGGATAGATTCAAAACTTTTGGAAAGGCAAGAAATCAAAGCAATTGGACGATAGTTGGAGAGTTGATAGTGGTCACCCTTCTTTGGGACAGGCTGAATGAAAGCGAGCTTCCAGCAGGAAAGAAAAGTACCAGATGAGAGGCAAAGACGAAAGAGTGTGCCTAGACAGGGTGTCAGCACTGAAGCACAATTCTTAAGAACAGGAGGATCATCATCAGGACCATATGCCTTCCTAGAGTTGAGCCCATATAGGGCAGAAAGAACATCTTTGGGAGAGATTCTAATTTCAGACAAAGTCAGGGAAGAGGAGATGAAAGAACAGCACCAAAATCGTCCAGGGTTGAGTTGAAAGCGAAAATTTGAGCGAAGAGTTCAGCTTTGTCGGGAGAAGAGACGGTAACTGAGCCGTCGGAATGGAAAAGAGGAGGGAAAGGAGGGAGTAAAGTTGTTGAAGAGGTTCTCAGGTAGATGCCAGAAAGAACGAAAAGAATTGGAGAGGTCTTCACATTTTTTCTGATGAAGGAATTTTTGGAGTCGAAGAACAGATTTTGCACGATTCCGGGCAGAAATATAAGCTCAGTGAGAGTCAGGAGTTGGAAGGAGACGGTACCTTCTGAAAGACTCCTCTCTGTTGCGGACAGCATTAGAACAAGTTAAACCAAGGTTTTTCTTTGCATTAGTAGTAAGAATAGAATATAGAATGTATGCCTCCATGCCCGAGAGAATCACCTCCGTGATGCGCTGAACACACTCGGAAGGGCCCCGACCACGGAATCAATAATCATTCCATGGGAAATCGCAGAAGTACTGCCTTGGGGTCTCCCAATCAGCGGCGCCGAAGTGTCAAAGGCGGCTCCTCTTGGGAGGATTCAGAGGGCGGATTGGAGCGATAGGACAGGAAACAGATATAAGATTGTGGTGGGATGAGCCCAACGGAGGAAAAGGTTTGACAGAATAAGAAGGATGAGATGTAAGAAATGAATCCAGAACGTTGGGCCTATCTTCAAGACGATCGGAGATACGCGTAGGGTGCTGTACAATCTGCTCTAGGTCATTTAGGATAGAAAAGTGGTAAGCTGGTTCGCTAGGGATGTTAGTGAAATGGAAGGAAAGCCAAAGGTCGTGGTGAACATTGAAATCTCCTAACATGGAGATTTCAACAAAGGGAGGGCGGAATAGAATGTATTCCACTTTGGAAGCGAGGTTGTCAAAGAACTTTGGATAGTCAGTATAATTACGAGAAAGGTAAACAGCGCAGAAGTATTTAGTTTGAGATTGGCATGTAAGCCGTAGCCAGAGGTAGTGATGTTAAAAAACCGTTTTTTTTATGTCCATGTTGTTTTTTTTGTCGTTTTTTTTTGTTTTTTATTGTTTTTTTTGTTTTTTTCGTTTTTTTTAATAATTAATATAGATATTGCCAATTTAATTATAAGGTATACTTTTGCAATGATATATATTATAAAAATAAATAAATAAATAATAAAATAGGCCATATGGTACCAGTATAGAATGCCCTTTTCAGCCTATTTACAGAAAAAACTGGCCTCTTTCTTGCACTGAAAGTCTTATCTTGAGATCCGTTAAACTTGCGAGAACACTGGCTGGGAGCTGACTGCCCATTGTCCAACCTTTCCAGGACTCTCCCATCCATGCCTCGGATTTTGAATCTCCCACTTAACTATCCTTTAGACCCGCGATGACATATTTTCCCCCCGAGACCATCCATATATATACATACACATACACCCATATACATATATACCAATATATACATAAATACTTATATACACATATTTATATCTATTATATACCCCATACATACGCATACATCCAGAATTCCAGATACATACGCACGCATACTCACATACAGTATATACCTACACAAACTCATACACCTCTATTTCGCCCTTTCATTACCTCCGAGATCATTTAGCACATACAGTAATATCCATACAGCCAAAAGAAACTGTTTAAGCACAGACAGAGCAGCAAAGCTTGTATTTATATCCCAAAATGCAAAATTCCAAGAAAGTGAAGTAAAACATGGTGCTACATTGGCTTCGTCAATATCCAAATCTGCAATAAGTACCAGTACCTGTGATATTGAAACTATATGCTCTAATCAATCTAGTGATAATGATTCTTCAATGGAAATAGAATCAGATAATGAAAGTTAAACAGCATTAGGTTAACACAAAGGTTAAAGAAAGAGATGAATATTTTTATTTTTTTATTTTTCTATTTGGAATATATATATACACACACTGGTATTCTTGCCAATCACAATTATATATATTGTTTTATACCAGTATTATGTATTTTTTATTATGTATATTATACCAGTACCTGTGATATTGAAACTAGCATATATGCTCTACCCAATCTAGTGATGATTCTTCCATGGAAATGAAGGTTAAAACAACATTAGGTTAACAAAAAGGTTCAAAAAAAGGTGAATATTTTCCTTTTCTATCTGGAATATATATACTGGTACTCTTGCCAATCACAATTATGTATATTGTTTGAAACGAGGAAGAATGTTTTATGTTCTAGTTAAAAAATATATATACCGTACATATAAAAAATGAGGGTTTGTTTTTCCTTTCTATTATATACTTTTTGCGTGATTCAATTTTTCTAAAAGATGACTATATAGTATATTACTAGGTATAACCGTATAAGCATGGTAGTATAGTAAATTATAGGTAATACTAATATACTTATTAGATTAAAGGAAGAAAAATATGGAATAAGTTTAAAACAATAAAAAACAAAAAAAACAAAAAAAACAGACTACCTTCGTTTTAAACAAAAAAAACGACAAAAAAAACAAAAAAAACGACACAATAAAAAACGACTCACATCACTAGCCAGAGGGTATATATAGAATTCGGAAGATTAGAGTTCGGGAATACGAGAACAAGTTAGGTCATTCAGTACATATACGCAACATCCACCTCTGGACTGAAATTGAGTATAGAAAAAGTAAGAGGGTACAGAAAAGGTGTTGCTGTCAGTCGTCCCAGACACCCCGAATTTCAGTGAAGAAAAGAATATAAGGTTTGGAGGAGAGGTGGTGTTCAACAGATTGAAAATTTGAGAAAAGGCCACGAATGTTGCAGAAATTAATGAAGAGTTAATCAGGCAGAGGCCCAGAACATCTCGAATGGGTGGTAGCAGATCCAGCTCAGCTACCCGGGTCTGCATTCCAGGTATAGGCAGCGGGTGGAGCCAGAAGTGGGGGTATTTATGGTCCCTTCTCCAGGGAACTCAAAGGCTCTTGACGTTGCCATTTTTTTTAATTTTAAAAAGTTTGTGTAGTGCGTAAGATGCGTGTATATGTAGTGAGGAATAGGAAGAAAAGCGTGTTTGAGAGCATGCTAGATAGACTACTCACAAGGTAGATAGGTAGATGAAACGCGAAAAAAGACCAGCTAAGGAGGACAGTGACAGAAGAAACAGGGGTTCCAGCACACACTATATTCTGTCGAACGTCCCACCCCCGAGGGAATACTTCCCTGGTCGATTGGTTGTCTCGCCGACCTCAACCATCACCATAATGTTTCTACCGGATTCAGGCCTGGGAATTGGGATAGCCAGTCCCAAGACCTTTATTCCGTTGACCTTCAGCTATGCCGTCATAGATTCTGACGTACGCTTCGGATCATTTTTCTGTTGGAAGGTCCAATGTTGTCCGAGGAAGAGCTTCTACATTGATTGCCGAAAGTACTGCTGCATTATATCTCGATATTTCCTGGAATCCACGTGTTTATCGATGACGCGGGTGTTGCCCATACCCGAGGCAGCAAAGCAGCCCCATAACACGAGTGATGCCTCGTGAGTGATCTCGACTTCACAATAACTTCATAAAAGACAGATTAGGATATTTTTTTTAACTAACAAAAGTGGACATCATTCTTGAAGAGAAGCGGATTAGCATTTAAAAAAAAAAAAAAAAAATATCGGACAACTGCGTGACTTAGCGCAACTTTATTTTTAAATATCAGTTTATCCGAAGCTTTCGAAGATGAAAGATCAATCTTACTGACGAAGAACAACTGCGCCTTACAGTACGATACGAAATAAAGTCAATAATAAAAGGCTTCATAAAGAATATTTAATTCAAAGATATGAATATTAAATATTTGAGTTTACTGCAACTAAGAAAATGTCGATTCAATTCATAAACAAAGCGAAAAAAAACTGAAATCGAAACATTTTGTTTTCACAAAAACTGAAATCTAAAATCGAACTGATATGTGTACAGTATATATTTTTTTTTTATATACCCAAACGCCTTTCCCACCGGAGTGAGGTCGCGTCAGGAACGGGTGGGAAGCTCCTCAATCGTTCACATTCATTTCATCAACTGACATGACAATAATGCACCTTCGTCGGGGCAACAATTCCACAACCAAGCCCCGCGGACGACTACACGGTTTACCCAAACCGCTTCATAACACCATGAGGCGGCACACTGCCAGCCCGTTGCCCCCCATATACCACATCGTTCCACTTTTTTCTATCCAGCGCGCGTCTTTCACCCTTCCAGACGTCCAGGCCCCACTGACCCAAAGCTTCCTTCACCCTATCCCTCCATCTCCTCCCCGGTCTACCCTCCCCCTTTCCCCCTCCGCCTACGACGGGTAAATCCTTTTAGCATCCTCTCCATATGTCCAAACCATTTTAACACCCCCATCATCCACTTTCTCCACAAGACTCCCTCGACTCCCACACCTCTCACGGATAACGGAGTTTCTCACACGATCAATCCACCCTACAGATCGTCCTCAAGCATTTTATTTTCAGTACAGCCACCCTTTTCCTTTCCTTCGCATTCGCCACCCAAGCCTTACATCCATACACTGTTGGCAGTTACCTTCATGCATACCCATCTTCGCACCCATACACTGATCTCCTTCCAAACATTTCTTAGGGCACCCAGTACCTTTGCCCCCTTTTTCCACCCTGTGACTCACCTCCGCCTCCATAGTCCCATTCCTCGCCACATTCACCTCTAAGTACCTGAAACACGCCACTTTTTCCACTTCCTCACCATACAAACTTACACTCAGTCGCTCACGAACCTCCCTTTCACACCACCACATAACCTTACTCTTATTCACATTTATTCTTAGCTTCCTTCTTTTACACACCCTCCCGAACTGTTACCAGTCTCTGTAGCTTTTCTCTAGAGTCCACCACCAAAGCCGTATCATCCGCATACAATTGATTCACTTCCCAAGAACCTCCCCCGACAACATGCTTCACCCCGATCCCCTCCCCATGACCCTTGCATTCACCTCTTTCACCACCCCTTCCATAAACACATTAAACAAGCCTGCCGTAGACCCACTTTCACCGGAAACCACTCCCCTTCCTCTCTTCCCACACGCACACACGCTCTACTCTCTCGGTAAAACTTTTCACCGCATTCAACAACGACCCACGCACCCCAGAGAGCTGCAGCACTTGCCACAACGCCTTTGTCAACCCTATCACAGGCTTTTTCAAGATCCATGACCACCACATACAAATCCCTTTCTTCAAGTATTTCTCACATCATCTTCAACGCAAACACCTGGTCCACACACCCTCTACCTCTTCTAAAAAACCCTTTAAACCCACCCCAATCTGTTGCTCCGTGCATGCCACCACCCTTTCAATCACCACTTTCCCATACACCTTACGTGGTATAGTCAAGAGACTAATTCCTCTATTATTCGAGCATACATTTTTGTCCCCCACTGCCTTTATACAGAGGGACAATACACGCACTCTGCCAGTCTTGAGGCATCTCGCTTCTGTCCATACACGCATTAAACAGACGCACTAACCAATCAACACTGCACTCACCGCCTTTTCTCAGCTCTACAGCTATCCCATTCACTCCTACCGCTTTCCACCTTTCATCCTGCCTTGGGCCTTCACCAACAGAGCACCAATCTCTCCTTTATCATCATCCTGACCATATCCACGCACATTCAGACGCCTGAGCCGTGGCGGGAAAGCAACCGCTATGCCCATTAAAACTAATACGTTTTGGTTACAACATTTCGTCTTTATGTGGAAATTATGGTTTTTCGTATAAACTGAAAATTTACACCGGAAAAGATTCAGCTAGAAGATCGGAAGAACCATTCGGACAAGTTGGCATTCATCCGTTAGATGCAATAGGAAAAAACTATCCCAAGCACCATGAACAATTTATTTACAAACACAAAACTCTGAAATTACTATTTGAAAAATGATATAAAGCAACGAAACTGTTGATGAAAAGAGAACGGATGAAGCAACGAAGTTAATGATATCTAAAAAGGAACTAAAGAAGAAAGATCGAGGTAGTTTTGACTATCGCTGCAATGGGGAAGCTTTTGTGTGTAAATGGAGTGACAATTCTATTCTCAATCTTGCCAGCAATTCTTTTACACATGAACCAGTTCGAAATGTAACCAGACGAGTTGGAGGAGTATCGTAGGTAGCTCAGAAATAAAACGGCCACATCTCACTCGTCTTAAAACAAAGGAATGGGAGGTGTAGAGTTGATGGATCACCTTTAAGCGTCATATAGACCTATGATCCGACCTATGGGATATAGTTCTTTGTGAAATTTGCAAGTAATTTGCTGGCCTGATTAACTATACGACCCCTTACTTTTATGTAGGCCTATTTAGATTTTTTTACTGCAGTGTTATTTACTTTGAAATAAAATATACAAAGCATTCTTTTTTTTCTGTAAACACCCGTTTTAGATAATTTTATACACGCACCCTGATTTACCCTACCAGTGAGGTAAAATAAGGGGGGGTTTCCCCTCCTTTGAAAAAAAAAACAGACTCGCACACTAACAGTTAACAATGAAAAACAATTAACCGTAATAATTTAAAGTGGACACGATAAAAGCTCGTGAGAAGAAAAATCGGATTGTTTGAGGCAGGAACAAAGGAATTACAAACACTTTAGCACTAAGTACCCCATTTTATCGGACTCGCTGCTACTGTGTAGACACGTCAACGGGTATACAAAGAGTGGTTTCAAGAACTTTCTTGGATGCAGCTCTCAGGATACGAATACGTTTTATTACCGCACGAGCAGTAATACAATGTTTCCAGTAAATATATTTCACAACTTTTATTTGAATACTCTTATTTGTTTAATTAAAATAACTTCGTGTTCGTAAAAAAAAAAAAAAAAAAAAAAAGTTTTTATTAACGAGTGAAAGAAAAAAAATCGCATTTGCACGGGCTTCAATACTTTTTGGTGGAACTGTATACACACTCGCCTGTTTCTCGTAACTTAGTTTTTCTTAATTTTTTAACTTTAACAAGTATATCTCACTCATTGGAATGAGTTTAATTTAATAAAATATCCCCCCTCTTTTAAAGAACGTGACTCTTACATTAAAAGCGCCCGTTAGTCTAGCGTTACGTAAATACAAAAATTGCTAATACGATACGGAACTTCCAAAACTAATTTGAACTGTCAGATTTGCTGCAATGATAATGAAAGCAAAAAAGGCATAAACAGCCGGCTACAAACTACCAACGACATAATAGTATGGTATGTGGGCGCTCTTCACTTTACGCAAAGCGAACTTACCTTCCAGAACCACTGAACGACGATGTGATTAGGATGGTAATCACCCTTGTAAATGGTGTTCGCCTTCCAATCCTTCACGTCAATGGAAACGATGCCGCACATCAGAAGCTCCAATTCGTTCTCGTCGAAGATCTTTATGTGCGACAGAGGAACCACGTCGTTGAACCCCTCCATGAAGGCCTCCATCTGCGGGTGGATTCTTTCTACGAATCTCCATCTGATCACCAAACTAAGAAAATATTTGAGTTCAGTACCACTACAATTCCAATTTAATGTAACTTCACATCACTTTTTTTTTTTTTTTAAAGGTGTTAACATGGGTGCAGTTGTCAGACTCATTTCTGCAATGATCTCTATATTTGAACAATCCTTACCACAAAATAATTTCTCGAAGGCCAAAGGATACTGAGCATTGTTTCAGCTTAAATATGACTAACCCTTTTCAAGGTACATAACTTAAAGCGTTACTCGTAATAGAGTTTAGAATGGATTAAACCAAACGGAGAAAAAATTCTTGACTGAATCCAACTTTATCTAAATTTCCTGCCTAATCCGTGCTAAAAAATCCCATTATTATTAATTATTATTATTACGGATCACGACAAACTCTTCAATAGTTATTTCAGTTTTACAATTTGATATGTCTAACCTTAAATAAATCTTTTCCTCAACGACAAGCCGAAAATGAAAATATTCCTTACTCTATGTATTCATCCTTATTTTCGTTCGTGACAGGAACGTTGCCCCCATTCGGTTTGAGCGCGTGAGAAGTCGTCTGGCCGAACTGTTCCTCATCTACGCAGAAGGTCAGGTCAAGGTCGACAGGATCATTTTCCTGTTGCATCATAAGTTGTTGAATTAAGGGCACATTTATTTCTTTACGAGTTTGTCTTCAGTAAGTAGTGACCACCAGCATAACAGTTGAAACGCTAACAGACAAAGCAGAGGCAACAAGTACAAAATGTAAGGTCTTATTTGTTGCGTCTGCAATGTCTCGCATTAATATACACTTCCCATACTTAGTTTTAAAAATATGGATTTCACATACAGGGCGTCCCAAAAAAATGTATACACACTTTAAATAATTATAAAGGCAGTGTTTATTAAAATACATTTCATTTTCAAAATGTAATAGAATCTACAGACATTATTTAATTGTTTTGTCAACGCCTGTTTTCAAACTGACGTCCGTTCTGGTCCAGGCACTGCTGATAACGCGAAGCAATGGAATCGCAAACATCACGAAACATTTCGTTTGGTATTTGTGTGCATTCTCGTTCAATGGCTGCTCTCAATTCAGCGACTGTTGCAGGTTTTATAGCGTAGACTTTGTCTTTTAAGTATCCCCATAAAAAAAAGTCTAGTGGTGTGAGGTCTGGTGAACGCGGAGGGTATTCTACGAAACCCCTTCGTCCAATCCACATCCACATCGTGCCAAGTACCACTCGCAATACTCCACTCTTCGGTCCGGATCATCATCATCATCTTCATTAATAGCATGGACTAATCTTGGAATGTAACTTTTCCATTGACAGCGCTTCAAAATGCGTTGGACAGACGATTCTGAAATTCCTACCTCACGACTCGCTTGCCGCACAGATTTTCTTGGACTTTGGTGATACGTTTCCAGTACTCTTTCTTGCTTTGTGGGGCTTGTCGATGTCCGTGGTCTTCCGGAACGCTTCTTGTGGACATTCTGAACAGTTCCATCGGCTTCAAACTTATCTCTAATTCGAGTGATGGTAAGTCGCGTTGGTGGATCTGTTTGAAACTCCCTCCTAAACTGTCTTTGCACTTCAACTGCGTTTTCACACTTCCAGTAGCATTTTAGAATGAATTTCCTTTGTTCAAAGCTTAGTCTGACTGCCATTATTAATTCTAATGGGTTTAACTTGGAAAGAAAGAAACATCAATTGAGCTATCAGCTGTTAAAGTGTGCATACATTTTTTTGGGACGCCCTGTATATATAGTATGCTAATTATTTCTCAAAAATTAATACTTTATCAATTACTCCTTAATAATACAGATTTAACACATTCTCCCAATACATCGCGGAGCGCCGAAGTTTACAAAAGGCGTTTAACTGCGTGATTTACCCTTTACAAAGAGCGAGGGTGAACCTACAACATAACGTGGAATCCGAACCACGAGTCACTACATTATCCGAACGCGAAGGACGGTCACCCATTCAACTATCATACTTAAACGTCGCTTAACTTATCTTAGGGGAAATGGTGTAACGGCGTAGCCGTAACGTAACCCTCAGAAAAACGAACGGATTACCTTTATCCACAGTAAAGAATTGTAATACTCCGAATCAACGCTTTCCATATCGCGCAATTCGATTGGTTTTGCCAGCATCATTTTATAAAACGGACGAATAAAGAAGGCTGAAAGATAAAAATTAAAAGTTTACATTAGTAATATTAACAAAAGTTTACGCGTGTGTGTGTGTGTGTGTGTGTGTGTGTGTGTGTGTGTGTGTGTGTGTGTGTGTGTGTGTCAAAAAATCTCAATTGGTTATAATTAATGCGAAAATCCATGCAACATTTTTTAATATAAAAAGATTAAACATATTAATTTAAATTTTTTTTTAAATTATAAATATTTCTAAACTTATGAACTTATAATTAAAGCTAAAATACAAAAGTTCAAAGTTAAGATTGGGACTTACTGGCCACCCTGTGTATATGATACAAACCCACAAGGAAAGAGGAAAAAATTACTCAGTCTTTTAGTGTATTCAGCAGTACACATCGTCAGGGAATGACGAGGTGTACTGCTGAATGCACGAAAAGCCTTTGAATAATTTTTTCTTTTTTCCTTGTGGGTTTGCATCATTTATTCATTTCGTGTTTAACTAAAATTAATTTTATATATATATATATATATATATATATATATAGGGTGCGGCATAAGTCGGTTTACCGAGAATAATGAAATCACATTGTGAAGGATAATATTTATTATATTATTTATGACACAAATTGTTGAAAGTGTCCTCCTCCATGTTGAATACACACGTTGCATCTTTGAACCACTGAACAACAAACAGTGCTGCACAGTTCTTTATTATTATTCAACGTTTCGAACTCTTGGCGTATCAAAGTCTTCGTGTGATCGAAGTCCCGAGGTTTCTGGCCGTAGACGCGTTGTTTGATGTCTAATTTTCTGTTCATCGTGTAAGGACGAAAAAAAAATTAACACTGTAGAGACTGCAATTTCAACAGTATTAAACAGCAAGCTAGTCAACTTAGTACTGCACCCAACGTACTTAAGTCAGTGTTGCCAAATATAAAAATTTTTCTCTGTATATTTTAGTCTTCACAAAGCGATTTCATTATTGTCGGTAAACCGACTTATGCCGCACCCTGTGTGTGTGTGTGTGTGTGTGTGTGTGTGTGTGTGTGTGTGTGTGTGTGTGTGTGTGTGTGTCACTCGATAAAATTCACTAATATATATATATATATATATACCGTATTTATTAGTGAATTTTAATAATCGTGGCACGTAATTTTGTTCATAACAGGAAATAATGAGAACGTGCGTACCTTTAGAATAATAGTAACGATAATGTTAACATTTTCTCTGTAAATCTCATCAGGAATCAAATATTTAAGATTCTAAGACTAAATATTAGAGTAAAAGGAAAAGCTTTACAGTTCTTGTTTTACATTAATTACAAGAAAATCGATACGCCTCCAGATAAAAGGTGGACCATAAGTCGGTTTACCGGAAAAAAAAAAACCTGCCACAAGTCGATAAGCGACTTATGGCCAATGTTCCCTCTAAGGTGTGCGCGTGCGCGCGCGCACACGCTTTGTGAAACCCGCGCACACGCTTTGTGAAACCCGTGCACACAGCAAAATAAAATGCGCACAGGCTCAAGCGTATCATGAGTCACGACATTAAATGAAGTAATTTAAAAAATTTCAGTTTAATGAATTCTGTAAAGAACACATTAAAAAACTGTTTGAAAGAAAATCATTTGGACATGCTCATGCGAATTAAAAGTTACTTGAATGATGACGGATGTATTAATCTTCATAGAGTTTATTTGGAATGGACAAATGCTAAAGATCGTAGGGAGAAATCATAATCATACTTAAATGAAAGGCACTTTCATTTAATGTTATTTTGATTATATTTTATTTTATTGAATTTTATTATTTTTTATTTTATTCCTATTTTGTGAATGGATAAAATCATGTATTAATCTTGAAAGTCTATTTTAAATTGCTAAATGCTAAAATTTGTTTTGAGAAATGATAACTAAAATAGTAATTTTCAATTAATGTTATTTTAATTTTATTTTACTATTTTTTATTTTATTAATATTTTTAGAATGGATAAAATGTTTTCTTTCATAAGAATATATAATATTTTAAACAGATTTTAATATCCATTTAATAGTACCGTAATGATCAAGCTATCACCTTATGGAAATAATATTTATTAAGTATTTAATATTTATATATATTTAATTTTGAAGATAATAGCGCTCAGAAAAGTTTGCACAATTTTTCACCATGAATGTAAATGTATGCACAACGAAAATTTCTTGCGCACACGGACTAAAAAAAATTAGAGGGAACATTGCTTATGGCCCACCCTGTATTTACATTCAACAGTCAAATACATTACGATATTTTATTTGCTTTAATGTTTAAGAACGGCTTACTAACGAATTTGTTCTAGTGTCATTTAAAATATATTTTCACTTCGTTTTCTATTATATCAGTAGCGAGAAGAATGTGGTTTGTATGTTCACTCACCATCGAGCAATTTGCCATGATATACTGCCATGCCGGCAACTCTTCCTATGAACTTAAAATACCTCAAGTGCTCTTCATTGCACATACCCGAGTAAGGATTGATTTGGAGGGTGTAATTGTCTCTGAAATTAAAATAAACTTCTCATTACGGGTCACATGGCCTCGTTCAAACCGAGACACGGTAAAAATACAAATGCAAACCTTCGGCAAAAACTTTTCATTTCGATTTCAACATTAAATTATAGATAGAATAACCTTTATTAATAATAATAAAATAAATAAATTTTTCAATTTACAATGACATGAATAATTGTGAAGCTCAACTATTTATTTTATTTAATTTGGCCCTTACGCTTAGGCTTTACTGGGCTCTTATTAAAAATAAGCAGCTAGTTGTTATAAATTTATAATAATAAATAAGTAAATAAGTAAGTATTATTAATAGTTAAAACATGTATTACAATATTAAACAATATTAGTAGACATTAATCGTAGATTTTTGTTAGTATGCCATTAATAATCACGATTTCAACTTGGTTTTAAACAAATTTACATTCACAATATTTTTTATATCGGCATGCAAGTCATTCCATAGTTTCAATCCAATGAAAATGGGTAGTTTTTGAGATGAAGACAATCTAAATTGAGGTATAACAAGCTTTGATCTAGTTCTGGTCTGATACGATTGGATTTCTTGAGTTACAAAATATCTATTTACCCATTGCAAATTAATGTTTTTCTTACACTTGTAAATAAGAATAAAATGTGCCAGTTTGGTTATATCGTTGAGCTTTAGTAGGTTCAGCTCTTTAAATAATGCACTAGAGTGATCAAGGAAATCAGCATCAGATAACCTTATTGCTCGTTTTTGGATGACAAAGACACCATTTAATGCGTTGTTAGCGGAGTTTCCCCAAACAAGGGTGCAGTATGTTATACAAGGAAGAACAAGAGTATGATAAAGAGTCAATAAAACTTGTTTAGGGACTACATTTCTAAGTTCAAACATTATAGCAACGCTCCTCGAAATCTTTTTCGCGATATAATTTACATGATCACTCCATTGCAAATTCTTATCTAGCATTACACCAAGAAATTTTGTTGCAGTACACTCCTTTATGGCGATTTCATTAACATTAAGTTCATCAAAATATACATTTCTTTTATTAGTAAAAATCATTAAATTTGTTTTACTGGTATTTAAGAAGAGTTTATCGGTGGTCAACCATTTCATTACACTGATGAATAAAATATGAATAAAAAATACAACACGCACAAACCCAAAAATTTAACTCTTTCTTAAGATTAAATAAATTACTTACGTAGCCGCGTATTCAAACAAGCCGTAGTAAGGGTTGAACATTTCTTTGGACAAAAGGTAAAAGAATTCTCTACCCACTCCACCGTAATCCAAGCCAACCTGAAAACAAAAAACTTAAAACGAACCAATATTAATGATGGCAATTCATGGATAAATGGCGGGAAAAATTAACGTACCAATGAAATGGTCAAATTATAAAGTTGGGGAAAAGCGAGTCCAAAACGACCAATCGTATTACCTTCGATCTCGTACGAAGGCAATTGAATTCCTTTTTCCAAAAACCAAATAAGAATTAGTGTTATAGCAATGGTGAGAAAAGGAAACCGAAAACTTGAGTAAACAAAGAACTTAAAACGGTTAAAATGAGCGTTAGATAAAGCATCTCCGGACTGACCTCCCCTTCAAATTCTATCCACAACTTGGTCCTGAGGTGGTCAACTGTGTTCACGTGACTTATAATATCGAAAGCATTTTCGAGGATGTTGTTTCTTTTCACTTTAATGTCGAATTTATTTGGGACGTTCGTCTGAAACGAGAATTTATTACTTCATTATCAACGTTGAATAAACAAAGTTTCATTTCCACATTTTCAAACCCTTCCTTTCAATGCGAAATCAGGTTTGCACAGTGCCACACTTCCCAAATGCCTTAGCAGTAATCAAACAGTTTTACTTATAAAGTTCGCTCGGTTCGGTTTTACGAAGATTAAGTCTATTCCACGTTTCTATATGAATAAACATTGAAGATTTTGGTACTGCGTCAACCACAATGTGCAGGTTAATTTATATTATTATTTTTTACGCATGTGCTCGACTCCCACCCATACCTCCTCTCTCCCACCACAAAAAAATAAACTCGGAAATAAGTTTAAGCTACTAAAAAAAAAAATCAACTTTACACTTTTAATGACACCGAAATATTTCACAGGAAACGACTATTCTATAAACAAGTTTCGGAAAAGTGAAGTTTTATCTTCAACATTCTAACTTTCGTCTTCGAAGCGTACAAGTATACCAAAGTACAAAGTCTGGTACTTACAGGCGTTGGCAGATTGCTTTTTAAATATTCGTACTTTTGTTTGTAATCTCTTGAGTAAGGAATTGCCTTGCCAGCGATTGCGGGGTTCAATAATCTCGGGTCTTCCCACGTTGTAGTTCCCTTTTCTGATAAAAAAAACTATTAGCAGCTTTAAAGCATAAATTAAATATACGATACACTAACACGGATACGCAAAATAAATTTACAATTGATAAATTGCGAAAAAATTGAAAGTACCAATTAAATATTCAAGTTGTATATCTTACGCAAGTCCTAATCAAGATTACTTTCCTAATGTAACAACGCGTCTATATCACGACTACAAAGCATTTATGAAAAAACTATACACGCCTGTTATACAGTTTACAACAGGACCTACTTTAACCCCAGGCCTAAACAAGCCTACAATACGGTACCTTATATTGTAATTTAATACAAAATATTAATTTATTGTATTGTATAACTACAAATTGCCTTTGGATGTGGGATGAAGCCCATTAGGAAAAGAGAAAATTACCATCAGTGGAACAAAATAATATGTAGGCATTGAGCCTGCGCATCAGAGACCAGACCATAACACCTACATTAATAAAAAAAAAAAAAACTTGATAACGTATTTTTTCATATCAAGCTTTCCATCACCGACGTCATCAAAAATAGTTCGAGAAGAAAAGTAAAGAAAGTCCGCAATTATACTTCTGGTGATTTTCCGTCTGCTAACGTAAACAAAAAAAGCAACACAATCAAAGGAAATTTTAACTCAGAGCTCGCCGAGTGGGAAGCATTACTTTAGGCAAGGCAGACTTGTTAATCTTTCTACAAGTTCAAAGTAAATAAATTAACAAAATAGGATAGGATAGTGAAACAATTGAGCAGAGTTGCCCGTGTTAATTCATTGCAACAGACACCTTCCATACCCTAACAACAAACGAGAAAGTACACAACCGCTAAGAATTGAGAAACCCCCAAGTTACCCTACGCGGAGGACAATAAAAAAGGTACGTTGCCTACAACAGGTGTTCTCTCTCTTTACCATGGGTTACGCTTAATACCGAAAGCAAACAAATTTCACACACACACACACACACACTTATAGCGAAAAAGCATAGGCTTTGTCGATCAAAATAGTAAATCTGATAGGAAATTTTCATCGGATCACCAGGTTGACAGGTAATCACTATAAGCCTATAGCTTTTTCAAAGCATTCACTGCTACTTACTATGGTCAATGAAGAACGTCCTGCCATCAGTGTGCACCCTCTGCACCCATCCCTCAGGAAGGGGCCCCAGTTCGTCTTCGTGTCTCCAATTTGTGGGGTGTCTTTGATTCGGAGGGGAACTTGGCATACCAGATCGGGGGTCTATCCATGTCGTCTGCTTATTCAAGTGATCTATAATCACGCGACGGATAATATATAAAACTTCCTTAATATGGGAACAAATTTAACTTAGGAAAGCAGCAACTTTCACTTCCTGAAATATACTTTTCTTCAAAATCCACAATACTGAAGTAAAATGTAATCTCTCTTGATTACTCTTCACACGAGAAACTTTATTAGTTAAAATTTTTCCTAACTACTTTCCTTAAAGCCGCTTTTATACGTTCTGCCCTCAATTAACTAGCATTTAGTTAAAAGCTACTACGCAAAAATCATTCTCAAATAATTGAAGAGTGAAAACGAACTTTGAAAAATTTTAAAATTTTAAATACCCTCACCCTGGTTATTTGAATTCCCTAAAACTTAAAAGGGGTAAAAATCCATCTTTTTTTTTCAGATTTTGATCAAATCAGTTTAACAAAAGATTAACACGTTAGTTTTTTGTTCTGCTTGATGATGACGGTTCATAACTGACACGTAACATATTTTAATAATAATTGTTTCTTTTTTGAAAGATGTTAGAGAAATTAAAATTCTATCATGAATGAGCATACCTATAAAGAAAACACTTCCATTTGGAGCCACCTGGCTGGTCCAACCTTTAGGTAAAGATTCATCGCTGGTATTATTTCTATTCTGAAAAGATATATATTATTTCATAGAAATTCGAAATCAAAGTTAAAAATTACCATTACCATAAAAAAAATAAAAATAAAAAGTATTCCACTCCAACTCTTATGGCTTCCTTCAACAACACTAAGGCCGGCCGCACACAGGATCGTCTGGCGACGACTAGTCACGTGTGATTTTACATTGACAGAATGCGACCCCGCACACTGCAGCGACCGCGACACGATTCTGGGGAATCGCGGTCGCTGTACTGTGCGGGGCTTCCATTCTGTCAATGTTAAAAAAAAAATGCGCCTCGAGTCGTCAGTCGCAAGACGATCCTGTGCGCGGCTGGCCTAAAAGGATTAGTTAAACAAACTTTTAATTTCCTTCATGAACAACATAACGAGAAATCCACCTGCAGAGGACCAGAACCTTTGAGCGAAGTCCTTTTACGGGAGTGAATCACCAAGTCTCCTTTGCACGTGTGGCATCCTTTAAGGAACTTTCTTTGAACGTCTACCCATTTAGATTTACGTCCTCCTATTCTTTCGGAGAAAGCTTCTCCATCGACGCAATGTCCATCAGCACCACGATCTGAACTCTCCTTAGGGCTCTCTGAAGATATATTTTTGGCAAAACTCGATTCGCCATCTTCAGACTTCTCGTGGAGTGCGAAAGGAGGCTCGCAGCCTAACTCCAATATCGTCGGGGGAGGAGATTCCGATCCCCAATCGTATCCCGGTTCTTCATCAGGATGATACCGGAAACTGAGGGTACTTCCACACCTGGCCGGAGAGGAGCTCCCTTCGCTTTGTAAGGAGCTTTCCGGCCTACTAGGGATATCCAGACCAATTCCCTCCCGTCCGGTCTCAGTCCGTCTCGGAATCAAGGGCGAAGCCTCGTTCCCAATCTCCAGAATCTCAAATATATCCAATTCGCTCGCCACAGTTTCGTCCGAACTTGACGCAGAATCAAAGTCCCGTTCGTAATTTACTCTCAAATTAACGTTCTGGTAGAGACTTTGGTAAGGCGAATCCTTATTTTCCTTTTCCTGAAGCAACTTGAGAGACTTCAGTCTGTTCCTTCCTCTTGCCACCGTGATGTCTTCACGCTTCTTGACTCGAATCAAACTTTTAACGGCAGAATAAAGATTTTTCTTTAAAGTATTTGGACTTTCGTTTTCCTTTTGCGAGCGCTCCGTTTCGTTCGCTTCTCTCTCCCTCTCGTTACTTTGGGAAGCCATCTCTCCTCCATTTTCCAATTCAAAGACGGGGTGGTATCTTCTCGCATTCGAGCCTTCTCTTTCGTTACTCTCCCTCTCGTTCCTCTCTTCTATTCGTTCTCTCCTCCTCCGCGTATCCTTCCTGTGAATGGACCTCGCCTCGGGGTCCTCGAAGACATATTCCGTGAAGGATTGCTTCTCCGACTCGTAACTGATAACCACTACCTCAAATTCGTTCATCAAACTCTCAACAAACTCGCTCTTAAAAGTGTCAATATTTAGGATACTGAATTTTTCAACCTCGAAAGACGACGGTGAAGAAACCGTCTTTCCCCGATAGAGATTTGGCTAAAACTGAATAGAGCGTAGTATAATCATCTTCAAAAAGGCATAAGGAAGGAAGCCATTTAGTCGAAGCCTAGTGGAAGAATTTTCTATTTTTCATTCTTAGATTAACAACTCCCCGCGACACTACAGCTTAGGATAAAAATATCGAATTACTAACGATACAGGTGGCGACAAAATCTGAAATATTCAATAAGAAATATAGCTTTAGTCGTAAACTATTAGGTCCTATTAATTCCAGATTTTGTGGCCACTTTGTATCGTTCACGCAGTAATCAAGGATACTATTCTACACTCTCGATTCAAAATAAAATAATCTTATAAAAATTAATCTACAACGATGCAAATATACGAATACATATATAAATAAATAAATTAATAGACTCGTAGCTAATAGTGAAGCCTCAAAAATGCTGTCACATGCAGCAACACGATCAATTATCTGTACATGCAATTAAATACAGTGTATATTTGCGAAGCAAAACGTTCATGACAATTTGCTCCCTGATCACACTTCGCATTAAAAGAAGGGTCACTTTATTCTCTTACGTATCTCCAAAATTCATCTAAATTAACGTAGTGAATAATATCACCTCTATCATAATGCTAACTAATAAGGTTTAAAAGTTAATTTAGTTAAAAGTCAATTCTCCCATTTTCTAATTTAACTTTTATAAATAAAAAATTACGATTCTGGGAAACTGGAAATAATTATTTTTCTCGATTCATTGAAGTACTACAGGTGATTTACACGACGCATTATTATTATTAAATCTGCGCAAACCTAGTGGTCTATAATGGGCTGAAGCAAGAACTACAGGGTGAGCGAAAAGTCCCTATGCACCCGCAAGAAGTGTAGTGAACCTGTACCTGCACTGTGTTGGAAGTGAACAGGTGCACAGGGACTTTTCGCTCACCCTGTATTACCAAATACGAGTAGATATCGGAACTACTGATTTAAACTTCAGGTATTACGATAGTGAAAACCCAATTTAATTAAATTTATTTTGTGCTATGCCTTTTACAGAAATTTGGATAAATAACTCGTTCATCATGCCTCAAAGTAAAGTTTAAACAGCACTGCAAGGATCATCAAAGAGTTCTGGACTAGGCCTAGATTTTTTTATGTACGGCGAGTTCCCAATCGTGGGGAACACTGTCGTAGCGTAACCCAGACTTTCGTAAGCGACTGTACAATGTAAGTGAAACTAATAAATGTATCGAGGTACCCCAAGGTAACAAATGTCGTGTAATTTAAAAAAAATAAACTAAAAAATAATCTTTAAACTATTGATAAACTATAGAAATAAATATTTAAATAAACCTCCACCATTTGCAATTTCATTCAAATGAAAATGCAACTGAAAAAAAGATATCGTGCCTTAAAATCAAGGTTTTTAATCGTTTTATGTAAGGACGATTCACTTACACGAGAATTTAAGTCTCACCTGTGAGACGGAGCTATGAGAGGTGCTTGGTATTCGCCCATTACTGTGGGCTGTGGTGGTGATACTACTACTATTAACACTACTAGTAGGTGTGGCTGAGTGCTGGTTTCTTCTCTGTATGTTTTCAATCTGTCGAAGCAAAGCAATTCATTCATTTGCAAGCAGAGTGGATTTAACTAATCTTCATACAACGAATCAAAGAGCGAAGCGAGTAATCATACGCTTTTTGCCTTGCTTTCTTAAGTCTCAGTTTCCGAGCGGGGGGGGGGGGGGGGGGGGGTATACAAACCTTAAACACGTTCCTTCGTTTATACCAGTTAACCAGAAATAATTGTGTAATCTTTGAAACTTGAAATAGTTTTAAATATACTAGTTGGGGGGGAACAAATAAATAATAGTCGGGTGAGAGTATCAAAACCACGGAGTAAAGTTGTGAAAAGTAAGTTTGGTTTCATTTTTTAAATTTTTCAGTGAATCAGGACCGGCTTTTAAATGGTCGAAGGAGTGAAAGAGAGAATCGATTTCATCTCTTGAAGACAGAGCGCGTTTCTTTCAAAACATTTGCTTCAAATACGCTATACTGTACTGTAAAATGGTTTAATCATTTCACTTTTTATAATTCACAGTTGTGGCAAAGAGAAAACGAAAGTTAAAGGGAGCAAAATCTATGGAAGAAATACTGAAAATTACGGAACTCTGCAAGAACTCGTAACTGGTTCAAGAAAATGTGACACACTGGAATCAAAGTGTATCGCTTTCCTTTTTACATACGTACGTTACTAAAATCTCATTTCCCAACGAATTGGAGTGACCAAGCCCGACACAGAATACAGGTAATGAAGAGTAGAAAAGGTAGAAACTAAAGCATACACAGGGTCTACAGTGTGTTTCTTAAAGCATTCTCAGGACCAAATGTGGTTAAAAGGCAATTTTTTCAATCCTATTCACAAATATGGGCACGGAACAAGCAATCAATCCCTTCCCGATATAGTTTGAAGAAATCCTCTGTGTTGTCTTTCAGTCTCCAATTTTGGTCCTGAGAACAAGCGCTGCTGCTGCTACGACACCTACGGAGCGCACGCTCTCTTCGCTCACCTCTGCTGATAACTGATCGAAATTAGGCCTGGAAAGCTCCTCTCTTCTTTCTTCTTCTTCCTCCTCCCTTCCCTCCCTCACACTACTCTCCCCATCTCCCTCTCCCTCTCCCCCCCTCTCCCCCTATGTACGGTAGACAGAGCAAGAGAGCAACTCACTCCTCCACCAAGCCAGGACTAGAGGCGGGGCCACCAGCTTGACCTTCGTGTGAAGAAAGACTGACACACGGAACCCTAACAAGGTGATATATATATATATATATATATATATATATATATATATATATATATATATATATATATATATATATATATATATATATATATACCTCGTGAGGAATGGACGCGGTTTCTCTCTATATTAACACCCAAATAAAAGGGGGATAAATTTCTCGGGGGTTGATTTTGTTTACACCCGAAAGTGTATAAAGTATCAGTGAATCCGTGCATGTAAATTATAAAATGAAATTCATTAAATTTAAAAAAGTGCAATACAGTTTACATAAATTATCACCAGTTATCACCAGTATATATCATTTAAATCTTAATACAGTTGGCATTCGAGAAAAGTTTGAAACAAGGCAGGAAAAAGGTCATAAAACGCAAAGGTCAGAAAACCCTCGTGACCATCGAAAGGAAAGGAGAGAGAAAGGGAAAAAAAATGTGTGTATCTTTTTACACTAATTAATGAATAGAATGACCATGGGTCCAAATTCTCACTTAATCTGCAATTTGTGCAATTTGGAAACAACTGAAAATGCAGGAATCGGGTGTGATTTCTGTCAAAAGCGACTATATCTGCATCACTTGGGATGATAGGAAAATATCCCTCGTCTCGAACGCTAAACAAATCGCGGGGGTCAAATTTCTGTGTTACCCATGTACACACACTGTAAACTCTTTTTGTGGTATTTAAAGAAATGGAAAAAGCGAATAAGAGCATCGCGGAAAAGGAGGGAATAATGGGGAAACGAGTCCCGAAATGTCCCAATGCAGCAACGGGTGGATGAGAGAAACAAATAAAAATATAACACGGAATGAAGACATAAGAAAGAAAAGAAATTAGTAAAATTTGCGATATAGTAAAACCGCCCAACGAGGAAAATGATAAAAAGATAAAAACTAAAAACGTAGGATATAAACAACCGACAAATACTGAAAACGTAAAAAGTGACACGGATAATAAGTAGAAACAATAAGAATAATAAAAATGATACCAAAATTAAAAACAGAAAATAATCACATGGCAAGAAATAGAAGTGTAGAAAATACAGTCTGTAAATACTACGCAAAAGGGCACTGCAGATATCGGGATGGGCAATGCATCTATGCACATCCCACGTTATGTACCTGGCTGGCTAAGAACAATCCCCGATGAGCTGAGCATACTGGCTATGTGAGGTGAAGAGCACGAGAAAAACTCAATACTTCACCATGAGGAATCATCGCATGGAACATTTGAATATTATTATATATATATATATATATATATATATAATATATTAT
Source organism: Bathynomus jamesi (assembly GCA_023014485.1). Taxonomy (NCBI): domain Eukaryota; kingdom Metazoa; phylum Arthropoda; class Malacostraca; order Isopoda; family Cirolanidae; genus Bathynomus; species Bathynomus jamesi. The sequence goes on along the minus strand of JAJOZX010001907.1, from coordinate 237,569 downwards.
ATAATATATATATATATATATATATAATATATGGGTGATTCAGAAGTCGTTACATAGGGCTTTTCTGTTTCTTTGCAGGTAAATGAGTTACGAGATGTTATCGAAGGAGGAGCGCATTGATGTGATATTCCTAGCTGGCTGCACAAGTGCAGTGCCCTTAACGGTGGCCATATCGAACATGTAATGTGACTATTCCCCTGTATCATTACATAATACAGTATTTCCCTATGTAACCTGACTTTTGAATCACCATATATATATATATTATATATATATAGGCACATACTTTTCCGAGTCCGAATTTCACTCTGCCTAATATGTATTTTTATGTAAAATTTAATTCTAAGAGGGGTTTCTTTTCTGCAACTTTTCCCCAAAATCGCGTTATCATGTTCAAAATTGCGGTTTTCTGTTCTATGTTGAAATACCGAATATTCAACTGAACACAACCTCATATTTTTAACCCTTTGTCGTAATTTGTTGCCATTTAGACACATTAACTTTGCTTAACTCTTACACAGGTTTAATACATACATACATACGAAAAAAAATCTACTCGATTTGAATCCGGCAGCTGCAGTTGCCACTGGCTTCCTGAACGACCTCATCAAGGCCGGTCATCTTTCCAAAGACAAGGCTTACTTGGCCATAGATGACACGAAAGTCTGGAGGGCTAAGGAGGAAGTAATGGCCTCATCAGCCGAAGCTCTCATGCAGAGGTCAGAGGAGGAGGAGATCTCTGAGATATTCTTTGATAGCAAGCAGGATAGGAACACAAAGGTGTTGAAATATGACGAAGTGACGGAGATTTCATCCTGGCAAAGTGATCGAGGAGCATTACACTATCACGTGGGAGCCTCAAGGAAAATACTTCTTCCATTTCACTCCCGAGGAACCTGAGGAAGGAGAAAAGCCTGCTCATAAGATCGCTCAGGGCCTGCATGAGTGGCTTCTGGATCACGGAGCCGACGAGAGCCTTGTAATGATTGGAGGAGAGACCACCAACACGAGGTGGTCTGGAGGCGCCATCTCCCTATTGGAGAAGATGCTGGGTCGCAAGTGCCACTGAATGATCTGTCAGCTCCATATGAACGAGCTCCCCCTGAGGCACTTAATCATCAAGCTGGACAGCCCTGTAACTCTCCAGTCAGGCTTCAGTGGGGCTATTGGAAAACTTCTTGAGAAAGTGAATGAACTTGAGTTCAACTTCAAACCAGTGGAAGGAACTGAAGATATCATAGAACTGCCAGTAGAGATAGTCAAATATCTCTCCACAGACCAGCACAACTGCTATCTTCTGATCAAAGCCATCAAGTCTGGAAGTCTCAGTCCACAGTTGGCTGGTCTCAAGTGCAGACCTCTGAACCAATCCAGGTGGCTCACTACTGCACAGGCCATCTTGCTGCTGTGGAAGAGGGAGCACGGACTGAAGGGGGAAGTGTTGAGGAGGCTCGAGGTCCTTGTGAAGTTTTGCCTTAACTTCTACTTCAAAATGTACTACATCAAAGTGAAGCACCACCTCAAATTTGGTCCTGCACACGTTTTTACAAGCCTGAGGCTGCTGAGGAACCAGACTACCAAAGTCAGGATCATCATCTCTGCTGCAGTGATAAGAGGAGCTTACCACGCACATCCTGAGAACATCCTGGCTTCATTCCCGTGCAGTGAGGATAAGCATCAGAGAGCTTTTGCTGTGAGCCAGATGTAGTGATGTCTAAATTAAGAATATTAATTTTTGTTTAATAAAGATTATAATGTTTAATAATAAATGTAATTACAATAAATTAGTAATGTCTAAATTAAGATATATGATGGTTCGTTTATTAAAATTATTAATATGAATGGGCAATACAAGGAGTCAGCCCACGAAGGCTGGGTTTCAAAAAATACCCTCCAGTCATCCAGGCAGGCATGGGCCAGTAGGGTGCTTTGTTGTGTTAGAAAGGTAATTGAAAATGTAGGCTATTCTTTTGGTGTCTCTCAGCTTAATATTAAATTTTACCCCTCACATTCCCCCATTTAACTAAATCAATTTTGGCTGAATAAAGTATTAAAAAGTGTAATTAGAGTATACTTTAACCACCCCCCTTCCCCGTAACGGTTTCCAAATTCGACCATGCTACCAATATTTATAAAGCAACAGCGAAATGTGTGTAAAGAAAATGGTAAAAGTGAAATGGAATAAAGAGTAGAAAGTAAAGTAAACAAGAAATTATAATAATGAATAAAAACTTGATTACTACACAGATAGAGAAGATCAGAGAAGGAAGACACTTCGGTGATACAACAGTGAGGCCCCATAAAAATCCCAAAGTCAATCTGCAAGCCACTTCACCTGAGGATCTCTCCAACTGGGAATCAGAGAATATTTACGAGCCTATTTTCACCTGCAAGATGACCTTGCCTGAGCTTGAGGATCTCAGGAAAACTCCACTCAAAGTGGATGCTTTCTCTGTTCATACTCAGTCCTGTGAGAGAGCTGTACAGGAAGTCTCAACTGCTTCCCAACCTGTGTACAGTCACGAGAGGAGAGATGGGTGGATGAGAGCCAGGATAGACCATCGAGAAATGCTCTGTGTTCAGATCGAAGCAGGACATACTTAAGAGCTTTTCAGGTTCGAGTGGCTGATGAAGAGGCTGAAGCCATCATTAATGCTCATAAGAGATGAAAGTCCTCATAAGATCATAATATAAGATCTTATGAGGCCACGCTTTTCAGCGATCCAGGAAGAACAGGCGTATAAACCTACACGTGGAGGTGGCAAGTCTCCCGCTACTCGATCAGAGTAGAGCTGGTGAGCCACGCCTATTCTTTGAAGAAAAACTTAAAATTCTTAAGTTTTACGTGAAATCTAAATATTTTTTCAGCACCCAGAGGTGTTGAAACACGCAAAAAAGCAAGGATGTCAGAAAAGCAGCTTTTAGACTAAATCATATGCAGAACAGCTGCGCGCTTTGGTTTGGGTGCCCTGAGGATGCATTAGGCAGCCTTCAAATCAGAAAATCGCGATTTTGACCATGAAAATGAGATTTTTCAGAAAAGTTGCAAATAATAAACCCATCTTAGAATTAATTTTTACATAAGAATATATATTAACCACTTTGTTTTTCCAAAATTTCAACCCTGAACCCAGAGTATGATATGCCCTATAGGGGCATTCTAGGACAAATTGCACCCAAAATTAAAAAATTTATCACCACACCAACCCAGATTTTAATGAAAATTGACATACAGCGTTCTCCCAGGTGCTGATTTCATTGGTTCAAATAAAAAAGTTCTATGACCCCATAGTTTTTGAGATATGGGCCCCACTTTACTACCTAACTTTAATGGGTAATAACTCCCTATAAAACTATACATTTTTAGAATCAGCATGAAGAGATCTATTAAATGATACCACATTCAAATGTGTAGAACAATAATGAAAATTCTACCCCCTTTTCTATTTTTGACCCCCACCCCCACTAGACAGTGAAATCCCCCAAATTTTTTTTTCATTTATTAAACTTCCATTAATTGTTAAAAGATACAAACAATAAAAAATGTGGGTATCAAGTTGCAAGATATTTTAAAAATTATTGAAAAAATATGTACATTGACATTTGTACATTGAAATTTTGACATTTTTATGCAGACTAAAATAGAGAACAAATAATTATGTATTTACATCCTATGTATAACTCACATTCACGCACTCTCAAATGTTTGTTAATTATGCTTATTTTTATTACAGATGTGCTTATTTTGAGTCAAATCATATCTTATTTTTGAGATTTACAATCATGTATTTTTAGTAATGAAAAATGGTTAGATACTGTGATGATCCCTTACAAAAACATAAGAAAAAGATACACAAGGATATAAGAACCATCAGCCAATCACTTCATGATTGATGTAAATGGAAACTACAAAGGAATACTGTACTATGTAGCAACTGCAGAAAATTATTGACCCAGAGACCAGAGTTGCTATCAACATCACAAAGTGAAGAGTCTGATCACAATCAGTCTTCTGAGAATGTTATTTCAGAAAATGATGAATATGATCCAAGTATATCAAGTAATGCCAAAGAGGAGGTTTCTCAAGTTCTAGAAAGTCTTGCTGTGACTCCAGTGAAGAAGCATAAGTATTTAATGATAGGTACTTTATATTCTTAATTTTTTATTTATATTATTTATTTATAATGCATTTACTTTCAAGACAGTTTTTCAGCAGTTGCTGAAAAACTTAATGAAATTAATATGTTTACATATTAATTAATTATTACTGTCCAGAAATATCAAATGGAGTTAAATACTTATTAATTAAAAAATTTCAGATGGTTTGGGTTCGTCAAGAAAAGAAGCAAAAGCTATTCAAACAATAGAAAAAGCACGGCATTCTTTAAAACGAAAGCTAGAAACAAGTTTAGAAATTGAGATCCCAAGCCCATCAAAACTACAAAGTTGGATCATGAAACTCAAAGGTATGAATTTTAAAATGATACGCTATTATTAAGTAGGAATATACCTAAACTAAAACTGAGGCATAAAAACAAAATGTAGGTATTCACCTTTGATAGTAGAAACTAGAAGCACAACTCCCTAAAGATTAGAGATCAATGGGCCCATTAAATCATTTGGAATTCATTTGGTCACAAAATAATTTTTGGTTTAATTTGACTATCTCAAAGAATGCTCATTTTGTTACACTTGAAATCAATATTATAATCCAAGAAATTTAATATGCACATGTAATGTTTTGTTTATAGCTATTATACATTCATGAATTTGTTTCAGGTCAATGATTCATTTCATGAATGAACTGGTTTGAAGCTTTCCATTCTACTGACGGTTATGAGAGGAAACTCAAAATATTATATTGACTATCTCCATTTACCACATCAAAAACTATAAATCTATTTCAGACAACTGAATATTTAGTTAAGAAAAGCAGAAATATAAAACAAAGACTGAGTTAGTCCTGAAATTGAACCCATGTCAAAATGAAAAGTAATAACTGAAGGTACTAAAGATTTTGTTCAGAAATTTTTCGAATCAGATGAAATTAGTAATTTGTGCCCAGGTACAAAAGACTGCCTGAGTATCAAAAATGAAAGTGGGTATAAAGAATCTGTGCAGAAAAGACTGCTGTTAATGAATCTGAAAGAAGCTTTTAGTCTCTACAAAAATAATCCAGATAGTCCCCAAATTGGCGAACTCTAGTTTTGCCAGCCTTCGCCCCAGACTGTGTTTTAGCTGTTTTTAGCTTTGGGTGTCAAAGGGTTGGAATACACAACTCTTATGGAGAAAGCAGTGTGTGATGTCAACAACAGGAATTGCATGATGCAAATACGTAATCTCTGTCCAAAAGAACAAGGTATTAAGAATTTTTTGCTCACTTTTCAAAGTGTTAACGATCCTGAATGCAAGGAAATAAAATATAAACAATGGTTTACTACAGATCGATGCAATATGGTTGAAAAAACAGAATCTGTAGATGATTTTATAAATTCATTAAGCACAAAAATTGTCAAATTGACACGTCATCACTTTATAGCAAAGAATCAGAGTGCATTTCTAAAAAACTTGAAGAATAATTTAAATAGCCATACAGCTGTAGTTCTTGGTAACTTTTCAGAAAACTAGTCATTTGTAGTACAGGATGCAGCCCAAGGTTTTCATTGGGAAAATGCCCAATGCACAGTGCATCCCTTTGTGTTATATTATAAGGAACCAGAAAGTAATGAAACAAAGCATTCAAGTTATTGTTTATCATCTCCAAATACAAAACATAACACTACAATGGTTTACACTTTTTTCAATACACTCATACCTATTATTAGAAAATCCCACCTTCATATCAAAAAATTACATTATTTTACTGACAGATGTGCAGGACAATATAAAAATTGTTTCAACTAACATTTGTAAACATGAAGATTTTGGGCTAGAATGTGAGTAGCATTTCTTTGCCACAAGCCATGGTAAGAGCGCTTGTGATGGGATTGGGGGTACAGTGAAAAGATCTGTAGCCAGAGCGAGTATGCAGAGAACATTCGCAAATCAAATATTAACACCAGAAGACATGTTTGAATTTTGTTCAAACAATATAAGTGACAGCAGAAATTTTTTTTTTAATAAATTCTGAGTAAATTGAAGCTATGGAAAAATTTTTAAGTGACATATGAAAAAAGTATATGGCTAACAGGAACACAAAAATTCCACAGATTTGTACCTATTAATGCAAATAAACATTTGAATAATCTTCTGATGAAGTTGGTGAGGTGAGGATTATAAGCAAAGCTTTTCTGGGTAAAGATAATGTTGAAGTTAATCCGAAAATAGGAGAATACATAGTTTGTACTTACAATGATCAGAAATGGTTGGGATTTGTACATTCCTATAATGAGGAATTTGATGACTTTGAGGTTAGCTTTTTGCACCCATCAGGATATAGTATTTACTATTACTTTCCACAAATTAGAGATACATGCCACATATCATGAGATAAAATTTTAGTTTATTAAGCACACCAACTTTAAAGCCAGGAACAATGCGTATTCAATATGTTTTCCCAGAAAATGAGTTGAAAAAACTCGTGTAATTATGAATCAACTTGATGTAATGTATGTGTTCAATTTGTATTCTTGCTGTTTATTTTCATCCATGTGAATATATCATTTGTAGTTCTCTATTTTAGTCTGCAGGAGTAAAAATGTCAAAATTTCACAATGTACAGTGCTTACAATAAGTCTCGCGCGTCTGTCTCGCCCCAAGCTAGTCTGTTAGGTATAAAATGGGCGGTCCTTATGGAAGCGGAGGTGTGTTCGGATTGGTGCACATAATTGCTCTAACCCCATCAATGACGTCCACATTATCATTGTGTCGATCACTCTATCTATTTATACATAGAGACATACTGTATATATATATATATATATATATATATATATATATATATATAGAGTATGCAGGAGATAACGCTCTCTCTCTCTCCATCCTCTCTCTCTCCATCCTCTCTGATGGTACCTCCTCGGTATGGGCCGCAAGGCCTTTTGAGGTACTTCTTTTCCTTGTAACTCTCTCTCTCTCTCTCTCTCTCTCTCTCTCTCTCTCTCTCTCAGAAAGCCTTTGATAAGGTATCTCACCGCCGGCTAATGGCGAAAGTGCGCGCGCTGGGTATCGGTGGGGAAGTAGTAGGTGGATTGAAAACTGGCTGAAGAATAGGCGGCAGAGGGTTGTAATTAAAGGGGTTAGTTCGGGTTGGGCCTCAGTCACTAGTGGGGTTCCTCAGGGTTCCGTTTTGGGGCCACTGTTGTTTATCATTTACATAAATGATATCGACGGTGGCATCGTCAGTCGGATCGCCAAATTCGCTGATGACACCAAGCTTGGGGCCAATGTTGGGACGCCCGAAGCGATCGAGCAACTGCGTGCGGACCTAGGTAGGATAGGAGAGTGGTCCGAAAAATGGCAAATGCCGTTTAGCTTGGGTAAATGCAAAGTATGTTGGGGAGTAATATCGAGGCGACCGATTTGGAAAAGGACTTGGGTGTGCTAATTAGCAGCGACCTTAAATTTACCAAACAGTGCGTAGAGGTTGAAAAGAAAGCCCAGAAGCTGTTAGGTTATATCAGGAGGCAATTTCAGTTTCGGAACAAGGAGATTGTGCTCTCTCTGTACAATTCCCTGGTTCGGCCGCACCTGGAATATGCTCCTGGTCGCCCACCCTCAGGAAAGATATTGAGAGGCTGGAGCGAGTCCAGGCGAGGGCCACAAGGTTAATCCCTTCCGTTAGTCATATGGGCTACAATCGACGGTTACGCACCCTGAACTTGTTTTCGCTGAAAACTCGGAGGCTGCGCGGTCAACTGATCGAGGTTTTCAAGTTCTTACGCGGGTTCAACGATGTCGATTTTAGAAGCATGTTTAGTTTAAATGATAACCCAACTCGCAACAATGGTTGGAAGTTAGATTTGAAGCGGTTTAGGACTAGTGTGTGTGGGAATTACTTTACGTATAAGATCTGTGACACGTGGAACAGGTTACCTTCAGAAGTTGTGAACAGTTCCTCTGTGGATCAGTTCAAGAAAAGGTTAGACCAAATCTTGCTCACTATTTGAGGGTGTAGAAAATTTTCCCTGGCACCCGTTGCCATTGGTACCTCCTCGGTATGGGCCGCAAGGCCTTTTGAGGTACTTCTTTTCCTTGTAACTCCTTGGGTAAATGCAAAGTGATGCACATTGGCTACGCCAATCCCAAGTCGGACTACTCGATGTTGGGCAGTAATATCGAGGTGACTGATTTAGAAAAGGACTTGGGTGTGCTAATTAGCAGCGACCTTAAGTTTACGAAACAGTGTGTAGAGGTGGAAAAGAAAGCCCAGAAACTATTGGGTTATATCAGGAGGCAATTTCAGTTTCGGAACAAGGAGATTGTGCTCTCACTGTACAATTCCCTTGTTCGGCCGTACCTGGAGTATGCTGTGCAGTTCTGGTCGCCCACCCTCAGGAAAGATATTGAGAGGCTGGAGCGAGTGCAGGCGAGGGCCACAAAGTTAATCCCTTCCGTTAGGCATATGGGCTACAATCGACGGTTACGCGCCCTGAACTTGTTTTCGCTTGAAACTCGGAGGCTGCGCGGTCAACTGATCGAGGTTTTCAAGCTCTTACGAGGGTTCAACGATGTCGATTTTAGAAGTATGTTTAGTTTAAATGATAACCCAACTCGCAACAATGGTTGGAAGTTGGATTTGAAACGGTTTAGGACTAGTGTGTGTGGGAATTACATTACGTATAAGATCTGTGACACATGGAACAGGTTACCTTCGGAAGTTGTGAACAGTTCCTCTGTGGATCAGTTCAAGAAAAGGTTAGACGAAATCTTGCACACTATTTGAGTGTGTAAAGACATTTAGGACCTCAGTCTGCGGAAATTTCTTTTCCTATAAAATAGTTAATATCTGGAACCAACTTCCCTCAGAGGTTGTTTCCAGTCAAAGTGTAAATCTGTTTAAAAATAGGCTAGACAAAGTACTGAACACACTCATAGTTTAAGATTAAAACCTCAGAAAACTCTGCAGGAGTTCGCTTGCTCGGTGTCTCTGTGAGCAAGCTAAATATAGAGCTATTTATATATTCTCCACTTTCCTGTAAAATTTCCTTGGCTACTTTTCCAGGGTCAAGGTATTTTCTTCAACCTTTTTCCGTACCTGCCTCTGGCAGGGAGGGAGCGAGGGTGGGAGAGAGCCTTCTACTTTACTATCCAGTTTTCTTACTACTGCTAGGATAGTTGAAAGAAAAATAAACTTTTCAAAATTTTCCCTGGCTCCCGTTGCCATTGGTACCTCCTCGGTATGGGCCGCAAGGCCTTTTGAGGTACTTCTTTTTCCTTGTAACTCCTTGTAACTCTCTCTCTCTCTCTCTCTCTTTTCTATCCAGTTTTCTACTACTGCTAGGATAGTTGAAAGAAAAATAAACTTTTACAAAATTTTCCCTGGCACCCGTTGCCATTGGTACCTCCTCGGTATGGGCCGCAAGGCCTTTTGAGGTACTTCATTTCCTTGTAACTCCTTGTAACTCTCTCTCTCTCTCTCTCTCATCACACCGCATGGCAATGTATCCATATAATGTTAATAATAACCGAAACTCGAGAAAATATACTCTCTGCCTTCCGCTCTATCCCAAATCCTTTTCTCTTAGTAACCTCTTAATACAAACTAATGTATCATATTTTGCGACTTTTTAACTCTGGTAGGATTCAATTCCATTCCTATAGTGTAAGAGATACTTAAATTCATGTGTGTATTATGCCATATGATGTGCGTAATAAATAATCATTTTTAAATAGTTGGAGCGTTTAAGGTCATCTGTAGTAATCTATAGACTACCCCTCAAGCCCACTCTCAACACTTAGATTCCCCTAAGACACAGGCGTCTTCAAGTAACATGAATGCGTAGAGATCTAAGGTGTTAGATTCCATATTATATAATTTATGTGCTAAGTTTAAGAACGCTGGCATTGAAGGATGGAAGGAAGGGACAGTAAAAGCGATAATAGGTTTAATGAAGGAAGTGGAATGAGGATGGAGGTAAGCGTTGCTATGTCGAAGGAAACGAGGTTGGGTGGGGAATTACGAAGGGAGGAGGAAAGGGAGCCAGAGATTATTAATCTAATTCTGCCACCGCGTTCTCCTGATATGAATCCGATTGAAAACCTTTGGGCAATAATGATTAACGAATGGGAGCAACGCATTGAAAGAACATTTGAAGCACTTTTAGCTCACACGAGGAATAGTTGGGAGAGCTTACGTCGAACACCAAACATTCCCTACAATCTGGCCTCTTCTATGCCGCAACGATTGCAAGAAATTATTGATGCCGGAGGAAGCTATACGAAATACTGATGTTAAAGCCATGACGTAAATGTGTATCGAATATATATTTATGTTAATATAGAATTTTATTATATTTTTATGTTTGACATCTATAAAAGTATATATTGTGACCATGAAAGAACTTTACTTATCCTTAGTTAGAATCTTTTCTTGCAATGTCTACGCTCGTGGAGATGATAATATATGCATTGTTGAAACAAACTATGAAAAGGTAATAGTTTCAGGAAAAAAATAAAACTGCCAACATCGAGGCCATCACATGTTTATGGGAATTGTCATATGATATGCTACCAATAAACTCTTATATACTACTATATACAGTATACTATATTATGTAATAATTACGATGAACAAATCAAATGCAAATTTCTCTGATTCACGGCCCACCAGTCTTGCTTAGACTAATGACTTTCCTAAGATGGAATAGGTTACCACTTAAAACAATGGATAAACTATCTATTAGTGAGACGACCGTGATTTCCTCGAAATGTGAGCGCGTGAGAGGTTCACTGAGGAATTTGATCATTAGATTCTTCACGTAGGATATGTATCACAAAACAACAATATTGACAACAATTCCCAACAATTACTTAATATCAATCATTGCATTTGAGCAAATAATTTAGACCTGCGTCAAAATAACTTAGGTATCATGCCATGATTTGGGATATTTGCTGAATTAGTCGTTCTCTATAGTCTACAGTATACATTGAGACGGTATAATGTAATACCCAGCTAATATTATGATGACTAGGATTGCTCCATAACCATCCCAACATCCCGAAACTTGGTCATTCTGCTTCTTAATCATTTGTATTTTAAACACTAAAATGTAGCAGAAGTGACGTAATAATGGACATCATTGATGGGGTTAGAGCAATTGTGCGCACCAATCCGAACACACCTCCGCTGCCATAAGGACCGCCCATTTTATACCTAACAGACTAGCTTGGGACGAGACAGAGGCGCGAGACTTATTGTAAGCACTGTACATATTTTTTCAATAATTTTTAAAATATCTTGCAACTTGATACCCACAATTTTTTTTATTGTTTGTATCTTTTAACAATTAATTGTATCAATTAACAATAAATGAAAATTTTTGGGGGGGATTTCACTGCCTAGCGGGGCTGGAGGTAAAAAAAAAAGGGGGGGGGGGGGGTATTTCATTATTGTTCTACACATTTGAATGTGGTATCATTTAATAGATCTCTTCATGCTGATTCTAAAAATGTATAGTTCTATAGGTCTACAGTAAGATGTTTGGGAGTTATTGCCCATTAAATTTAGGTGGTAAAGTGGGGCCCATATCTCAAAAACTATGGGTCATAGAACTTTTTTATTTGAACCAGTGAAATCAGCACCCGGAAGAACCCCATATGTCAATTTTCATCAAAATCTGAGTTGAAGTGGTGACATGCATTGGGTGATCTCTCCTGGAATGCCCCTATACTGTATATATATATTAGGGTGGTTCACAAGCATAGGGAAAATTTAGCATCTGAGATTTCACTTCTGGGTCATTGTTGCTTTTGTTCCTACACTTAGTGTGAATAACTGTGTGAAGTATGGTTGGTCTACAGTGTCATTAAGAGGTCACTCAATCATGCATGACGTGTCTCACTAATGACTGATTACTATAGTATGACTAAATTTGGCTTCTTCTTTTGTAGGAATGTGTAGAAATGCCGCTGAAGCAATCAAAAACATGGTCTAGCAGTGAGGTGTGGTTACTAGGGAAGGCGGAGGAGAAGTTAACTTGGGCAGGACTCCCTACCAAGCTTCAAGTCCTCTGAAAATTCATGTTCCACCATCTGGAGGAGAGGAAGACAGAATATAACAGTGTGGTGATGACCATTGAGGCTTTGATCCCATTTTGGACAAAAGCAAACGTTCTAATGACAGATACCAGATACGCTGAGAAGAAGCTCCTGAAACTGTACGAGTAATACAAGGGGCTGAAGAAGAACCACACAATTTCCCACCCTACAGAATGGAGGAGGACATATTTCGCGGAGACCTTGACAATGTGTTCGATCTTTCACGTCATGACACCCTCAAGACCATGATGAATGAGGAGGACAAGAACTTCCTTGTCGCTCAGCTCGATAATCCCACTTCCTCCAGCTTTGGCCCGATTGACAAGAAAATGGCTGACCAACAAATGAGGAAGAGGATTCGGTGTGAGGTGGAGATGAACCGAGAGGAGAAGGCCAAGCGCAAGGCGGATGCGAGATGGTCCCAGGGAGAACTGGAGGCTTCTAGTTCAAGCACATCTGAATCATCAGATTCAGATACTGTAGTTTTTACGGAGTCAGCACGAAAATGTTCCACTCCTAAGTGATTGAAGTCTGTGATCACGCCTGACATTTCCTTAGCCTTGGATCACCACAACATCAGTGACAGGAAAGGAATAGCAGTGGTTGCAGCAACTATTAAATCGCTGGGTCACAACTTGGACAAAGTGTCAATCTCACGCAGCACCATTTGTCGCGTGAGACAATGTACATGTGAAGCGGTGTGCCGCAAAGATCAGGCCACTTTCAAGACCCATGAGCCCCTTTCTCTTGCACTGGGATAGTAAGCTGCTTACAGATATCTCCCATGGGTTAGAGGTGGTGGACCGTGTGGCTGTGCTTGTAACCGGTAACGGGGAAGAGAAACTCCTTGGAGTTCCAATGGTAGCTGCTGCAACTGGAGCATCTCAGGCTCAGGCGTGCCTGAAGCTTGTGGACGACTGGTCTTTGAGGGGCAATGTTCGAGGTCTTGTTTTTGATACAACTGCGTCCAACACGGGACTTCATGCTGGAGCTTGTACTCTCATTGAAAAGGAGTTGGGTATTGATCTGGTATGGATCGTTTGCCGACACCACGTGGTAGAAGTCGTCCTTGCTGCGGCCTTCAGTGCTTGTATCGGAACATCCAGTGGACCTGAAATTGGCCTATTCAAGCAGCATTAGGTTTTCATTGATCGCAGCAAGTTCGAGAGTGCACCCGACAGCCTGTTCATTGAAACAGCAGAGCAGAGGAAGGAAATGGTCTCCTACTACAAGGAGGCTGTCAAGAAGAAAAGCCAGTGGGATGACTATGATGAACTGATGCTTCTCTACCTCCTTTTCTTGGGAGGGAAGCTTGACGGTCCTGTGAGAATTCGAAGCCCTGGAGCCATGCACCATGCATGGCCAAGGCCATTTACACGCTCAAGGTGTTCCTATTCAGAGATCAATTCACCTTGCTTCAGACCGAGAAACGGAACATCAAGGAGCTAAGCTGGTTTATCACGCTCCTTTACAGCCTCTACTGGAACGAGGCCAGTGTTGCATACATGGCTCCATTGAATGACCTCACTTTCTTGCACCAGCTGAAATCTCACCCAGGAAAGACGAATGACGCAGCATTTACAGCGATGAAGCACCATTTGTGGTTCATTTCTGAGCACTTAATCCCCTTGGCACTCTTTGATCCTCGAGTTCATGCATCCACAAAGGAGAGGATTGCTCACATCATCATAGCTGTTCCCGAAAAAAGAAAAGGACTCAAGCGCGTGGACGGAAAAATGTTCTCGAGCAATCCCTTGGAATTCTATGCCACCAAACGTTCAGCAATCTTCTTCAACCTCGTCATGCAGCACGGAAGTGAACAAGCACAATCATTCCTGTCCAAGACACCAAATGATTGGAACACAGATCTAGCTTACCAAGGAATGAAGGAACGTGTAGAGAAGATGGCAGTGGTTAATGATTGCGCAGAAAGAGGAGTTGCACTCATTAAGGCTTTCAACAGCACAATCACGAAGGATGAAGCACAAAAGCAGTACCTTCTCCGCGCAGTTGCTCAGCACCGCAAGGAATTCAAAGAGCCGACTAAAACTGGTCTCAAGAAGACCTAAAGATCTTCAAATGTGTGCATTATTTGTTCTGCTGTTATAATTTCATAATATATATATATATATATATATATATATATATATATATAATATATTAATATATATATATTTTATATATATATTTTATATTATAATATAGTCATAAATTGTCAAGTCATTATTATCCTTGTTCAATAAATGTTTGTCATAAATTGTCAAGTCATTATTCAAATTGTTTCATTTTGAGCGAGTGCATAAAAAGGTCCTAGAGCAGGGGTGGGGAAACTTTTCAGTACCAAGGGCGAAAATCGATAACATAAACACCTCCGCGGGCGTCTGGCAAATTTTAATCTTATATACAGCGTGTCCCAAAGAAATGTATACCCACTTTGTTCGATAATACCAGCTATGAGGATAATAAATATATTACTTTTTATATGTTTTTTAATAAAGAATTTTCTCCTCAATCTAAATATGTAATTATTTTTATTAAAAATTGAAGAACAAAAAAGTTACAGATGTTTAAATTATAATTATTATTTTCGAGACTTCATGTGCGATATTTTCTAATATTTTAACCGACTGTTTTGAGATACTTATGTTTAGTGTTGATATTGAAGCATAAATAATGTAATTATTAGTTAATTCAAAAAATTTACAAATTCCATGGTTAAATGACACTTTATCTAAGATGTTCGACGTCTTCCAGAACGTTGTTTTTGTAAATTTTGCACAGTGCCATCGGTTTCAAACTTATCTCGTATACGTGCGAAAATATTAGAAAACATCGCACATGAAGTCTCGAAAATAATAATTATAATTTAAACATCTGTAACATTTTTGTTTTTCAATTTTTAATAAAAATAATTACATATTTAGATTCAGGAGAAAATCCTTTATTAAAAAACATATAAAAAGTAATATATTTATTATCCTCATAGCTGGTATTATCGAACAAAGTGGGTATACATTTCTTTGGGACACGCTGTATATAAGATGTATTTTAAAAAGCTATTTGCTGGGCTGTAAATAAATAATTTTTAGTAAATAATAAATACCTAAGTGGGCGAATTGAAATTAGCTCGTGGGCGAAATTTCGCCCACAGGCGAGGGTTTCCCCACCCCTGTCCTTGAGCAAAGATAACTGGCACGTTTATTCTTGTGGGGGAATAGAATAAGGGCAGATGTGACCAAATTTAAAATTCCAAAAAAATGCTGTTGTGGACCACCCTAATATATATATATATATATATATATATATATATATATATATATATATTATATATATAACCTTGGTTTTACTTCCACCCAAATTGTTCATTCTGACTAAGGTCAAGCTTGTCACTCCACCTTAGACCTACAGTTTAACGTGAAATCCAAACCATGCCCCACCAGCAGCGCAACATCTTAACCACTAGGCAACCCAAAGTACACATTTATCTACCATTTTTTATTGTGTGGAAGGATGAACAGCTGGGTTTTGTTGCTCGCCACCTGCCACTACTGGCAGGAAGGAGGGGCCAAGGGCAAACTTCCACAAAAATGACCCCCCATACAGGAAGAAGAGCCAAAACCAAGGTTTAATGTTTTCAAGATGCCTGGACATTCTGCATTTGAAAGATTGGAGGTCACAATGGGGGGAGGAGGGGGGGTTGAAAAATGGATCTAGGGAAATTGTTCGAGAGTTGACCAGTTCAGTAAATGAAAGATCAAAAATACCAATCAACTTTGCATTACAGAGCTGGACAGAAAAGGAATGAGGATGTATCGAAAGTCTGATACTGTGTGTTCTCATTAAAGGAGGAGGCATGTAGAGTTCAAAAGAGCAGCATCCATTATAATAGCGACACTAGAGAGAAAGGGATTGGAGACAGTCAGTAAGTGGTGGGAAATTGAAGAAATAAAAAGCATTTGATTCCATTCGGTTAAGTAGAGCTGTGTGGGTTGAGCCACTCAACACACGAGAAGTGTCTTCCATACAGACACGGACAAGACCCCTGTATAGAGACAGCAACTGAGTAGGGGTGAAGAAACTGTGGAGCCAGTACAACAGACCAAACCTTTTAGATGTTTTAGAAAGAGTAAATGTCATCTTTCCAGGAAAGATCACAAGAACAGGAAACACCAAGAATTTGAAGAGAATAAGAATCGAGTTGTTTGTTGAAGGTAAGGGGATAGTTGTGTAAAAGATGGTGATGAATAGACAAATGAACCAGTTTTTGAAACATTGAAAGACAAAAGGTTATCTCTGCCCCAATCTGAGATAGTAGAAAGATCAGAGGTCTAGTATACCATAGTCTGTTGAGGGATGCTTTGTAAAGTGGATGGAGGGTGGAATCATCCATCAGCATGGGAGTGGATAGGACAGGAAGTGCGACTTGATAGATCTTTGATAAAGAAAACGAAAAGAGTAGGTAACAGAACAGAACCCTAAGGAATACCACCACTAATAGCTTTAGGAGAAGAACAGTGGCCATCTACAACCATAGTTATAAATCAGCCAGAAAAGGGATTAGAGATGAGGCACAGACAGGAGGACAGGTACTGAAGGAGGGCAGTTTGGAAATTAAAGATTTGTGCAACACTACCAAAAGCTTTCAATATGTCTAGCGCAATGTCTTGCAAAACCCATACTGAAAATCTGAAATAAGACTGTGAGAAGAGGTGTTTAAGAATCTTCCAATTAAGGATAGATTAAAAAACTTCAGAAAGGCAAGAAATCAAAGCAATTGGAAGGTTGAGAGCGGTGACCTTTCTTTGGGACAAGTTGAATGAAGGAGAGTTTATCTCAGCAGGATGTTAGCACAGAAGCACAGTTCTTGAGAACAACAGGAGACACACCATCAGGACCATATGCCTTCCAAAAGTTGAGCCCAGGGAGGGCAGAAAAAACATCTTTGGAAGAGATTTTAATTTCAGACATAATTAAGTCAGAGGAAGAGGAAATGGAAGAATAGCACCAGAATCATCTAGGGTTGAGTTGGAGGCAAAAGTCTGACTGAAGAGTTCAGTTTTATCAGAAGGAACCAACTCAGTAGTCAATGATAAAGAAGGAGTAAAGTTGTTGGAGAGGTTCCTGGATCAGTACTAGAAAGGGCAAGAAAAATAGAATTAGATAGGTTTACACATTTTTGTCTGATGAAGGAATTTTTAGTGTCTAGAACAGATTTTGCACGATTCCAGGCAGAAAAATAAACAGCAAGTCAGAAATTGGATAGTGACAGTACCCTCTGAGACAATCCTGTCTTGCAGATTGCATTAGAGCAAGCAAAGTTAAACCAAGGTTTCTTTGCATTAGTAGTAGGAATAGAATATAAAATGCACACTCCCAAGCCTGAGAGAATCACCTCCTTGATGCACTCATTTTACCCAGAGCAGCCCCAGTCATGGAAGCAGTAATCATTCTATGGGAAATCAAAGTAGTACTGCCTTAGGGCCTCCCAATCAACAGCTCCAAAGTGCCAAAGGTGCCTCCTCTTGGTAGGATCTAAAGGCTAGACTTGAGCAATAGAACAAGAAATAGATACAAGATTGTGATCGGAGAAGACCAATGGAGAAAATAGTTTGACAAAGTAAGGATGATGAGTGGCGAGAAATCCAGAATGTTGGGCCTATCTTCAAGGCAATCAGGAATACGAGTAAGGTGCTGTACAATCTGTTCTTGGTCATTCAAGATAGAGAAGTTGTAAGCTAGTTCACTAGGAGTATCAGTGAAATGGGAGGAAAGCCAAAGGTGGTGGTGAACATTGAAATCACCTAAAATGGAGATTTCAGCAAAAGGAGGTTGTGATAGAAAGTATTCCACTTCAAAAGTAAGGTAGTCAGAGTTTTGAATAGCCAGTAGAATTAGAAAGCGAGTAGACAGCGCAGATATATTTACTTTGCCAAGAGTGTGTCGAATTCAGCAGATTCAAGTTCGGGAATACAAGAGTAAGTTAGTTCATTGTGTACACATACACAGTGATGGGCAGTATCTAGATACATGTATCGATCGATACTTTTGTATCAGTATTGCTTTAGCTACTTGACAAAAGTATCGATTTATCAGTATCACTAAGGTCAATTTTCTTAAATGTATCGAAAAAATTGATACTTCGATACATTAATAAGAATTTTTAAATATTTAAATAGATGTTATATGACACTACTGAGTTATATTTATGAATATACATAATAAGATTATTAAATATTTATTTAATGACAGTACTACTCTACTGGTCACGTCACACAGTACGGCGCAACGTTTAAACATGTTTGTACTTGTGTTATTGAGATTAACCAACCATAATATAGAAACGCTCATATAATATAGAAACGCTCATTGGTGTTGCAACACTATTGGCCACGCCCACTCAGTGTTGAGTTTAAACAGGTTCATACTTGTAACGCAGCGATTCCTCTTGGTCCCCCGAGGCATTTCTTATCAATCAGTCACTCATTAAGTAGACGTCATGCCAAGTAGTTGTGCGATAATGAGTGAAGATATTAATAGTAATAATAACGCGTATTTTTGAAGGGTAATAGTAATTACTTTTAATTGTTAGTGTAATATTTTCAGTCATTCATTATCTTACAAAATTAAAACATACTTTCATTAAATAAAGCAATTGTTTTTATTTACATCTATAAAACCCATTAAAATGTCATTGATTTTACTTACAGTGCATACAAATTACTAGTCTAAACAATATCTAATACTTACATATTAAATGAATAATTATAAAAATGTACCGGCGATGCATGTATCTGTATCGGTATCACTTAAGACATCTAGAAAGTATCGGCATATCAGTATCGCCTAAGACATTCTTCATGTATCAATGTATCGGTATCGCTTTAGCAATTTTCATGTATCGATGCCCATCACTGCACATACATATCCACTTTTAGAATGAAATTGAATAGAGAGAAAATAGGAGGGTACAGAAAAGGTGTGTGTCCCACACACACAAGTTTCAGTGAGGAAGAGAAGGTAAGGTTTAGAGGAGGAGAAGTGGTTTCAACACACTGAAAATTTGAGGAAAGGCATGGTGTCTACAATATCCTCCTCCAAGAAATATGTAAAGTGAGATTGACTCTACAAAGAAAGAACTCTATAAACTTCATTTTGAAAACATGAGTAGTCTTTTTTTCAAACATAATTTGGCCCAAATTTAAGCATACAACAAAATCTATTGTTAATGTGCTTTATTTTCAGTTCAATGGCAATCTCTTTTAAATGGAACAGTATTAATCACACCATATAAGCAAATTAAGTTATAAAACTCATGAACAAAAACTATGTGAATGACATCAATGTATCCTAGATTTGTGTGTTTGACTTTCAGCGCAAGAACCTGAGTCTTACTCGTGACCCGTGATGATCCATGTGCGCAAAGTTTCATGTTTATGTAGAATGGTTCAAAAGGTATGGCATGGACCTCCAATCAACCCTTTAGCTCTTTGTAACACTGACCTTTGATGCAGGGAATGGAGTCCTGCTAAAAAACACGTTATGATCATTCATGCGTGTGTGTGAAATTTCATCAATCTATATCAAGTGAGCCTCCATTTGACCTTTTACCTCTATTTATGATCTTGACCTTTAATACAAGGACACATCCCCCACCCCAAGTCTTGCTCATTACACATCGTCTTGTGGTGATGTCTGCACATGTGGTTTCATTAATTTATATTAAATAGTTCAACAGTTACAGCCTGGATACGAAAGTGATGGATGGATGGGTAAGTTCAATCTAGTATGGCTCCCTCCATATTGTTTTGGTCCAGAACATACTTAGATGATTGAAAGTAAGAATGACCTATCTGCTAAAAATACGGTATTAAATTTATCATTTTTTTTCCTGCAGAAATAAGCTATGTACACTGCACAGTTGCAGAAAAAAATTCAAGAAAATTTTTGAAAATCAAAAAATTACAAATTAGCACTATTCTGTTCTTATTTTGGATATTTCACTAGTTTTGATGAATAGTAAAATGTCAAAAACAGTGAAATTACTGTAATTACTTTTTTATTTGTTTAGAAACTTTCTAGGTGAAATTTTTTCCGCAATTGTACATAGATCATTTTGTAAGATGCTGAGTGAGAATAGTTATTATTGAGGCGTAACTACTCGCTGATTCACCAAGTTACACAAAATTAAATGTTGATAAAGAAATTACTGATGCTGCTGCTATTGCACTCTCTTTAAATATACATTTTACTTCAATAGCAGATAAGCTTCACTCACAATTACTAAATAATGATCACTCACCTCTGGAATATATGCCACCCAGTGCACTAAATTAATTTTCTTTTGGTGGCATTACCTCTACTGAGGTCCGGAATATTATTAGTAAATTAAAAATACAAAAAACAACATTCATAACATTCCTGTACCTATATTAAAACTTGTTAAAGATAAGATATCTAACTTTGGAAATACTTTGATTGATAATTTTAGCTAAAGGAATATTCCCATCAATGCTAAATATTGGTTGTACAACACCCATTTTTAAAAGGGGTGATCCAACACTAGCAACAAATTACAGGCTGGTGTGTTCATTATGTGTGTTCAGCAAAGTTTTTTAAAAAATTTTAAAAATAGAATGCAGCAATATTTAGAATCCTACAATTTATTATCTCCAAATCAATATGGTTTCAGTAATAATAAAACAACAGAAATGGCTATTTTAAATCTTATGGAAAATGCAAATATAATAGCTAATGAGAACAAAGAAATAATGATATCAATTTTTATGGATTTGAGAACCATTTTATATAAAAGACCATAATAAATTAATAATGTACTTAGTAAATTATATTGTTACAATTTTAGAGGAGCAATCAATGATTGGTTTTAAAGTTATTTGTCCAATAGATATCATTGTATTGTAGGCATTTTGAAGTTCTTCCCAAAACCCCACATTCAAGCAATAGGCTTGGACTATGGTTCCAAGTTTCCTTATTAATGGCCCATCTGTCCTTTGGTCCCACGTTAGTATTTGTTGTGGGCCAATCCCTCATATTTTTTTTCTCAGTGTCCCTCCCAGTACAGTAATTGGTTAAGTTTTCCTGTTCATTCTTTTTAACCAATCCAGCAGGGATTGGTTATTGCTGGGGTTTTCAAGCTTTATCTGGTTCTCCGGAGTTTTGTCAGGCAAATAGTTTAAATCTAAGAATTCTCGCAAGTTTCTCTCTCTCCCCACAGAAGTCTAGTTAAATATTAAATGTGTTATTTAGTTATCAAGTATTTAACAATACATGCTCTGGACCCTGTTCCACTTCTGGAAGATACAACATAAATGACTTTGTTGGAAAGCCTATTAAGGTATTTTATTTGTTATGGGTATTATGATTCTTTATCAGAGTTTACTAGACATTAAAATTGCCCAGAATGTTGTTAATGATTAAGATAATTGTTAAATAATGTGAAAATAAAAACCCACTCTAATAGACAGAGTTTATTTCCACAACAGTTTTGATGCCCACTGGCATCCTCCTCGGGTGGATACAGAAAAACAAATGAACCAAAACAAGAGGGAAAACAGTCCGGGGACTGTTAAGAAATTTGCACCTAGGTTATATCCCATTCTCCCGACACCAGAAGGGCATTTTCATTAAAGGGACCTGCTTATAAGTACATTCACACAAATTTAAAACTATCTTGTTCTATACATACAGATTATTTTTTTTACAACATAATTATTACATTTATTATTAAATTTATTACATTTAATATTGCATTATTATTTATTACAGAAATTATAAATTTATTACATTGGTTATTACATTGTTGTTTATTATACAGAAATTATAAACTGAAAAACGAATGAAAAAGGCGAGAAGGAAACAATCCAGAGACCTTATTTTGACCTTCATAGAAAAAATTGAAGCTTTTTTTTGCATTTATTTGTTAGATAATGATTGGTATGCATTCAAATTGTAAATAAGTATGGGCATGTGTTATATATTTAGCCTGCTTAGAATCAGACACTTGACCTATAGTTACTGCCAGTTTGCAGTGCTTGCTCGAGCCTTGGATTCCTGTTAACCCAATCCTGTGCTTTTGTGATTTAGCAACTAGCTATAGAGCCCATTATTACCACTATAGGATACCAATTACCTTATTCCTGAGATTTGCTTGTTGCCCATGCTTGGTTTTGGCACTGCTTACAGGTTGATCAAATAATATGGGATATGTTTGTCATGATTGTCAATGTTATTCTTATGTAGTACTTTTCTGTTTGAGATTATTCTGAGCAATTTATTCTCTCCAGTGATTAATTACGTTGCAATTCCAATTTGTTTATTAATTATCTGTTAATTCATTATTAATGACTGTACCCATGCATGTAACTAATAATTTTGCGTTATCTAGGCAACCAGTTGGGACCAGGGGGAACCAGTAAGAAATCTACCAGCTAGCTCAACTAGTCGAGATACAACCCACTGGCATTGTGGATCCAACCTAGTTGGACCTACAAAGTCCACTGGGCTGGGATAGTTTCACGTACTTTCACAAACCATTTTTCTGCGTTTGTCTCCCACTGTTTTTCTGCTGAACCTCACTCATTGCTGTTTGTTTTTCCAGAGTTTTCCTGATTAATTGTGATATTGCTAGTGTTCTGGGCATTCATACCTTTACAATAAAACTTGTATTTATTCCAGTCATATATTACCTTTAATTAGTATAAAGATCAGAACTAGATTATAAGGGATTGTTGGTGAAGTACAACAGTTGGCAAATGATCCAGAACCTATTGGATATGTGTTCATCATACTAAGAAGTAAGTTGGGGTAAGAAAAACTGGTACCCAAGATCTTTCCAGATACTGGAGAATACTGCCCCCTTGCCTGGACAATTTATCCTCACAAACCTGGGAACTTAAAAAGGGCACTGGGTGACGAAGATTCTTGATACTCAGGGGACTATGGCCAACTCAGCCACCACAGCAGTATCAGTAAATAAGGTTTGCTCAACTAAAACACTTCTCAAACATGGTGTGCCACAGGGTTCTGTTTTGGGTCCACTGTTATTTTTATATATAAATGACCTTCCACATTCATCTGATATACTGAACTTCATAATGTTTGCAGATGATACCTGTCTTTCTTGCAAAGATGTTAATTCAGCCAAGAATATACAGTAATCCCTTGTTTTACGTGGGGGTTCCATGCTTGAGCAACCAGCATATATGAGACACGATATATTTGCATTCAATTTACCCCAATATATCTGTTTACAAGTTACATGGGCCTATATATAGCCTGATTTAACCCTATTAACAAGTATTAAGATAAAGTTGTAACAAATTCTGCTCAATTAGAAAACAGATGATAGATAATAGAATTATCTCACGAAAAGATTTCAAGGAGCGTTGCTATAATGTTTAAACTTAGAAATGTAGTCCCTAAACAAGTTTTATTGACTCTATCATACTCTTGTTCTTCCTTATATAACATACTGCACCCTTGTTTGGGGAAACTCCGCTAACAACGCATTAAATGGTATCTCTGTCATCCAAAAATGAGCAATAAGGTTATCTGATGCTGATTTCCTTGATCACTCTAGTGCATTATTTAAAGAGCTAAACCTACTAAAGCTCAATGATATAACCAAACTGGCACATTTTATTTTTATTTACAAGTGTAAGAGCAAAATCATTAATTTGCAATGGGTAAATAGATATTTTGTAACTAAAGAAATCCACCCGTATCAGACCAGAAATAGATCAAAGATTGTTATACCTCAATTTAGATTGTCTTCATCTCAAAAACTACCCATTTTCATTGGATTGAAACTATGGAATGACTTGCATGCTGATATAAAAAATATTGCGAATGTAAATTTGTTTAAAACCAAGTTAAAATCCCGATTAATAATGGGATACTAACAAAAATCTTGGATTAATGTCCACTAATAATGTTTTATATTGTCCATTAATATTGTAATACAGGCTTTAACTATTAATAATACTTATTTACTTATTTATTTATTATTATTAATTTATAACGGCTAGCTGCTTATTTTTAATGAGAGCCCAGTAAAGCCTAAAGCTTAAGGGCCAAATAAAAAATTTAAAAAAATAAATAGTCGAGCTTCACAATTATTTATGTCTGTAAAAATTGCAAGTTGTAAAAAGACTACTGTATTTATTTTATTATTAATAAAGGTTATTCTATCTATATAACCTCAAGATAATGTGAAATAGTTTTAGCAATGTTACAAAATACACATGGTGACAGGTTTGCAAAGGTTTTATCACGATACAGAATGAATTATGCTAGTGTAGACTTAGGCTAATGAATATTTTCTCTGGTGTTTGTCATACAGTTATAACGCCAACCCTACGATATTACAGTAATTGAAAAAACACAGAGCCCACGAAAGAGCATATTTGACATGTGATGCTGTACAAGTTCCATGAAGGATCTAATGCTGTGAATCCACAAAAAATATTCAGAGTTTATGGAAATAATGATGAGTGAATGGATGTGTAGGAGATGGTTTGAGAAGTTCAGAAATGGAGACTTCAGTCTGAAAGATTACACTGGTCTGCATTTGAAAAAAATTTTCCTGAGGTCAAGGTTGTTTTAGTTATTTTATAATTTTTGCATGCTGAATTAAAAAATGTAACTCATTTTGCTCAATCAGGTCAGGTTTTTATGCTATCTCAATTTTTAAAAAATAGATAATTCAGAAGTAATCAAGTTTATTTTTTTCAAACAGACTTAAATTGACAGAAAATGTACAAAGTACAGTATATAAAAAATTGTACACGAGTACAGTTAATGTGGACGAAAGGGCTTTCTCAAAGACTTTTGTCTGTGTTCCACAGCTGGAACGTCTCTCTTGAGGCACCAGCAGTAGTCCACGAGCATGTTCACATCCCAGTGGCCCTGGTACCTCTTTTCCATCACTCGAATATCCTGGTGGAAGCGCTCTCCTTGCTCCTCGCTGACATCACCGCAGTTGTCCAGAAAGTAGTCTAAATGCGAGCTGAGAAAATGCATCTTTATGGACATACAGTACGTGCACCAAGAGCCTGGAAGCTCTGCAGGACCTCCTCGACAACACGTTCGTACTCTGGACTTCGGTGGTTGCCCAGAAAATTTGTGACAATGGACTTCAATGCGAGCCAGGCATTGATCTCATTGTCCTCCAGACTTTCGTCGAATTGAGCATCTTTCATTAGTGCCCTGATCTGAAGGCCGTCAAAAATACCTGCTTTCAGTTTGCCCTCACTGACGCATGGAAATTTCTGATTCAGGAAAGCAAAAGCTTGGCTTTCTTTGTTGAGTGCTCTGACAAATTTCTTCATAAGTCCGAGCTTGATGTGCAGCGGCGGAAGTAGAATCATCTGCGGATTCATGAGAGCGTGTGACAGAATGTTGTGCGAACCTGGTTCCAGGCCACGTCTTGCTGGCCAGTTGTGTTGTACGTAGAAAACAGGGGTATTTGGTGTAGCCACCTTGTAGACCCAGCACTAGGGCTATAACCTATAAAAAAATATATATATAGTATTTGTATTTTTTTTTGTAGACACGAACATACCTTTAGGTCTCCGCATATCATCCAATTGTGATGTTTGTACTTCAAAGCAGTTAGCAAAAGCTCCATGTTACTATAACTTTCAGTCATCTGCACCGAGTGACCCACCAGAAGACACGACCTTGTTACCATTGTAGAGTAGTACTGCTTTCAAGCTTCTGCTTGAGTTGATGAAGAACCGCCATTCTGTAGGGTCATACGCTAAATGCATAGCTGCAATGAGGCCGTTGACGTTGTTACAGTAAACCAGCAAAGCTTCTTTGTCCAACGTGAAATATTCTCGAAACTCTTCTTCGCGGTTGCGATACCAGAAGAATGTTGATTCTGGAGCTAACAAACGATTTTCGCAAAGACATGACCCTAGCAACTGAGCAGATTCTTTGGACAAGCACAAATCTCTTGTCAAATCATTCAACTCAGCTTGGCTCAAGAGTTTGGGTTGACTTGTCTCAGCAGTAGGTTGGTATGTACCAGATATGTCACCATCATCCATTTCTTCATCTGAGTTGGACGGCGAATCAAAGTTGTCGGGTGGTGTTGGAATTGGAATTTCTGGTCCATGAGGCACTGGCTTTATGGCAGATGGCACATCTGGATACTTTACGTGCAATGTTCCCTCTAAGGTGTGCGCGCGCACACGCGTTGTGAAACCCGCGCACACAGCAAAATAAAACGCACACAGGCTCAAGCGTATCATGAGTCATGACAGTAAATGAAGTAATTTTAAAAATATACCATCACACAAGATCTGACCATTTGCATGAACATACCGTACTCTATAGTCGCTCTTTTAAGTATTAACCCCTTCCGCCCGACTTCGCCGACGTCCGCGCAATTGCAATATAGATATTTTTTACTCTATGTATTTGCATTTTTTTTCTTTTATACATTAACGCATTGAATATAAACCTTCTCTTTCTTATTTTTGCATAAAAACGAATAGTAATTATCTCATAATTCATAAAAAATAAAATTATTTTTTATTTTATTCCTATTTTGTGAATGGATAAAATCATGTATTAATCTTGATAGTCTATTTTAAATTGCTAAATGCTAAAAATTGTTTTGAGAAATGATAACTAAACTAGTCATTTTCAATTATGTTATTTTTATTTTATTTCTTTATTTTGTTGAATTTTATTTTACTATTTTTTATTTTATTCATATTTTTAGAATGGATAAAATGTTTTCTTTTTTAAGAATATATAATATTGTAAACAGTTTTTTAATATCCATTTAATAGTACCGTAATGATCGAGCTATTACCTTATGGAAATAATATTTATTAAGTATTTAATATTTATATATATTTCATTTTGAAGCGCTCAGAAAAGTTTGCACAATTTTTCACCATGAATCTAAATGTATCCACAACAAAAATTTCTGGCGCACACGGACTAAAAAATATTAGAGGGAACATTGTTTACGTGTTGCTTGTTTTTTTGATTTATGCCTAAAAGGAAACAGGTAAAGATAAGATAAAGACATCTCATATATTGTCAGGCATATTTTTGTAAGTATAAAATTAAATTCATACTAACTTACCTTGTAGGTTTGTCATACAGAAATAACAGTCAGTAGTATGATCTCTTCCTTCCCTCTACACCATTGGGACACCAAAAGGTAGACACTCTACCTTCTTGTGGCTCCAGCGCCACAGACTTTCAATGCACATTTTGCAGCATATGTGAGGGGCAAAGGCTTTGTCCTGGTCACCAAGTTTAACTCCAAAGTAGGTGTGATAGCTTTTCCTCACAAAATGTGTGATGTTTGACTGCCGGTCTGACATAGTGACTACCACAGATGTAGCAGAACCTGTTTGGGTTATTCTTGCACATTCTATTCATGCTGAAAAACAGTAATGACAATCGTAATTAGAAATAAGTTGTGTCTGTTTATTATATAGAGCTTGGCTAACACTTGGCTAAAATCTAAGTGTTTTAAAAAAATAAACTTGCTCATTTCCTAACAATTATTTAATTTTTTTTAAATTGAGATAGCATAAAAACCCGACCTGATTGAGCAAAATGAGTTACATTTTTTAATTCAGCATGCAAAACTTATAAAAGAACTAAAAAAAACCTTGACCTCAAAAATGACGCAGACCAGTGTTATCAACAAACAGGATGACCAAATGAGTTAGATGAGTTGCTGAAAGCAACAGTGGAGGAAAACCCAATGGTAACTAAGAGAACTTGGCCTGCAACTCGGCATTAACCATATGACCATTCATCGTCATTTGAAGCTGTTAGCAAAAGTAGTGAAGGTTGGAAAATGGGTTCCACATGATTTGTCACAAGTGAATCTTCAACATCAAATCAATATTTGCATATCACTGCATTCTCAGCAACTGCATGCACCATTTTTTAATCGGATCATCATTGGAGATGAAAAATGGGTCCTCTATAACAATATTAAGCATCGACATCAGTGGCTTAGCCGTGAAACAAAGCCTGAACCTCAGCCAAGGAATGGACCCCATCCAAAGAAAATTTTGCTATGCATTTGGTGGGATATGCAAGGAATTATTCATTTTGAGCTTCTGCCAGATAACCAAACAATCACAGCTGAAGTCTACTGCCAACAACTCCAACAATTGAAGATGGCATTACAAGAAAAACATCCTGTATTAATTAATCGCAGAGGTGTTCTATTCCACCAGGATAATGCGCACCCTCACACTGCTCAAATCACCACTACCCAATTTGAGGCATTTGGTTGGAAAAAAAATGCCTCATCCACCTTATTCTTTGGACATCGCACCTTCAGACCACCATTTATTCAGAAGTCTGCACCACCACCTAGATGGACAAAAGTTGCAATCCAGGGAAGATACCAAAAATGAAGTGATCGCTTTAACTTGAAACCAAGGGATTTCTTTAGAACGTGGCACAAAAAACTTTTCTACAGGTGGAAGGAGGTTATAGAAAAAGGGAATTATATTGATGATTAATTTGTCATTGTCCTTTAATTTTTGTTCTGAATGAACTAAAAAATTGAGCAGAATATATGTTACAACCTTATATAAATACAGTTAGTAAATAATACATATAATAATAATAATTTATATAATATAATAAGTTATAATCCTGGGGATAAAATTACATGTGCTCACACAATGAAGGCTGACACACAAACTGGGTGACCAGCCATGGTGCGTCACTAGCAACTGGGCAACCAGCTATGGTGTGTCACTAGCAACTGGGCAACCAGCCATGGTGTGTCACCAGCAACTGGGTGGCAGCTGACTCACTAGGTGCACTGCACAGTACGTAATTGTACTACACATGGAACTGGTGCACAATATTTATCTGTTCAAATTTAGCATTTTACGTATGGTGTGGCTTACCTGCATATATGCAAAACCACCTTTAACAAGAGATTACTGTATTTAATCAGAATTCATCAGTGTAATGAAATGGTTGACCACCAATAAACTTCCTAAATACCAGTAAAACAAATTTCATGATTTTTACTAATAAAAGAAATGTATATCTTGATGAACTTAATGTTAATGGAATCGCTATAAAGGAGTGTACTGGAACAAAATTTCTTGGTGTAATGTTAAATAACAATTTGCAATGGAGTGATTATGTAAATTATATTGTGAAAAATTTTAAAGAGCATTGTTATAATGTTTAAACTTAGAAATGTAGTCCCTAAACAGGTTTTACTGACTTTATTATACTTGTGTCCTTCCATATATAACATACTGTACTACACTAGGGTGTGTCGAATTTTTCAACTTTCAAATTCTAAATATGAGGGGTGCTAAAAAGTTGCAGCATGACTTAGGAATTCTAAAGATATTTTTGTTAATTTAATATAATTTAGTTTTGTTGGTAAGAAGCTACATAAAAATAGTGACTTTTTTGACTTTTTTGTGGAATTATATAATAATTATATATGCTGTATATATAATGCACTGCTGTTTTTGCTTATTTCACAGGTTGAAACATATTCATCAGTGTACTGAAGATTACTTGTCCATCAGTACTACCATCCTAACCAGTGGGAATTGACCTACAATGGCTTCTAAAAGGAGGACAAGACTGGGGACATTCACACATATGAGCAACCTAATTGGAACTGGTAGAGAGTTGTTGCCCTCTGAACTCCCAACTCTGCGAGACATTCTGAAATATGGGCTACTGCTAAGAGAACAAAGTAGTGAGGATGTGAGAAACTACCCAGCAGCCAGTCTTGCAAAAGACATTTACCCTAAAGTGCTTGAAAAGTGGGAATGAGCAAACAGTTCTTTTGTAGCCCCCGTTGTAAATTCACGAGTCACAATCTTAAACAAGATCCAAGAGAGCTGGGAGCAGGCCAAAAACATATCTCTTGGGAGAGGAAAGATACATGTCAAAGAGGCTTTCATTGCAAAACTTGACAAGCTTTTTGACATCCTCAGTTGCAAGTGTAAAATTGTTCTCTGCTCTGAATTTGGCTGCCTTGCAGATGCTGGTTGCAAAAACGAAACTCACATTAACTATACATGCCCTAGGGAGATGAAGATCCCTGTGAAGGAACTTGCTTTCATTAAAGGTCAGAGAGACAAGTCTGGTTCTATTGGACCACATCAGATTGGCTTGCCAGATCAACCTGAGCACAACAGACAAGTCAAAAAGCAGAAGCGGCAAGAAGATGAAAGAAGAAGGCTTGCTGAATATAAGCAGACAAGCAAGCAGGATGTTTCAATGCCATCAAATGAAATAATTTTCTGATGATTATGAAAATGAAGAACAAATAGTTGATGCTCAAGATGGAAAGGATGGAAGTTATGAAGTGACATTAGAAATACCAAGCACGTCTTCAACTTCCAATAAAAAGCCAGAGTACAACACATTAGAAATACCTAATGTTGCTATGCATAGCATCAGATATGGTGTTGGCCTGCGTGCCACAGCTGCCATCACCACTGCTGCCTTTATGGATGCTGGCTTGATCACTGAAGAAGACAAGAGACTTGTAGTTGATCACAATAAAGTCAAAAGGGCCCAATAAAAAGTTATGAGATCCCTGGATCAGGAATTTGATGATCTTTGTAAGAAGGGTGAAATTGACTGCATCTTCTTTGATGGCCATCAAGATACAACTAAAGTTATGCTGAAAGCAGACAATTCAGATCGTCAGTTCCCCAGCATCATCAAAGAAGAGCATTATTCTGTGTGCAGTGAGCCAGGTGGAAGATATCTCTACCACTTCACTCCTGAGAAAGGCTCAACGAGAAAAAAACCTGCTGAAGTTATTGCTGATAATCTTGTAGATTTCATGGAAGAAGAAGGGCATTGATAAAAGCCTGCAGGCCATTGGAGGTGATTCTACAAATGTTAACACTGGCTGGGAGGGTGGTTCCATGCATTGGGTAGAGGTCAAGCTTTGCCGTAAGCTGATCTGGTTGGTTTGTGCCCTCCACACTAATGAGTTACCCCTGCGACACTTGATCACAGCACTGGATGGGAAGACCTTGTCTAACAACAAGTGGACAGGTAACATTGGCAAGATGCTAGACACTGCAACCAAACTTGAAATTGATCCTTCATTCACCAAACTCTCAATTGGAGAGCCTCTTACTTCACTGAGTGACAATGTTGTAAAGGATCTCTCTACTGATCAAACGTATGGGTATAGGATCACACAGGCCATAAGGACAGGAGAACTTCCCACAGATCTGGCCCTTCTTGAAATTGGTCCAGTGAGCCATTCAAGGTGGTTGACAACAGCAAACAGGCTTTGTCGCATATGGGTTTCAAAACATGGCCTTAAAGGCAAAATCCTCAACAACTTAAGACTGATAGTGGAATACATTGTTGGTGTGTACTACCCCTGTTGGTTCAACATCAAAGTAAAACACTCTTGGGTGGAAGGCCCACGCCACATCTTGTTTCAGCTGTGGCTAGTTAGGCTGAAAAAGAAGGCTGTAGTGGATGCTGTTTTGCCAACCATCAAGCACTCAGCAAAATGATAATCCAGACACTCTCATGCTCGGATGACAGTGAGGAGAGGAGAGCTGGTGTCCAAAAGATTGTTGACATGAGGGGTGGAGATGATGACACACTTGGAGATCTTTCTGTACATCCCAGGAAGACACCTTCCATCAACCCCAGTGCTTCTTCCGTGTTGGAGCTGACAGACTGGTCTGATGGGGTATTTGAACCTCCTTTGACATGTAAACTGACTACAGCGGAAGTAAAGAAGTTCTTTGACAAGCCTATGCAAGTTCCACAGTGGCCCTGTCATGCTCAGTCAATAGAGAGGTGTGTGAAACAAGTCACAGAGGCAGCAGGCAGGGTGTATACACATGAGAAATGAGGGCTATATCAGAGGCCAAGAAGCAAGTCGGTGGCTGATGTCCAAGAATGAATCAAAGCAAGACTTGATGAAACTTGTTTAAATATTTTTTTTACTGATGTCATTACTTTCTAATGTTGTTTTATGATTACAAGGATATGTTTTATGATTACTAGGATATGTTTTATGCAGAGAAACTAAAATTTTTATAGCATTACACGACATTTTGAGAAGCTAAAATTAAATAAATGTTGTTTTCCCGAGAGCAATTTATGTGCTTTTTAATCAAACGTAGATTTACCAAGCTAAGTGTTGAGCAATCACAAAAATAATAGCAGATTTGAATTCTTCACATCCAAAATCATTTTTAAAACCCCTCAGTGAAGGAATTGGCAAAAATTAATTTTCACCTCCCAAATTGACACACCCTAATACTGCACCCTTGTTTGGGGAAACTCTACTAACAACGCATTAAATGGTATGTTTGTCATCTAAAAATGAGCAATAAGGTTATTATCTGATGCTGATTTCCTTGATCACTCTAGTGCATTATTTAAAGAGCTGAACCTACTAAAGCTCAATGATATAACCAAACTGACACATTTTATTTACAAGTGTAAGAACAAAATCATTTATTTGCAATGGGTAAATAGATATTTTGTAACTCATCAAGAAATCCACTCGTATCAGACCAGAAATAGATCAAAGCTTGTTATACCTCAATTTAGATTGTCTTCATCTCAAAAACTATCCATTTTCATTGGATTGAAACTATGTGAATAATTTAAATGCTGATATAAAAAATAGCGAATATAAATTCATTTAAAACCAAGTTGAAATCCAGATTAATAATGGCATACTAACAAAAATCTAGGATTAATGTACATTACTACTGTTTATTTTCTCATGCATAATCTAATATTAAAGACAAATTTCTTGCGATTGTTCAGTTCTTATCTTGTGCGTAATATTGATTCCTTTGTATGGTATAATACCTTCAATAATGACATTGCATTTGTAAAATCAATAATGATAATTTAAGATTAATACATACTTTAACTATTAACAATACTCATTTTATTTTATTTATTATTAATTAATAATAACTAGCCATTTTTTTTTAATAAGAGCCCAGTAAAGCCTAAAGCTAAAGGGTCAAATTAAGTAAAATAATTAGTCCAGCTTCACAATTATTTATGTCATTGTAAAACCAACGTATTTTATTATTAATAAAGGTTATTCAATTCAATTAAAAAAATTCTACAGAAAAATAAGAACTAATATTTCTGGGGATAAATCACCGAGTTTCAACCACATAACTACCAAATAATAATTTGTGTGTGGAACTGCTCCAAACCTGTTATGAACCAAACTTACAAAATGTTCTTCAGCAAATGCACTACATTTTAAGTTTCTCATTCTGAAGGATCACAAATTGAACTCTGAGCCATGATAATTTCTTATTATATATTACACACAGTTGGCTAGTTGGCCTGTACCTTGTGATGAATGGACAATGGACATGCTGTCTCTCTGTATTAAACACCCAAAAAAGAAGGGATTAACCTGCTTGGCAGTTTATTCTCTTTACACCCAAGTGTATAAAGTAAAAGTGAATCCGTACATTTAATATATAACGTGAAATTAATTAAAACTAAGCAAGTGCAATACAGTTTACATAAATTATCACCAGTTTTAACGTATATATTGAAAACTAAATACAGTTGGGCATTCATTTCGAGAAATTTTGAAACAAAGCAGGAAAAAGGTCATAAAACGCAAACGTCAGAAAACCCTCGACCATCAAAAGAAAATTAACAAAGAAATGAGAGTATTTCTTTTTACGTTAATTAATGAATAGCATGGCCATGAGTCCAAATTCTCATTTAACCTGCAGTTTGTGTAATCTGGAAACAACTGAAAACGCAGCAATTAGATGTGACTTTTGTCAGAAATTGCAAGACTACCTACATGAATTGAGGTGATAGGGAAATAACTTCTCAAATGTGAAACATGTCATGGGGATCAAATACAGATGGTAAATTCATTCGCAGTTTTTAAAGAAATGGAGATAGCAGACTCAAATGTTACAAAAAAGAATGAAATAATGGGGACACAAGGGTCTGGAAATGTCCCAATGAAAAACTGGGTGGATGGGAGAGGATGAACTAACGAACAACAATAATACAGAACAAAGACATAGATGAAAGAAAAGAAATGTGAAAGTTGTGTGGTAGTCAAACTCTCCAATGATCAAAATGATAAAAAGGTAACTAAAAACATAGAAAATAAATAGCCAAAGAAAAATAATGATACCAAAATTAAGAACTTTGAAAATAATAATAAAACAAGAAATGGAAGCGTAGAAAATATCTTATGTAAATACTACGTGAAAGGGAACTGCAGATATTGGGATGGGCAATGCATATATGCACATCCCACATTATGCAACATGCATTACACAAGTGGATATTGCAAATTTGATAAGAAATGCAAGTTCCACCATTTTACAGTCTGCAACACCTATGCAAAATATGAGAGCTGCAAATACAGAAAAAAATGCTGTTACCACCACCCTCAAAGGAATGCGACGGGTGAACAGGAAAAATTAACATCAAAGAAGGGTACCAATTTTTTAGATGTAGTCAATACAATTCAGCTGCTAAATACTATCCAGCAATTACAAAGTCAGCTGACAAATATAGGAATCCAAGAGCCACACAGAAGGCACGCACAAAGACACTTCATGCATTATCGGGACAAAAGGTACTGACAAAGATAAAAATAGAAATTGTCAGAGAACCACAAGGCATTGAAACCAGCACCCCTATTGGAAAATGAATCAGAACCACCTGTATATGAAAATGATAGAGAAAAAATAAAAATCATCCTAGCTAACATTCAGGACCTTAAATCAAACCATTCCCCAGACAAAGTTTCATACCTGAAAGGACTCATGCAAGATGCTGGAGCAGACTTTGCATTAGGGTGGAGTGATTTTTTAGTTTAAAAAATCAGGGGTGTTAAATAGTTGTCAAATGGCTAAAAATGAACATTGGTGGTGGTTCTTGGTGGTTGCTGGTGATATCGCATCAGCAACCACACTCTTATATGTACCACACCCACATGCGACAAAAAAAAACTTTATTTTGCCTATTTGGGGCTCTATAATAGCTAGAAGCACAATCTAAAAAGTGCATCTTATGGTTTTTTGATGCTGAGAAGAACAAAATTATTTTCAAAAGTGTACATTGATGTATAAACATTTTTTGAGTTAAATTAAAATCAGTAGCTGTTTTTGTCAAACCTACTTTATATTTACTTCTATTTTTCAGAATTTTTATAACCTATTCAATTAACACTAGTTTAACGTCTTCAAGATTTTTAGTTACTTATGAAACATAGAAGCCAGACAATAAAAGTCTTAGATGGTGGCCATAGTTTTCCATCCATTGACAGTTTTCCTAATGGAAAATTACCTACCGCTGGACAAGTTGTTCAGCGTCTACTTAAGGAGCCAAACTGGAAAACCAAGGAAAACATCACAAAAGTTGCAGATGAGTTGAGGAAACAATGGATTTGGTGTAATGTTTATCCACTATCCTTGCGCACCATTGAGATGAAGGTGGACAAACTAGCAGCAGACTTTTCATGGTAAGTCATCATAACTTTCTATCCTGGGTAGTACTAAATTAATAACAAGAATGTCTTCTTAGCCAATAGTAAATTTTTTATTTTAAATATAATTTTGTTGTGATGTGCTCTGTAAACCTGTGAATTAATTTATCTATGTATTTCAGCCAAAATTTCTAAACTAAAAAATATTTAAGCGATTTGTGACCACAATTTTTAATTCCTAATTAAGAAAATATCGATTTTTTTTAATATTTCAACTTCAAAAATGCATCAACAGGTTTCATCGATACTCTGTCACAATAGTCCAGGCAATCTAGAGCAAAAATAGCTTCAACCTGGGCAAAATTGCTTCAGAAGCTTTCTAAACTGTTTCCAGCTCAGGAACCATTGCAGAATAACATATCCAAAATCCGACAAAATTGGACCCTGGGAACACCCCCAAAAAATGAAATTCAAAATGGCGGACTGGCAGTTTCCTACGAAATACAATAAATTTTAATTTCGCTTTGTAGAGAGTTATGACGTTTTTCTTGATCAGTAAAATGTTTTAAAACATTTTCGTTTCTAAATTAACCTATATGACACTAAAAATTGTATTAGGTGGCTAGTATTAAACTATGACATCACGTAATGTAAATAAAATATACTGTATGGAGTGTATGTGAGAATGGACATTGTTACATCTTTATAAACTTATATTATATACAACTCTTTAATTCCTACTACCCACTATCAAATCTGCGTATTTGTGCTTGTCATTTTCTTTAAAACTGTTATTATGTACTCCTTTTAAATACTGCAACACAGTTTATTAATTTGTGTTTTCTGTTTCAGACTGACTCGGTATACGGCTGACTCAGTGTGTGTCCGCCTTCAAGAATGCAGACCCCTGAAGAATTGTGCGTGATTTGTAAGGAGAAATTGGACAGCGGACAGGAAGTGGTTCACATCTCGCAAAAAGGAGCAGATGGTATAAATGCATCCAGCCGCAGCCGTGGAAGCGATGTTGTTGCAACAGCTGGAATAAGTGTTCATGTTGTATGTAGGAAAAGGTTTACGGATAAAAAGACCATTGAAATAAAGACGCGACAGACCGCAGCCGAGGCAATACCAAGGAAAAGTGCTCATTTTCATGAATACGCATTTTCCAGTGCTACTCACTGTTTGTTTTGTGATACCTTTGTGGACTTTTTTTTCAAACACAAACCAAAATCAGAGCATGTCAAAATAAGAACTACAGAGTTCTCCGAAACCATAAAAAGGTGCTGTGAAAGCCGCTGCGATGAATGGTCGTTTAATGTAAAAGGCCGTCTGGAGTATTATTTTCGTGATCTTCCTGCTGCAGATTGTGTCTACCATCACACCTGCAGTGTAAATTTTTGAAGTGGAAAAAACATTCCTCGCGCATACTCCTCCAACGATCATGATTCGAAGAAAGGGAGACCAACTAATGAAGAGCAACACCAAGCATTCCTTCAGACCTGTGCTTACCTGGAAGAGAATGATGATGAACAACTGTTGATTGGAGACCTAATTTCCAAAATGGAGGAATATCTTCAAGGAAGTCAGAGCTCTGTCTACGAATGCAGGCACATGAAGAGAAAGCTTTTAGAACGTTACGGAGACAAGATCATAATATCAGGTGAAAGTGGGAAGGCAGATGTAGTAACACTACGAGAGACAGCTAATGAAATTCTTATAGATTATCACAAAAAGTCGAAAGAATGTGATATAGATATAGAGCTACAGAAGATTTACCTAGTAGAAGCTGCTGCAAAAATAATCAGAAGTGATATCAAGTCTGTCGACTCGCCTAGAAAAGATGTGTATCCATCTCCAAATGACATCACTGCAGAAAGTGATCTTGATTACATTCCCAACAGTCTGAAATTGCTATTATCAAAAGCATTTGCGGGACAGGATGCTTCAAGAAAAATAGGTGCAACTGGGCAGAGCATTATGCAAGCAACCCATCCTAAAGGATTACTATGTCCACTACAGATCGGTTTGTCGGTTCAGCTACACCAGAACTTTAGGTCAAGGTACCTTATTGACGTTCTCCATCAGCTGGGTTACTGTTCGTCGTATGCAGAAGTAACAAGATTTGAAAGAAACGCGGCACTGGCAAGTGGGTCTGGCTCTTTTACTGTTGATGAAAACACTGCAGTCCTTCTAGCAGCAGATAACGTCGATCATGATGTCTGCACTTTGGATAGGAAGAATACCTTTCATGGAATGGGTATGATTGCCGCAATAACTCCGAAGATCAAGATCCACCCTTCTATTCACAGGCGTAATGTTGGTGACAATGACATTAAGAAGATTGCAACCGTTGACATTAGGGAATATAGACACGCGAGAAGCATGTTGAGGGACATCTCATTCCGCGAACTTCCAGTACCCACTGCCACCATAAGTCGACTTAGTCTTCTCTGGCAGATATCTTCAGCAGAAAGATCAGGTCCAAGTTGGTCCGGAATAATGCAGGCAATTCATGGTGGATCAAGTGTCTCACATCCAGGTGTGGCGTCGATCACGTTCCTTCCCATCATAGATATGTCGCCAACTGACATGACCTGCATATTTTCGACATTACTATATTTGAGCAAGATAGCACGCGATCAAAAAGTCCCATGCATTATTACCTTTGATCAGCCTTTGTTCTGGAAAGCTTCCCAAATCATCAATGAACAGAGACCTGCAGGACATTGTTTTAATGCTGGGATCATTTCACACACTGATGAATCTTTTGGGAGTAGTCGGTACTCTTATGAATGGTTCAGGATTGTCTGAAGTACTTCAAGAAATATATGGACCAAATGCCATGCAACACATGATGTCTGGAAAAGCTGTTTCAAGAGCGATACATGGTCATATGATAGTAGATGCAGCTCTTAGTACCTTACTAGTCGCAGACGTTTTCCCTCGTAATGAAGTTGGAACTCCTCATGACCTCCATAAGGAAGCTTCTGACCTGCTCGACGATGTTATGACCGCCAAACAATCAGTTGAGGATGTGGAATCTTCGAATGCATTGTCTCAGATTGCTACCACTTTGGATGCGAAGAAAACTGACCTACAATCTATTTCGCAAACAAGTCAACTCTGGTTGGAATATCAGCGAATGATCAACATTGCACGTTCCTTGATAACAGCAGACAGAACCGGCTCGTGGGATTTGCACTTGCAAGCTATGCTGGAGACCATCCCCATAATTGCAGCAGCCGGACATCACAATTACCTGAAATCGATATACCTGTACCTGCAGAAAATGTTGTTTGCCTTCTGAAAATCTAGCCGTTAACAAAATGTTCCAGGAAGGTAAGTTTGTAGTAAGAAGAAGCGACAGATTATGGGCCGGACTCGGCACAGACCTGGTGATAGAACAAGTACTAATGCGTTCCCTGAAAAGCAGAGGCGGACTGACACGCGGAAGTGGATTTACAGACATCCAAAGAACAACGTGGCTATTTCTATGCCTCTGTGTTCCACTTATAACTTAGCAATGCAGGAATACACCAGAGTTTTGTTGGAAAGTAGTGAACAGCACAAGGAAATGAGGGGAAGTAGACAAATCAGGGACAGTAATGACATGAAGAAAGTACTTGAATGTCTGGAATCCTTATCCCCATTCCATTCTACCTCAGGTCTCTGCAACATTGTAATAGGGCTAACTGCTGATCCTGGAGTTAACGTTCATCAATTGCATTCAATCGGTACGAACATTGTCATAAAAATGATTGGGAAACAAGCCTTTACATATTCTGCCAAAAGATCTGACAAAGTGAAAACACTAGGATCTGCTTCTGCCGTTGTGATCACTGATGCTTCAGATATAGAAGTAGATCCTGCACTACTGTTTCAGAGATGATGACTGTTGCCACTGGCAGACATGAATCTTGAAGATGTCATGTGTTACAAACTGTGTGCATATCCTCCTGCATTGTTCGAATCACGAAGTATCTTGAGGAAACCCGATGTCTCAGCTAGCTCATGCAATAATCAAATACACTGACACTTTACGCATGGAAGAAGTTCAAGAAATTCAGTGCACAGACCAGTACGTATTGGATGGTGGATCTCTACTACATCGTGTTTCCTGGCGTCAAGATGAAACATATGACAGCATCGCCAACTCATATGCCGATTTCACTCTGAAAACATATGGAAAAGCAATCATTGTTTTTGATGGCTACAGCAGCTCTCCTACAATCAAGGACATGACCCACAGAAGACGCAACACCAAGACAAGCAGAAATGTGAATCTCAGTCCAAGTATGAAGTTTGTTGGCCAGAAGGAACACTTCTTGGCTAATGAAAACAAGCAAGCAAGCATTTATTTCCCTCGTAGGTGAGATGTTGAAGAAGCACGGGTGTACTGTTCATAACGCAGATGGGGATGCTGATGTGGACATCATTCGTGCAGCAGTTTCCTCATCAGAAAATGCAACTACAACAGTAATAGGGGAACACACCGACTTGCTGATTCTCCTTCTGTACCATGCCAAGGACAGTGGTTTCAAGTTGTACTATCGCAGCGATATAAGACGGGGACCATCTCCTAATCCCGTGTATGATATTCTCAGCATTCAATCATTGTTAGGCAATGACATCTGCAAGTATCTCCTGTTTGTGCATGCTTTCACGGGCTGTGATAGCACATCCAGAATTTTTTCGATCGGTAAAGCCAAAGCATTCGACACACTGATGAAGGTGGCTGAACTCCGTTCAGTTGCAAATACATTCTGTTCTGATTGTTGCCAACACTCTGACATTGAAGCCGCTGGAAGAAAGGCAATGCTTCTGTTGTATGGCTGCAAAACACTTGAATCAATCCACTAACGCACTACGTCATCGAATGTTAGTTGAAAAGGTAGCTACAGCTAAATCTTTTGTTACACCCGAACGTTTGCCACCTACTGATGCATCCACAAAGTACCACAGCTTTCGCACATACTTTCAAATACTAATCTGGAAGTCTACAGAAGAGAAGATCGATGCAGAACAGTGGGGTTGGTATGTAAAGCATAATTCCTACTACCCTACAGCCTGCGACAAGCCACCAGCTCCAAATTATCTACTCAACATGATCCGCTGCTCCTGCAAGACGAAATGTGCTACTTCAAGATGTGGATGCAAGCGTAATGGAATGCCCTGTTCAGCCGCTTGTGGCGAGTGCCAAATCAGTGGTTGCGATAACAACCCAAGTACCAGTAATCTATCCGATGATAGTGATGAAGAGGATTAATTTCTCTATGTTTGTGACCAGGTATCACTTCTTCTGTAATGAACATAACTTGAAACTAGGAAAAAAATAATTGTTGTATTATTGATTATAAAAATCTGTAAAAAGCTATATAACATTATATTTGCGTAATAACTGGTTGTGTTGTATATTGTTGAATTATTTAAAACATTACAAATGAAAGAAAAAGCATCAAATGTATCTCTATAAATAAAAGCGTAAATTATATTTTTTTTTTTTTTTTGTAGGAAACATCCAGTCCGCCATTTTTAATTTCATTTTTGGGGGTGTTCCCGGGGTCCAATTTTGTCGGATTTTGGATATGTTATTCGGCAATGGTTCCTGAGCTGGAAACAGTTTAGAAAGCTTCTGAAGCAATTTTGCCCAGGTCTAACTACAAATTGCCTGGACTACAAAGAGAGAGTTCAACCTATTTGGCAAAACTAGAATTGTTTGTCAAAGAGCTTGATTGTTTATGATATTTTTTCTGAGGATCTTTCTCAATGACAAAAATTGTAGTAGTAGTTTAAACTGAGGATGACTCAGGATGATTTCTCCTATGAGGATCAAAAATCTGCGAGGCTAGGATATTGTTCAAGATTTGAGGAAAAGCTCAGAGGCAGATGTTACATACAAGAGAAGAATAATTGACGAATAATGAGTGGAATTATGGTTAGTCAGAGAGTACATCATGACTTGAACCATTTTAATTAAACCTTTGATGTTTATATGTATATATATATATATATATCCCCGCAAGGGGGTTCTAAGCTCGTGCTCTTGAGTGCTCTTTGTGCTCGTTTGTACGTGCTTGTTCCTGGAGGTTTCACGTGCGCCCTCCCGGCCCTAGCACCCAAGGATGATGGGGCTCGACCCTGCAGTCCTTGGTCTTTTTCCACTTCGACTGTCCCCTCCACCCTTTCTTTTTCCTCTGTCTTTCCTCTCACTTTTTCTTTGTTTTTCCGCTGAGATATGCCCTTTAAATAGAGGCGAATCGGTTCTTCCTGAACTAAAAAAAAAAAAAAAAAAAAATATATATATATATATATATATACAGGGTGGGCCGTAAGTTTCCATACATAGGAAAAATTAAACGTTTGTTTTTATGTTTCAGATACCCTAAGAATATGCGTTTGACGTAAGATCTTGTTTACTGATGAAGCAAATTTTTACATCAATGGAGGTTAATCGGCAAAACATACGTTATTGGAGTAATGCTAACCCTAACTGGCTGAGTCCGACGAAGATGCAAGGTGCCAGTAAAGTGATGGTGTGGGCCGGGATATGGGGTGACAGAATTATTGGACCAATTTTTGTCAGTGGAAATCTTAATGCCGAAAGGTATCTTAACATGTTGCAAGAAGAGATTTTCCCATCCCTGCTAAACGAGGAAGGTAACTTCCCAGTTTACTTCCAGCAAGATGGAGCTCCACCTCATTATGGTCTTCACGTGCGTCGGTATTTGGATCAGCAGTTTCCGGATGCTTGGATTGGTTGGCGTGGTCCTGTGGA
Organism: Bathynomus jamesi; assembly: GCA_023014485.1. Lineage (NCBI taxonomy): Eukaryota > Metazoa > Arthropoda > Malacostraca > Isopoda > Cirolanidae > Bathynomus > Bathynomus jamesi. The sequence goes on along the minus strand of JAJOZX010001907.1, from coordinate 195,108 downwards.
GTGGCCTCCCAGATCCCCAGATCTCACCCCCCTTGATTTCTATCTTTGGGGGCACTTGAAGGCCATGGTGTATCAGGAAAAGATACGAGACATAAATCATCTAAAGGAACGTATCACCAACGCCATTACAAGCATAACGTCAACTGTGCTAATGCGTGTTCATCAACAGTGGGGAACACGTATTGAAATGTGTTTTCAAAACAATGGCAACCATGTAGAGCATATTATATAAATAAAAATGGTTGTCCATAAAAAAATGTTTATTTTTCCTATGTATGGAAACTTACGGCCCACCCTGTATATATATATCTATATATATATCTATATATATATCTATATATTATCTATATATATATCTATATTTATATCTATATATTGCGCCTCGGTGGTGTAGTGGTTAGCATCGCTGACTACGAATCCATCAGCCCTGGGTTCGAGACCCGGTGACTGCAGCCAGCGCGCAGCAAAACCCAGCTGTTCATCCTTCCACACAATAAAGAAAGTGGTTGGTAGATAAATGGGTACCCTGGGTGGCCTAGACACTGGGCTGCTGGTGGGGCATGGTTCAGAATCCACGTTATACTGTAGGTCTAAGGTGGAGTGAAAAGCTTGACCTTCGTCAGAATGAACAATTCGGGCGGAAGCTAACCAAAGGTTATATATTGGCATAGTAAATCTAGTCATACTAATTGTTGTGAACAAAGCCAGAGAGAAGAGGCAAGTGCATCACAACCTCAACCAGACAGTCCAGACACTACTGGTAGCTCTAGCGAAACTCCATCAGAAGACTCTCAAGATGATCCACAGACTGCTGGTTCCTCTCATTGTAATTACCAAGATCTGGAGAACCTGTGCAGAGCTGTTGATAGGTAAATTAGCACTTGTGGACATTTCGGTAGACTTTAAAATGGATATCATTTTTCTCAACTTTAAAATACAATCTTGCAAGTATTCAATTTCTGAGAGAGAAGGTGCAGCGGTAGAGTCAGCAGTTTTAAAAGATTTTGGCATTATCACTGATGATGACAACACTAACGTCATTGACAGGTAAGATTTCAAAATTATCATGATTACATTTTCATCCACATTTCCTAAGCTTTAACAAAATTACAATTACTACTACTACTAAGAAGTAAATTAATTTTATTTAATTATACATATTATACATTGTAACATGGAAAAATAAATTTCAAATATATTGGGGCTCAGGCATAAAAGTCAGTATTTAGCCCATCACTGTTCACTGTTTTACATATTCCTGTTTATCAATGCTACCTCCAGCCTTATAAATTTGTAAACAATTTTCATTAATACAGGAGTAAACTACAAAGGCAACAGTGTATGTACTGTGAACAGATCAGAGCTGAGGAAGAAGTATTCTTTGGTTTAGTGGACAGCATTTATGTTGATGGCCGACAGGATGGTACTGTAACAATTACAGAGTTAGAGGGGCTACATTATCAACAAACCAAAGTAGAAGAGCACTATGTTACAGTCGGAGAACCAGGTAAGCCACTGTTTTCTGTATGGTGTTTTAAATTTTTAGTGGATAGCATAAATTTGGTCTTAGTAACATTAAGGAGTAAGAACTATGCAATAGTTATATATGTTCATTGGTCATACCTGGTAATCTACTGATCTCAAATACATTTATTATTTCCTTAAATTTTGTTTAAAATGTTTCAGGACATTATCTGACACATGTTACCCTAGAGCAGTGATGGCGAACCTTTTTATCCAAGTGTGCCAAAATTCGTGTTTTTTAAATAATGATATTGTTGGCGTGTCACTTGCATACATGCATTTTAAATTTAACTACAAAATCATAGATAGCTGACTTATTAATCGAAAGTACTAGGCTATTCAACTAATAGTATACTGAAATATAATCTATGAATTCATAATATACTTAATTATATAACTAATTTGCACATATGATGGAGTCTCGGGTGGTAATAATGATAGTATAATTAAAAATAGGCTAACTATAAAATAGATTTCTTTCAATGGGACAAAACTGACAATCGCCTTAATTGAAAATGATCGTAGACGATTTATTACAGTTTTTCATCAGAATACCAAAAATTTTCAACATCCATCACGTGTCACCTGAAACCCTGTGGCGTGTCACTGCTGACACCCGTGTCATAGGTTCGCCATCACTGCCCTAGAGAATGGGAATGGTGTATCAACTACACTAAGTCTCTATGAAGTAGTGAATGACACTGATCTGGAAAACAAGCTGCAAATCATGGGGTCAGATGGAACTGCAGTGATGACTGGACATAATTCAGGGGGCAATTAGAGTCTTTGAAGAGCTTATTGGAAGACCACTGCAAAGAATCATATGCCTCTTACACTGTAATGAGCTACCTCTTCATGATGTTTTCATGGAGCTCGATGGGACTACGAAGAGCCCTGATAGTTTTCCAGGGCCAATAGGAAAACAGCTAGGTGGTATGGTTTCCGAATGGGATGATGTCAAATTTAAGTCAAATTTAAGCCAATCAGAAATCAGAATTTTGCTATATTGCCCAATGATGTAATTGTCTACTAATTGATGATCTCCGTTGTGACCAATACTATGATTATAGAATATGCATGGCAGTCATGCTAAGGACTATTGAAAAGGACATTCAGCTTTTAGAAGTTGGGCCATTAAATCACTCAAGATGGCTGATATTAGGTTGTAGAATACTCAGATTCTGTTTCACAGAAGAAGCAGAGTTCAGTATTGATAACTGTTGTTGAGTTCTGTTTAAAAGTATTTCCCCAGCTGGTTTGAAATCAAGAATAATCACTCAGTGACCGATGGTTCAAGAAGCTTCTTTTCAATGCTGAGCAGAATCTCCAAGTTTCCTAATAAGAAAGTAAAAGACATTGCCCTAAAAACCCTAAGGAGGAATGCTTTTTTTGCTCCCCGAAAACATTATAATATCAATGCTTGGTGATGAGGACAGGGAGAGAAGAAACACTGCAATAAATAAAATCCTGACACTGAGGGGTGAAGTAGAGAAAACAACCCAGGACATCAGTCAAAATGAATTTCACCAGCGGAGATTTGGAAGTTGAGGATGATGTGAATGATGATGATTATGACAGTTTGAGTTATACAAGAGACCGCACTGTCATGAAATTTAAGGTGCCTATAATCAATGAAAATGCTAACTCATATGACAAGATGAGTAACCTTGATAACTTGACAGCAGCGCCTCGAATAGTTACCCATCTTACATCAACTGAACTTGCGAACATTAGAAAAAATCCTTTGAAGTTCAAACAGCCATGCCACAATCAAGTGGTAGAATGCCATATCAAGCTTGTGACTGAGGCATCTGCAGCTGTCATTGGGTTCAATAGTAGAGATGGCATGATCTGGCAGTGTATAAAATCCTGTAAACTGATAAAGTTTAATACAAAGCAAGAATTTGTTTAGATTCTACATTTATTTGATGAAATTTTATAGTGTAAATTTGTAATATATGGTCAATATGCATTACTTTTTCATGAAAATGTGTTAAAACTCTTATTTCCAAAAGTGTAAAACATTTTATCAATCTCAGCATCAAAAAAAAAAATCTCAACAGTTTTTAGATTGTGTTTCTACCTATTATAGAACCCAAAATAGGCAAAATACAGGGTTTTTTACAGTTGTGTATGGATGCAATACATGTAAGGTGTGGTTGCTGATGCAGTATCACTTGCAACCACCCAAAACCACTACCAATGTTCAGTTTTAGACATTTGACATCTATCTAGCACCCCTGATTTTTTAAATATTGATTTTCATAAAAATACACTCCACCCTACTTTGCATGCCTCACAGAAACTCATCTAAAGGACTTCCAGGCAAACTGTGAAAATTGTGAGTCCTGTGTTGACAAAAAAGAAATACAAATAAACAACTATAACATCCTCCAAGCCAACAAAACAGCGAGATGTAAAGGAGGATGTGCTATTTACACACAGAAAGGCATATGGCAGAAATGACTAAGTACCTCAAACAGCTATGTAGAATGTGTAGCAGCAAAAGTTGAAAAATAAAATATGGTACTAATTGTAATGTACAGATCCCCCAAACACACCAACCTCAAAATTTTCAGATTCCATTACAGAGGCAAGAAACTGGGTAAAAAAGATCTACACTCTCCAACCCCAAATATTTTTCTCTGTGGTGATTTTAATTTCCCATTCATGAAATATAAAAGGATAGGAAAAATATGCATACACTAGGACAAGAGGGCACATGAAAAGACCAGGAGCAGGTAAAAATGCTACCATACTAGCTCTAGCTGATGAATTTAAGTTAACACAAGAAATAACAGAAAACACAGGAAAAACCAACTACCTAGATTTGGTATTCACAAACAGCAACCTAATTGATAATGTAGAAATATCCCCAACTACGATATTGAACCACATCATCACTGAAATAATAATATAAAGGAATACGATAAAGGCAACAGGAAAGGAAAGAAAACACACAACAGAAAGAAGCAATTTTGAAATTTTTATTTTCACTCCAAAGCTATAAACTGAGATAATGTTACATCCAGCATGGAAGTAATAGATTGGAAAACCATTTTTGAGGCCAAGACAATGGAGGAGATGCTAATGACTTTAGAGAACACATTAGAAATTATGGAAAAACACGTCCCAAAAATACAACAAAGAGTAAAGAGCAGGAGGTTTGACACACAAAAGAGAGGGCATTGTTCCAAAAGAGAAAAAGAGTGACTGCAAAATTAAGTAACTGTAAATATAACATAAGAAAAATATTAAATGATAAATTGCAAAGTATCAACAATGGCATACAGGAACTAATTGAGAAGCATACAAAAAAAAACGACGATGATGCTATAGAAGCGATAAAGGCTAACTCAAAGTACTTCTATAATTTTGTAAAAAGAAAGTCGAAAAACCATGCAACTATCGCACTGTTAAAAAATGAGAACAATGCTTTATCTGATGATCTAACAGAAGTATCTGAAACATTAAGAGCTCAGTACAAATCATCTTTCAGTATCCCAAACACTGAAAAACTGATATGTGATAGAAACACTTTCTTTGAAGAACTACAAGGGAAAACTATAACGAACTTTGACTATGATATATGATATTACACAAGCTATAGGGAAACTAACACTCAGCAGCAGGACCAGATAAATGGAATGCTACACTGATCAAAAACTGCAAGAATGCAATTGCTGAGCCCCTATATTGGATATGGAGACAATCACTAGACATGGGAGAAATACCAGTTATCCTGAAGAGCACGAACATAGTCCCAATTTATAAAGGAGGAGATTCATCCAAGGCCAAATACTATAGGCCAGTATCACTTATATCTCATCTCACTAAAATATTTGAAATAATAGTTAGAAAAGCTATGACTTTTTGGAAACTGAAAAAATTTAATGATAACCAACATGGGTTTCAGTCAGGAAGATCATGCCTATCACATCTAATGGAACACTACAACATTATTGATGCACATGAAAGTAATGAAAACTACGATGTACTATACACAGACTTTCCCAAAGCATTTGACAAGTGTGACCATGGAATCTTAATACATAAACTGAAATATATGGGAATAACAGGAAAAGTAGGGAAATGGATATATAATTTCCTTAGTGAGTGGCAGTAAGTCATTACAGTATAAGGAGTACCCTCATCAAAATCAGAGGTCCTCAGCTCAGTACTACAAGGAACAGTATTAAACAACAACCAGAAACACACAGACAGACAAACAGCCAGACAAAAGAAAACCTACAGATTCAACACAACCATTACACCCTTCAATACAGACCAAACCACCAAGATCATCAAAAACATTAAGAATTCAAAGGCTACTGGACCAGACAACATATCTAACATACACCTTAAACACTTGGGCCCACAGGGAATACTAGCTCTCACAAACATCAGCACATATTCATACCAACACTATTATTCCTGACATAGAAACAATGTAAAATTATTACACTACTCAAACCAAACAAAAATCCAACAGAACCAGCTTCCTACAGACCCATCACTTTACTATGCACACCTTCCAAAGTAACAGACTAATCTTACAAATCACCAACCCACACATACCACGATCACCTACTCAACATGGATTCAGACCTCACCAGTGAGTCACCACTCAATCACGACATTACTCACTAATCTCACATCATGGATGGCATCAATTCCAGATGACCAGCTCAATGTACACATTAGTAAAGCATTTGATGCTATCCCACGCTTCACTCTCATAAACAAAATACTCAACACAAACATGCACAATAACACCAAAAGGTGGCTGAGCAACTATCTATCAGGAAGATACTCACATGTCACATTTAATGGCAAGTCATCCAAAAACAAGCTTTTTCCGAACGGGATCCCTCAAGGCTCTGTTCTCTCATCAACACTGTTCAACTTATACATGCATGACATTCCAACACCCATAGATAAGCTTACCTTATCATCATATGCAGATGGCATCACTAACATTGACACTGCTACAAATAACCTACAAACATACATAAACAGTATACAAAACTGGCTCTCTCACAATAGACTCAAAGTACCACCCACAAAATCAACCATCACCTTGTTAACAAGCAACACAAAAGAACACCAGATAACTCCACAGCTTACACTAAATGCCAACATTCCACAAACTCTTAGGACCAAAATACTTGGGGTCATATACAACACTATCTTTCGCAAACCACACTCAGGACATTAAAAACAAATGTACGTCAAGACTTAACACGCTTAGGGTACTAACAGTCACAAACTTTGGACACCAGCAGGACACATCACTCACATACAAACAATATATTCACTCAGTTATGGACTATGGTAGCCCATGCTGGGCACCCATTATCTCAAACACACACACAAACACCTTACAGACAATACAAAACAATGCACTTCATATCATTACAGGATGTACTCAAACAGCATCAATAGAACACCTGCACACAAACAAAAATACTGAAAGTTAGGGAACATTTAGACATGAGGGGAACAATTCATGGCAGCAGTGACAACTAACCCACAACACCCTTGCTACTACATGTATAATCATGAACCAACACCTTGCACCACTAAGGTAACACCAGAGAGAGAGAACCAAATACTCCATTCCATACCACACCCCACAGACATCACACAGTACAGAAAACACATACCACACACACACACACACACACACACACCCTAATCCACAAAGCACTGACACGACTCAGTCCAAATACAGTCCTTGGTACAGAGCTGCCACCCATTGACAGGTTAGAGACCAACCAGCCTGAGCAAATTGGATCGAGTTAACTTAGCACGATTCCAATGTGGACATCACCCCAACTTAGACTAGACAACTCCACAGATGACACCTGCCACCTGTGCCAGGACACACCACAAACAATTGAATACATTATAACAGACTGTACTGCTCTAGCACAACATAGAACACATCACTAGTGCGTGCGCTAAACCTCTGGTCCACTCCGGAGAGGGCGATCAGTTACCTGCATGCCACCAGCTTGCTCGATCAGGGTGGGCTGATTGGTAACCAACAACAGTAGTATTAGCTCCACTACTCTTCATAATCATGTTAACTGACAAAGATGAGGACATTACCAGAGACAGCACATTAACATCCTTTGCAGATGACACAAAAATCAGTAGAAAAATATGAAACCCAGGAGATATAGGATCTCTACAAACTGACATGAACAGAATCTACAGGTGGACAGAAGACAACAATATGAAGTTTAACACCGAGAAATTTCAGCTGTTACGGTACAGAAAAAGAGAAGACCTAAAATCCATGGAATATTATACCTCAAATGGACATGAAATTCAGAGAAATTCTAGAGCAAAAGATTTAGGGGTTGTAATGAGTGATGATGCAAAATTTGAAAAAAAAAATAAGATAGCAATAAACAGAGCAAAGAGAATAACGGGCCAGATATTGAGAACCTTTAAATGAAGGGATAGGAATGTAATGATTTCCTCTACTGAAAACCCTCATCATACCCAAATTGGAGTACTGCTTGGTCCTAACATCCCCATATAAAAAAAGAAGACATTAGACAGCTGGAAGGGGTTCAGCGAAGCTTCTCAGCCAAGATCAAGGGATGCAAAGAACTAAACTACTGTGAAAGGTTACACGGACTAAACCTATATTCACTGGAAAGGAGGAGAAAGATGCACCATTACTTACACTTGGAAAATAATGGAGAAACTAGTCCCTAATCTTACTCTGAACCCTGTAACTCCCCAAACAACAGTGGAAAGTAGAAAAGGAAGACTGTCGTGTTCCCAAATTAAAGGCGAGACAGGGAACATCTTTAACCCTGGAAGAAAATAGCTTTGTTGTGAGAGTACCAAAACTGTTTAACCAGCTGACAAAAGACCTAAGGAACACGAAGGGAGTTGCAGTGGACATCTTCAAAAGAAGATTAGACGCCTGACTCAGAACAATCCCTGATGAGCTGGGCATACCTGGCTATTTGAGGTGGAGAATACAAGAATCCAACTCACTACTACACCAGACCAACTCAAGAGGGACAACAAGCTTGACCATGATATGAGGAATCATCGCGTGGAACCTTTGAAAGGTAAGGTAAGGTAAGGTAAGGTGTGTGTGTGTGTGTGTGTGTGTGTGTGTGTGTGTGTGTGTGTGTGTGTGTGTGTGTGTCCCCCCAATAACCAGCTCTATACAGAGAATTCTTTATAATAGCATTTAGTAAGTGAGTCCAACACTAGAGATACATTGGGATGGTCAAGCTTTCACCAATGCCTAACTGAGTCATCCAATTTACTAGCCATATTTCCTGTTGGTGCATCAATTTGAAGCTCTCTCATCCTGTATATGAATTATCAAAAAAAATTACCACAAGCTCAGATGTTCTAAACTTTGTTCAATGGACTTGCAAGTAGTTAGCACAAAAGTAAAATCACCAACACCACTATTATGCCTATGGTAAAGATGGCCATCATAATTTGTAATTACTCTTGTCATGACTGAATATTTTTCATTGATATTCCACTCTAATATAAATTCTCATGAATGAAAATCTCAGGGGTTACAGGGATTCCTATACAAATGGTTAACAATACATTTTACATAATATAAAAGTGAGAGAGTAAGGACAAAGTTCATTATGAAGTGGCCAATAAAGTGCCTTCAAGGGTCATTTTGTTATAGCTTTTTATATTACATTAAAAAAAAATTGGAAAAAAAATTACAGTTGAAGTTGCCTTCAAATCGAGAGAAAACCTGAAGCCATAAAGTCATTTCAGCCAACTGAGTACAGGTTTATCTTCCCCACCCAACACATACTAACTATAAAAAAAAAACTATATAGGGTTATGGTTTTTTGCCATTGCCCTCATCCATTGGAAATTCCAAGCAGATATTGGTGAGAGTTTACAACAATAACTGTACATCTTTTCATTCAAAAGTTGTGTTCGAGGTCATCTTCAAAAAACCTTTAGTGGTGGTTTTCGTTAATGTTTAATTTATATGCCTTCAGTATTTAGTGCTGCCTAATGGTAAAGAAAATTATCATACCTTATTATTTCATTGGCCCTAGCTCCTGGTTGTAGGGCATGCGGCTGCCTATCATGCCTCTCTTTTGATGTAGGCAATGTGGTTACACAATGAGTTTATTCAGTTTAATTAATATAGGCATTCACTACACTTAAATACCTGAAGGAATAGGCCTATCCTTTTGAGTTATTAGTTTTATATTACGAGGTATTCACTCAGAACTTATAGGAAGATTAATCACATCTCCCTTGCCTAAAGCTTCACTTGTATCTAAGCAGCTCTCAGATAAGCTATAATATAAATTTCTTTGTCTTAAAAATTCACTGCCAAGTCCTTTAGACTTCTAATTTTTGTATTTTCATTATTTCTTCTCTCAAAGTAATTTTCATGCATTAGCGATGCAAAATTTTGATACAAAATAATGTTTTTTTTGTTATGTGGACCCAATGCCTACATACTGGGTTTTATATATAGCAATTATTTCCATTCCCAATAGGCTGTTGCCAATCCCAAGGCAATTTTGTGGTTATTTAATTTGATAAATTAATGATTTGTATTAAATTAAGAAATAAGATACCATATACGATACCATGTTGTAGGCGTGTATAGTTTTCCATACTAACCATTAAAAGTTTCAAAATCCGACCTTATAATACCTTTCAATGGAAAAAAACTGCAAAAAAAAAATACATTTTTGATTTTCTGAATAATTTCCATTGTGTGATCTTTTAAAAATTGGAAAACTGTAATGGCTCAAAGATTTAATACACTTTACTCAGAAAAGTTTACAATGACAATGTAAAAACCTACAACTAGCCTAGTTCACCTCTATGGTTAGCTCATAAAACCACAACTAAATCAACACCATTAAGGCATTTTTAACAAACTACACTGCTTACTACTATAATAAAGTCAAGTGAAGTAGCAAAATTAATGAGAATTTTGTAGCCATTTTTATGTAATACCTTCAGCGGGTCTTCCAAATCTATCTTAATCACCAGAAACCAGGAAAGAGGTGATGATGTATTACACATGGTAATCTAGTGCACATACCCAAAAAACTCATTAAAGACAAGAATGGGCATTGTAGAAACACCAGTCAGATCTACTGACTTAACTATGATGGCTCGAGGTAAATACAGTACAGGGTGGTCCAAAAGTCCCTATCTATTTTGCTGAACTAATGAGATTTCTATTTTATTTTCTATAGGCCATAGATGATGATGGATGTACAAGAACATATGATGGTGGTAACATTCTGTGTAGTGTGTGTATCCAAGGGAAGTGCAAAGAAATTCAAGAAAAATTTAAAAATTTTACAAACCAGGATACAAACAAAGCAATTTGCGAGCTAGTCAATAAATTTAAAAGAACAGGATGTGTTCATGATGAGGCAAGATCTGAATGAACAGGGCTCGCACAGCATCACATAGACTGAGCATACCAAGAAAGATTGTTCTAAAGATTTTAAAATCAACATTAAAAAAGAAAAGTTATCATATTCAAGTGCTACACGAGTTACAGGAAGAGGATTATCCAAGATGAGCCGCCATGTGTACAGAATTCATTGAAAAAATTCATACTGAAAACTTATTAAAGCACATTCTCTTCAGCAATGAGGCAACATTCCACACATGTGAAAGGTTAATCGACATAATTACCATACCTATCTAGGCTAGTGAAAAACCAACCAAATTCCCACCTTCGTTCAGATGGCATTCTCGACACTGTCTTTCAACAAGATGGAGCTCCATGTCACTATGCAAACATCATTCAGGCATATTTTGATGAGCTCTTACCAAATAGCTGGATTGAACATGGTGGAAACAGGCCATGGGCAGCAATCTCCAGATTTAACACCATTAAACTTCTTTGTGTGGGGCTTTATAAAGTCTGAGGTTTACAAAACAAGAGTTACAGACCTGCAGGATCTGCAAATCTGCATGGTCATGACAGTCGCTAAAATAACCCGAGAGATGCTTGAAAATGTGTTCCACAATGCAGTTGACAGATTTGAGATTTGCAAAGACACTGATGGTGCTCACATCGCATCTTAGACCTAAGCTTGATAAATATACAGTACATCTAATTATGTTACATTTTTATCCTAAAATACTATTTCACCAAAATAGATAGGGACTTTTGGACCACCCTGTATTAAGTAAAATAAGGTTTGAATACAATGTTAATGTTCCATATCATAAAAGTCTCATAAATTCAAATACATTACAATATAAATATTACCATCTTCAACACTATTCCCTGCAGGTTCTGACATGATTGTATCAATACAGGCTCCCTTAAGCTCATGTAAACTGATCACTATATTCCAGTGTCTACTACAGATGTAAATAAGTCTCACCTTGTTCAAAATGGCACTGTTATCAGCTCCTCTCATTACTTCATTCTCATCGACAGAAATGTGAAATCGTCGGCTAAAAGCGTGTTCCATCCGCAATTGGTTTCTAGCATCTTGATTCGAACCCTGAGATCTGCAATAATAAACAGAAATTAATATGACTATTGAGGGTTTTCAAAGGATAAATTTGGATTATAGCTTCAAAGAATAAAATTAAAAGCGCAAGGAATTTGAAGAGCAGGGCAATTATGTTTCAAACTGGTTAACTTCTGCTACATTTGGACATACAGAATGAAACTTATGCACTCAGGTTTCTTACAGTCTGTCCATAATAAAACCAAAATCATGAATGATCAAAAGCAATTAAAAGTCACAACAGGACAAACTAGATTTATACAAGAAATCTTAAAAATTTAATTAATTCAGTCTGAGTGAGAAGTTCAATACTATTCAACCAGTGTTCATTTGAGTTTTTATTTAAACTTGAACCAAAGCCAAACACAGTTGAGCCACGTATAAAAAGCAAGTAAATTTGCTTCACTTTAGAAACAAACTAGTAAAAAAAATGTTCTTGAGGGTAGCTCTTTCTTTACCCAACCAAAGGTTAGGCTTCAGATAAAGCATACTCCATTTTAAGCGTGGTGTGAGCTCAAAACATATTCAGGCCTATTCTATGGAGAAGTCAGGCTCTGGATTGGTTGTTGCTCTACTGATGAAGTGGCTACTGAGCCAAACACTAACCAAAATCAAATACTGTACATTACAACAAAATTTAATGAGAAAGTCAACTATCAATGGGTCTCACTCCAAATCTGTCTCTGTTCATGCTGATTTTATCGCGAGGTAAGGATTTGTAAACCCATCAGAGGTTCTCCCTTAAGAGTGACAATGGCTAATTTACTTGGGAGATAATTTAAAATAAATAAAACTACTACGCAACTGCAAATCCAAAACGAAGTCGTATATACAAAATTCAAGCAGAATACCCACATTAAAAGGTCTTCCACTTTTATAAAATATGTGAATCCAATCCAATTGTACTTTAAGTCAGACCACATTCCACTTTTAAAATTCACAAATTTTAGAGCAAAATGCATAAAATTTAGGAAATTCTTAAGTGAAAGAAACGGTACATTAAGTTTTTAAAAATATGCCATTTACTATTACACTAAGTGAAAACTCAAACTGATATGTTGCTCTTGCAATTAATTTACCATAGATCACTTTACAATCCCTTTTTGAATATATATGGGTGGTATTAACTAACAAAGCAAACTTTAGTGAAACCAGCAACATTATCTTACGTAGTGGGTCTATCCCATTGTGTAGCTCTGGCATTGTGATTCATATAATAGGTTCTTCCATTGGCATCTTGCCGTTCCTCCCATCCTTCTGGCAAAGGGGTTAATGACTCTGTGGGTACTAAAACTGGCTGTGGGTGAAATAAAGGCAATTATGCCCATTACTTGAAATGCATACTTTTTCACTTAGAAAAGCAGGTTCACTGACCACCAAACATATATATATATACATTACAATTATAGCACTTTAATAAAGCTTCAAGAATATGCAATAACCTACCTGATTCCTAAACTTCTTTAAGAATTTTTTTTAAAAATTAATAAAATATACAACAGTTCACTTCAACCTTTGTGGGGGCTAACCAAATAGAGAACAATTATATACTATTAATTAATAGTTATCATAGCACAGAGGAGTTGATTTTCAAATGAAAAGTTTTTAATTTCACAGTTTTATCATTCCAGTGTAATGCAAAATCAAGCTCTAGCATTCAAAAACTTCTTATGTGGTAGTAACATGTAGTAATACAGTTACACTGAAGTCTTTAAATATAGCTCTTTAGTATTGATAGTATCAATAAACTGAAGGCTATGAAAGTGCAACTCACAGTACATAATAAACAAGAACCTCGTGACCTAACAAAAGGGGGTTAATCTAAAGCAGGGGTGCTCAAACCTTTTCGCAGGTGGGCACATTTTCCAAATGCTGGAGCGCGAGTGAGCACAGAAAATATGATAAATATATAAAATACCAAAAATATTATTATCTGGTTTTAATTGCAATATTCTTTCTATTAACTATTAACCAGTCTCTAAAACCTAACCTGGGGGCTATTCATGGGCACACCAAAATGGCTTCATGGGCATAAATGTGCCCACATGCACATTTAAACAGTGAACACCCCTGATCTAAAGTTAAGAAATGAGAGTAAATTTTTGAAAGTATAGAAGAGATGGGCTAGGGTGACCCATACAGGGGCCTGGTCCACTCTTTCTTTGAATGCCTTCCCCAATGAAAAGACAGAGAAAGTAGATTCTAGCAGGCTTTGGCAGATAAACTATAACTTTTAAATGGATAGTTTCTGTAAAAAAAAAATTATACTTTTATTAGAATGTAATTTAATAGTTTTTATAGGGCAATTTTTTGTTTTTTCTGAAAAAGCAAGGAGGATGGATGGATTTTTCCCCTCATTTTATCTAAGAAATTAGAAGACAACCATATATACAGTGTATATATATTATAGTACAAAAAAAAAAAGTTCTAATTTCTAAATGCAGCACCTCCCCAAAACATTCCATATAATGAGAGAATAATTCAGTAAAAAATTTAGCTTGATTGACCAATATTTATAAGGTCGCTACCGAGTGTTGAGGTTTCACTCTTATATTCTTCATATAGTATTTCTGTTAACATATGCAAAAGTACTGCAAGAACTAGTTCGTGATGTATCACACTATGGTCCAAAACTGGCACTGACATGCCCAAAACTGGCATCAACTGTAGTTCAGTTTGTCAATGCCATTAGTTAATGTGAGTGAGTGACTCATGGCAAGAGCCCACAATACTGCATGTGCTAACATCAGTTCATATGATATTGTACAGGTGACCCTCGGTATACACGGGGGTTAGGTTCCTGAAAATGCCCGTGTAAACGGAAACTGTGCATACGGGGACTAATACCTTATGGGAAAAAATACAATCAATCCCTAGACCAACTGACCCCCTCCCTATGACCAACTATATTTCCTCATACATTACTAGAACACGTACAGAAACACCAAAACACATACTATACATGTGGGGAGGGAGGGGTAGGAGGGATGGGTAGGAGGGGAGGGGCAGGAGGGGATGGGTAGGAGGGGAGGGGCAGGAGGGGAGGGCAGGAGGGGAGGGGCAGGAGGGGAGGGGCAGGAGGGGAGGGGTAGGAGGGGAGGGGCAGGAGGAGGGGAGGGGCAGGAGGGGAGGGAGGGGGAGGGGCAGGAGGGGAGGGGCAGGAGGGGAGGGGCAGGAGGGGAGGGGTAGGAGGGGATGGGTAGGAGGGGAGGGTAGGAGGGGAGGGGTAGGAGGGGAGGGGTAGGAGGGGAGGGGCAGGAGGGGAGGGGTAGGAGGGAGGGGTAGGAGGGGAGGGGTAGGAGGGGAGGGGTAGGAGGGGAGGGGCAGGAGGGGAGGGGCAGGAGGGGAGGGGCAGGAGGGGAGGGGCAGGAGGGGAGGGGTAGGAGGGGAGGGGTAGGAGGGGAGGGGTAGGAGGGGAGGGGGGAGGGAGGTAGGAGGGGAGGGAGGGGTTGGAGGGGAGGGAGGGGTTGGAGGGGAGGGGTAGGAGGGGAGGGAGGGGTTGGAGGGGAGGGGTTGGAGGGGAGGGGTAGGAGGGGAGGGGTTGGAGGGGAGGGGTTGGAGGGGAGGGAGGGGTTGGAGGGGAGGGAGGGGTTGGAGGGGAGGGAGGGGTTGGAGGGGAGGGGTGGGTTGGAGGGGAGGGAGGGGTGGGAGGGGAGGGAGGGGTGGGAGGGGAGGGGTGGGAGGGGTGGGAGCGGAGGGGTGGGAGCGGAGGGGTGGGAGGGGTAGAGGGGAGGGGTAGAGGGGTAGAGGGGAGGGTAGAGGGGAGGGGTAGAGGGGTAGAGGGGAGGGGTAGAGGGGAGGGGTGGAGGGGTAGAGGGGAGGGGTAGAGGGGAGGGGTGGAGGGGTAGAGGGGAGGGGTGGGAGGGGTAGAGGGGAGGGGTGGGAGGGGTAGAGGGGAGGGGTAGAGGGGAGGGTAGAGGGGTAGAGGGAGGGTAGAGGGGAGGGGAGGGGTGGGAGGGGTAGAGGGGAGGGGTGGGAGGGGTAGAGGGGAGGGGTGGGAGGGGTAGGAGGGGAGGGGAGGGGTAGGAGGGGAGGGGAGGGGTAGGAGGGGAGGGGAGGGGTAGGAGGGGAGGGGTAGGAGGGGAGGGGAGGGGTAGGAGGGGAGGGTAGGAGGGGAGGGGAGGGGTAGGAGGGGAGGGGTAGGAGGGGAGGGGAGGGGTAGGAGGGGAGGGGTAGGAGGGGAGGGGTAGGAGGGGAGGGGTAGGAGGGGAGGGGAGGGGTAGGAGGGGAGGGAGGGGTAGGAGGGGAGGGGAGGGGTAGGAGGGGAGGGGAGGGTAGGAGGGGAGGGGTTGGAGGGGAGGGGTAGGAGGGGAGGGGGAGAGTGACAGGCCACCACACAGCTGTGTCAGCTCGAGAAACTGTATGGACAAGATCCCCTCCCGTGTATACAAGGGGTGGGGAGCAATACCAAAACAGCGTATAGCTGAAACCATGTATACAGAGAGTCACCTGTACGGTATATATATATATATATATTGAAAAATAAAAACTACATGGTTAACAATTCGAAGAATATAAAAAATCTAACATGAAATTTCACTAATTTGCAATGGTGAAAATCATTAAAAAGATTATAAACCCATACTGAATTCAACAATCGGCGCGCAAGGAAGTGAAGAAGGGGAAGAAAGAAGGGGAAGAAAGAAGGGGAAGAAAGAAGGGGAAGAAAGAAGGGGAAGAAAGAAGGGGAAGAAAGAAGGGGAAGAAAGAAGGGGAAGAAAGGAAGTGAAGAAAGGAAGTGAAGAAAGGAAGTGAAGAAGAAGTGAAAGGAAGAAGAAGTGAAAGGAAGAAGAAGTGAAAGGAAGAAGAAGTGAAAGGAAGAAGAAGTGAAGGAAGAAGAAGTGAAAGGAAGAAGAAGTGAAGGAAGAAGAAGTGAAAGGAAGAGGTGAAAGGAAGAAGAAGTGAAAGGAAGAAGAAGTGAAAGGAAGAAGAAGTGAAAGGAAGAAGAAGTGAAAGGAAGAAGAAGTGAAAGGAAGAAGAAGTGAAAGGAAGAAGAAGTGAAAGGAAGAAGAAGTGAAAGGAAGAAGAAGTGAAAGGAAGAAGAAGTGAAAGGAAGAAGAAGTGAAAGGAAGAAGAAGTGAAAGGAAGAAGAAGTGAAAGGAAGAAGAAGTGAAAGGAAGAAGAAGTGAAAGGAAGAAGAAGTGAAAGGAAGAAGAAGTGAAAGGAAGAAGAAGTGAAAGGAAGGAAGAAGTGAAAGGAAGAAGAAGTGAAAGGAAGAAGAAGTGAAAGGAAGAAGAAGTGAAAGGAAGAAGAAGTGAAAGGAAGAAGAAGTGAAAGGAAGAAGAAGTGAAAGGAAAGAAGAATGTGAAAGGAAGAAGAAGTGAAAGGAAGAAGAAGTGAAGGAAGAAGGAAGTGAAAGGAAGAGAAGTGAAAGTAAGAAAGAAGTGAAGGAAGAAGAAGTGGAAAGGAAGAAGAAGTGAAAGAAGAAGAAGTGAAAGGAAGAAGAAGTGAAAGGAAGAAGAAGTGAAAGGAAGGAAGAGTGAAGGAAGAAGAAGTGAAAGGAAGAAGAAGTGAAAGGAAGAAGAAGTGGAAAGAAAGAAGAAGTGAAAGGAAGAAGAAGTGAAAGGAAGAAGAAGTGAAAGGAAGAAGAAGTGAAGAAGAAGAAGTGAAAGGAAGAAGAAGTGAAAGGAAGAAGAAGTGAAAGGAAGAAGAAGTGAAAGGAAGAAGAAGTGAAAGGAAGAAGAGGAAAAGGAGAAGAGTGAGAGGAAGAAGAAGTGAAAGGAAGAAGAAGTGAAAGGAAGAAGAAGTGAAAGGAAGACAGAAGTGAAGGAAGAAGAAGAAAGAAGAAGAAGTGAAAGGAAGAAGAAGTGAAAGGAAGAAGAAGTGAAAGGAAGAAGAAGTGAAAGGAAGAAGAAGTGAAAGGAAGAAGAAGTGAAAGGAAGAAGAAGTGAAAGGAAGAAGAAGTGAAAGGAAGAGAAGGAAGGAAGAAGAAGTGAAAGGAAGAAGAAGTGAAAGGAAGAAGAAGTGAAAGGAAGAAGAAGTGAAAGGAAGAAGAAGTGAAGGAAGAAGAAGTGAAAGGAAGAAGAAGTGAAAGGAAGAAGAAGTGAAAGGAAGAAGAAGTGAAAGGAAGAAGAAGTGAAAGGAAGAAGAAGTGAAAGGAAGAAGAAGTGAAAGGAAGAAGAAGTGAAAGGAAGAAGAGTGAAAGGAAGAAGAAGTGAAAGGAAGAAGAAGTGAAAGGAAGAAGAAGTGAAAGGAAGAAGAAGTGAAAGGAAGAAGAAGTGAAAGGAAGAAGAAGTGAAAGGAAGAAGAAGTGAAAGGAAGAAGAAGTGAAAGGAAGAAGAAGTGAAAGGAAGAAGAAGTGAAAGGAAGAAGAAGTGAAAGAAGAAGAAGTGAAAGGAAGAAGAAGTGAAAGGAAGAAGAAGTGAAGAAAGGAAGAAGAAGTGAAGAAAGGAAGAAGAAGTGAAGAAAGGAAGAAGAAGTGAAGAAAGGAAGAAGAAAGTGAAAGAAAGGAAGAAGAAGTGAAGAAAAGGAAGAGAAGTGAGAAAGGAAGAAGAAGTGAAGAAAGGAAGAAGAAGTGAAGAAAGGAAGAAGAAGTGAAGAAAGGAAGAAGAAGTGAAGAAAGGAAGAAGAAGTGAAGAAAGGAAGAAGAAGTGAAGAAAGGAAGAAGAAGTGAAGAAAGGAAGAAGAAGTGAAGAAAGGAAGAAGAAGTGAAGAAAGGAAGTGAAGAAAGGAAGTGAAGAAAGGAAGAAGAAGTGAAGAAAGGAAGTGAAGAAAGGAAGTGAAGAAAGAAAGGAAGTGAAGAAAGGAAGTGAAGAAAGGAAGTGAAGAAAGGAAGTGAAGAAAGGAAGTGAAGAAAGGAAGTGAAGAAAGGAAGTGAAGAAAGGAAGTGAAGAAAGGAAGTGAAGAAAGGAAAGGAAGAAAGGAAGTGAAGAAAGGAAAGGAAGAAAGGAAAGGAAGAAAGGAAAGGAAGAAAGGAAAGGAAGAAAGGAAAGGAAGAAAGGAAAGGAAGAAGAAGTGAAGAAAGGAAAGGAAGAAAGGAAAGGAAGAAAGGAAAGGAAGAAAGGAAAGGAAGAAAGGAAAGGGAAGCGAAATTTCTTCATTTCAAAGCATCTACAGTATCTACTCTTGGCCACAAACTATGAACAAATGAAAATATTGTGAACGTAATCACTTAAAATAGTACTATAGTTATAATATATTTAATTTTTGTCAATTCCTAAATTACTTTCTTTTTGAAATACAATGAGTCTGGTAATGCTCAGTTAAGATAAATCCCTAATTGAAAATTTTACTTAATTTTACTCAACTGAAGTAATGTGTGAATACCTCAGCCAAGACAAAAGACAGGACTAAATTTTCATTGAAGTATCTCCAATTTTGTGGCAATTTCCTGGGTTCTGGAACGATTTTCAGGGGTCAGTATATTAAGTGTTTTACAATAGTTGTAAGTTTTTTTTTTTTTTTTTATAAGAAACTGATATTTCTATATAAAGCAAATTTTCAGAAATGAATTAATGAAAGGATGGATGTAGCCCAATGCAAACATTAGAAATAATGGCCAGTAGTACTTCCCGTAGAATTTATGTTGTTCCTCATTCCTGGTAAGACAATGGGAAATTTTCAAATGAGAACTCCTGATTTGGGAAACCAGTTTCCCGTTTCTTGTTTTTTTTTTTTGTTTTTTTTTCCACTTCGGTATTAACCGTAACATGACTGGTTCAACAAAAGAACACGTTAAATTAAAATTCCAAACTCTAACGAGCCGCAACTGTAATTTCTCAGTAGCCCAAAATCGGTCGCCCAGGGGACTTTTTAACAATGACCTAACTATTCATTTACACTTACAGTAATGTAAATGCAAAAGCTATGACCAAGAAAAGGAATTCTCATTGGTGGCCAAAGACCCAAAAGGGAAATGACCAAAATTCAATGGAAAGTAATGTTGGCAACAATGATCGATTTTTATAGGGAATTTTCGGCAGCCAACAACGGGTTTACTTCAATTTGTAATAAAGTTAGAAAGAAATCCACTTTTTTATTTTTTTATTTATTTTGCTACAAAAATTAAACCACACAAAAAACGTTACGAGTGTCCCACCAAGTTTCAATACAGGCCTACAACAATATGCTTTAACCTTCTAGAATAAAAGGAGCAATACACAAAATTACAATTCTACTTCTTAAGGACCTTACAAATCACCTGTGAAAACAATTAATCCACTTAAAATATGTTAATACATTAAAACATGTTACACACATACGTAATGAACTTGCAGATATCAAATGACAAAAAAACGTTACATATATATATATATACTAAATTGTCTATATAACAACATTTTATATATGAATAATGAATATAATATAAAACAACCGACCATTTCATTGTAGCTCCCTCGACCAAATGAACTGCCTCTGTTGCTAAACTGTGACCGACCTCTGCCTGTGAAATTGATAACCAACAATAATAATAATAAATAATTTTTTATAAGATTAATAAATAAATAAATAAAATATTCATGTACTAATAAAAAATAACAGGCATCGAATGAATAAAAACTTACCATCGCTAAAGCTGATATTCATTATTTAATTGCCAACATTTCGGAACACGATACATTCACATCCCCATCCTCGGTGACCAAATATTTTTTTTTAAATTTCATTTCTCCTTACAGATTCAATTGCTATGACTCTATATAACCAGAGTATACATATAGACCACCCCCCCCCCCCCCCCCCCCCCCCCCCCCCCCCCCCCCCCCCCCCCCCCCCCCCCCCCCCCGCCTTTCACGTTTACATGCGACATCACAATCGGACGAATTTTACAATGACATGAAATGAGTTTTTACTTTCAGAAAATAATGAAGTCTCTCTCTCTATCATCATCATCATCATAATTAAAGGCAATAATATATATACATATAATAATGCCACGTTAACCGTTATTATTATTAAGGAAAACTGAATAGTAGTAACAACAAAAATGAATAATAGAAATAGAAATTTTAGTAAAAGCTTCCTGGCGAGATGCACTTTCGGTTAATAACTACCAGCGTTAAGTTGTAAGTTTTCAGTGTTCCTTTTTTCATTGGTATTTCTAACTTCTCTACTTCCTTCTTGGGCTAGCATAGAGTCGATCTCGATCTCACTCTCATCAGATATAAGAATTATTGATTTTATATAGCTAGCTTATAAATATCTACAGCATTTTTACTCTTCAGTTGTATTGACAAATGATTCGAAAATGGCTACTTATATTTAGAAATCGGTTTAAACCGAAAAATACATCTTCGACAATACATTTACACATTTGTGTTTTATTGGCCTTTTTTTAAAAGGGGCTAAATTTAGGAGAGGTATAAATACTTAAACTCGCGTAATTAATTTTTCATCTAATGCAAACAGTGCAGGCCACTGAAGATGGAATTCGACGCTCCGAAACGTTTGATAAAAATAATAATGTCAGCATGAGCGCTGGCAATTTTTTTCACCTTGACGTGCCAATTTTGCGGGAACAAACTTTTCTAAATTTATTACCTTACATACAAGTGCATTATGTAAACTTGTTTCTACAAAATACGCGTGTACATTCGTGAATAAAGTCTACATTCACTGGTGAATTAAAATTCTTGGCCTCACGTAGGTTTTTGGTCGGCATACGATAAATATTCAGTTGTGAACAAATAAGTTATAAATAATATTAGTTGTGATAATTTTAACTGCCTCCAAAGTTAAAGGATCAGCCATATCTTTGCCGATGAAAAAATAATAATAATAAATTATGATAAAAGAACGAGACGTATCTTCATTCACGTCAAAATAATCCAAGGGAATAATTAGGATATGGCTCCAAATGCTTCTCTCGTCAACTTCCTTTACGAGTGAGAAATCCATCAATGATGGTAAGCATATTTGGTGAAGACTTTATTGAACACCAAATGGATTAGTTTGCAATTTACGAAGATCTTCGAAATTCTGACTCAAAGGTTCGAGTCATGATGACAACGACTCATTTGAGGCGTTTTGTATAACAGTTTTCTCAGCGTGAAAACTACCCCCCCTTAATTTTCCACTTTACAAAAGAACGAAGATGAAGCATTTTCTCCGTCGTTACTCTTCAATTAACCACAATTTACTCTATTTAGTTTCTCCTAATGGGCCCCACATTGAAATCGCGTTGTGGTGGGATTCGGAGTAACCTAACGGCCGCACCACGAATAAGAATTTTTTCTTTTGTTTAAGAACTCCACGAAACCAGGCTGCCTACCTTGAAGGGTTGTTGGATCCAGGCTCGCTGCCCAGACCTCCGACTCCACGACTGCTGGCTCCCGCCACCAACAGTTTCTTACTTGCCAGAATAGCTTCCTTCTGTTAGTGGTTCACTATCTCCAGCATCCCCTTCCTAACAGAACTTAAAGTTCCCTTGGTCCAATAACGGTCTTCAGCCTCAGACAAATCCAGCCTGACTTTAGTTTCCTCTGTTATGTTCTTTATTTTCTCTTGTCAAATTACCCTCTTAAACTATATTTTTTATTATTTATATTTCCACACATGCGCCAATTGGTTCCCTCCACTTCTCAAAACTCGAGTTTTGACACACACGCCGACACTTTTAAACCTCAGAAGCGTCTCTTTTACTAAATTTGTTTATTCTTCTTTTCATTGTTTGTTTGTTTGTTAAATATTAACAATTTTGTACTTTATTATTCATTTACTAACAGGGTTTAACAAGCAACTGTCCAACTCTCACTCTTTTTCCCATACTAATTTAATAAAACTGTTTTATTCCTCATTCCTTGTTTACAAGTTTAACATTTCTTTATATAACTTGTTTAGTCTTTTCATTCATTAAAATATTAACATTAACATATCTTATAACATTATTTCTTTATTTATTTGTTTGCTAATATTAAATTTAGTACTTAATGTTTATTATTTATTATCTTAATGCTTAATAGTTTACTACTATCTTTCTAATTCTTATAACAGTTATCATTCTATTCATTATTTGTTTGCTGGAAAGAGAGAGAGAACCATTAAAATCCTTTCTATAACAAATATTTCATTCAAAAATCAAAGAAATTTAATATATAAATAATAATAATCAAGGCCAGGGGGAAAGGGCTGAGAACTAAAAGGGGAAAGGGTTCACCCTCCACATCTTCCCCCCCCCAAGCTCCTTTCCACCTGTCTTGCCATATAGCCTACACACCTACTATATTACCCTAATATGGTTCTCTCTTCCTTTCCTTACAATTTTTATACCAAAATATTTATTAAAATTATTTACATAGATACCCTCTTTTTTTCGAAAAATAATTTTTTCATTTTCAAATATATATATATATATATAATTTTTTTTTTTTTTTTTTTTTTTTTTTTTTTAAAAATAATTTTCAATTTTTTTTTTTTTTTTTTTCAAAAATAATTGTTTTCAATTTTAAATCTTTTAAATCATTAATTACATACATGGCTATCATAAGAATAACATATTTACAAATTTACTTTATAAATCATCATTTATTTATTTAAATTATAATTCAGTTATTTAATAATCTTTATATTTAACAAATACAGTAAACATTCAAACATTCAATATTTAGGACTAACAGCTGGCTAACAATTACTTTCTCTTTAATAATTTACGTTATACTAAAAAATATACCTATAATTTCATTTTTTAATTTATTTACAATAGTTATTTACAATAGTTATTTACAATACCAGGAATGAGGTTGAAACCTGCAAAGGCAAATCACCAGAGGCAGGATCAGCAGGTCTGGGAACTCACCCAGGCACCTTCCTCCTCAAGCACAGCCCAGCTTCTGGCCTCAAAATGTAGGCTGCCACCTGGTTGAATTTCCAACCACTCACTCTTTCACACATCATACAATACTACTATTTTTTTTTTTTTCCTACAGAACACTACACCAATACTTTATACTACATTACCATCACCACTCCCTAAACACTGTTGCACTTTCTCTATCATTCTAACCCATCTACTTTTAATATCTTCTCTAATACTACTTGTTAATTCTACATCTAAGCTTTTATTCAACACATTTTCTTCTATCTCAAGCAATAACACTTCCTCACAAAAATCAATCACATTCATTCTCTCCCTCATTCTTTCATTTATACTTCCTTCACCTCTATCTACTCCCCATTCATCCCTCACACTTTCCATTAAGGTCACAATACTTTGCTCAGTTACACTCCTTTCTCTCTCACATACATTTTCCCTTTCACTCTCAAGAATTGTAAATCCCACACTCTTAATGCCCCCTCCCTGACACAATCTTTCCACTTCTGAGTGAAGAAGATTTCCCTTCTTCTCCCTTCTCCTCCACCCTCGGAAAATCCCAGAAAAGAAAGGCCCTCAAGGTCTGAGACCCCAAAACCCTCAAACGAGAATTCCCCGGATGGACCAGGCTGGCACCATGAACCACCAAAGTCCCGAACATCCCATTCTAACTCTGCCTCACCCGCGGCTGTTCCAGAGTCCAACTGGGAATCCTTCAGCTCATATACTTCACCTATCTGCCTGGCTTTCTCACCTTTCATTCCCTTTCTTCTCACCTTTTTCTTCCTTTTTGCCCGCTTTGACACAATCAAGAACTCCAGATCTGCATCCATCCATTCATCCTGGATTCCCATCATGTTCTTGGTTTCTAGCGCTTTCTTTTGTTCCATCCTCTCACACATATCATACATTGGGTGACATACGATGTACTCCGGAGGTATTCGCCATTTGCGCAACTGCCGATGATGTGCTCTTACTTCTTCACACTGTCCATTCTCTTGCTCCCTCTCAATCACATACGTTACCCCATTCTCCCATACCTTTTTCACCACAAATGGACCCTCAAACTTTTGCGCCAACTTATACTCATTCCTTCTTCCAGCCTCATGCACCTCTTTCAAAACAAGCTCACCAACACCAAATGACCGAAAATGCACACCAGCCTCTCTCCATCTATCACATGTATTCTCATTTAATCGTATATCCTTTTGCACAAACCTTCCAAATGTAGACACATACCTTCTTGGGGAAGTTTGAATGGCTGAGTGGTATGTCGAATTGTAGCACCAGGCAACTCTTGCCAACTCAGCATCCCACTCAGCCCCTTCCCCAATACATACACGCAGCATTTCACTTATCGTTTTCACCGTTCTCTCAGCCAAACCATTCGAAGCAGACATATACGGAGTTATTCTAACATGCTCTATCCCATTCTCACTCAACATTCTCTCAAAACTAGCACCCCTAAACTCAGGCCCATTATCTGTTAAACACTTACGCGGCCTTCCAAGCATCATTGGTAACATACTCTCTCTCATCACTCTCGCAACATGCTCACTTGTTTTATTCTCTAACGCAGCAACATACACAAACTTACTCTTGTGATCGACCCCTACTAATATTCCAACTTTCCCTCTACTCGTTCTCGGCATACTCACAATATCAACCACCACAAGCTCCCACGGTTCTTTCACTTCAATCTTTCGCACTGGGGGGCGGCTATGCTGGGACTGGTATTTTCGCTTTTGGCAACTCTCACAAGTAGTTGCCACTTCTGCAACAACCAGTCCCAGCCTAGGGTGGAAAACCATTCCTTTCATCAATTCCCATAACTTGTTTTTTCCCACATGCCCATACATCCTATGTGTAATAATCACCAATCCTACCATACCCTCAAATGTCATCACTGGCACACTCTCTGTCTCACCCACCTTATTTACCCTCATATAATATAGCACTCCCATCCATACAGCCAACTTTTTCGCATACCTTTTATACTCTTCCACCTCTTTTGACCACTCTCTCACATCTACCATTATACACATATTCTCTCAACTTGCATATCACCTCATCTCCCTCTTGCATATCTAAAATATCTTCATCTCTCAACACTTCACACTGGTCTTCCACCTCTAACTCAATTGCTCCCACTAACACAGCATCTATACCTGTGCTCGGAAACATTCCCATACTGACCACATGCTCTCCTTCTCTCATTACTGAGCCCTGACCAACATCCACACTCAAGTTCATATTCTCAAGGAAATCAATTCCCAGTAGAAAATCCCAGGGCATTGATTCCCCTTTCAAGACTATGAACTTGTGCTCCCATACCTCTTTACATGCACCTAATCCCACCCTCAACTGCACAGCTTCATGTGACGCGACTGTTCCCCCTCCGATACCACGTATTCTCACACCCACTCTTTCTCGGGATACAGGCACATTCTCTTCATCTAAATCACACAACACTCGCTCATTCACCAGACTGATTTGGGCACCTGTATCCACAAGACCCCTGTAGAGCTCAATAGGACCTTCTGGAACCCTTACAGGAACCACAGAAGGGCTGAGCTCTACCTCATCCACACAGTCACGTATCATCCATGGCCCCTCTAACATACCTACTTCCATACAACCTTCTCCCTCTGACTCTCTCTGTGCAGCTCTAACTTCATCCAAAACCCTTTCCAAATTTTCACCTGGCACTATGCTTTTATACCTCTTCCTTTCACTCACCCAATTGTAATGTACACCACTAATACACTGCAAATGCAAAATCAGGGCTCCTTTCTCCTCGATCCTTTCATCTTTATACACAATCGGACAATCATTACCATAATGCACATACACTTCAACACTAAACAATGAGCTGACCACCATGAGGACCTCTTGAAAAGGAAAAATACCCGGGCTCCCCATGGCTTTCAGCTCACGTACATAATTGCGGACCTTACAAACACCCATCCTTTCTGGTTTCTTAATCGCTTCATTCATAACCAAGGTCCGCAATTCATTCACACTCCCTGGTATTCTCATTTTTAACCCATCCAATTTCAAATCTTTCAACCCATACCATACACTTTCAAACAAACTGTCGCCACCCCCCCTACTTTCATGCAACTTTACTATTCCCACTGGCAAATACTCAGGGTCGACCACCTCTTTCTCACACCTTTCATTCACCCCAGGTATTCTTGACAAGGTCAGCCATACAATTCCTCTCCCCTGGCACATACTCAATCTTATAATCAAACTCACTCAACTCAAGCAAAGTTCTAGCAATTCTTCCATCCACAACTTTCATTCTCTCCATATATACCAAGGGCTGATGATCAGTCTTTAAAATAAATTTCATTCCATACAAAAATGACTTGAAAGCTTTCACACAAAACCTCATTGCCGCAAGTTCTCTCTCAATTGTACTGTACTTTCGCTCTGCCTTACTGAATGCTTTAGATACATACCCAATTACTCTCCTTCCTTCCTGTCCTTCCTCTCCCTGCAACTGGCACAAGCACCCACCCATACAAAATCCACTCGCATCTGTATACAATTCTAGCAAACTCGCTCCTTCACTCAGGTCCGGATAAGCCAACTCCACATCTTTCGCTGCTTCCACTCTCAATTGCTCAAATGCTTCATTCATCTTCTCCGTCCACACCAACTGAGTACTACCTTTCATTCCAGTCACTTCGGTCAGGGGTTTCGAAATCCCAGAGCAGCCCGCTATAAATTTCCTCTGAAACTCTACAAGTCCCAGAAAAGATTTAAGTTCACGAACTGTCCGAGGTTTCGGGAACTCCCTGACTTTTTCCATATACTCCCCACTCTTTCGTATACCACTCGAACTCACCTTGTGCCCCAGAAATGCCACACTTTCCCTGAACCACTCACACTTACTTGGTTTCACTCGTAGTCCGACTTCATCCAACACTTGCAGTACCTCTCTCATTATCTTCAGGTGCTCCTCAAATGTCTCTGTCATAATCAAAATGTCATCTATAAAACATATGACATTTTCCCTTGCAAACTTACCAAGAACACGATTCATTGCTCTCTGAAATGCAGCAGGTGCAGCTGTAAGTCCGAACGAGAGAGCACGGAACATATAATGATTCCTGGCTGTGGAGAAAGCAGTTATGGGACGAGACTCTGGCTCAACCGGCATCTGGTAATATCCCCTCAATAGGTCCAATTTACTAAACACCCTCTTTCCATGCAAAGAGTATACACTTTCATTTATCAAGCACATCGGAAACCTGTCTTTCACTGTCCTTTCGTTCACCATTCGATAGTCCACACACAAGCGAATCCTTCCATCAGGTTTCCGCACAGGCACTATTCTACTATTCCACGGACTTGTGCTCTGTTCAATCACTCCCATTCTCTCTAATTCCTCACACTGCTCTTCTATCTCATTCATTACTGGTGGGGAGAACCGTCTTGGCCTTTGGTAGATCGGAGTCTCATCCGTTAACTGGATCCTGAAGGGAGGTAGTTTTGTTAAACGGAGGTCATCATCTCCTCGGGCCAATACGCTCCTTTTCTCCCCTGCCAACTGCCACACCTGCATTCGCTCACTCTCACTCAACTGTTCGCCAACAATCACCTCCTTTCTGATTTGTTCAGTCGTCCATTCCTCCCCACATTCTTGCCCTCGTTCATCCGTTTGTATTCCATTTTCTCCCTCCTCACATACTTCCTCAATCACTGTATATGCTCTCCCTATCACATCCCCCTCATTTATTCTCTTTCGCCATGCACCCCCATCTTCCCTAGCTTGCACACAAATCCATGGGTTACTCTCATCAATTATACCATCATACACATGCCCAACTCTTTTCACTTTATAGGATGCATCCATACCATTCACAAAAATCATGCTTCCCTGCCTTTTTCTTCTATTATCACTCACTGGCCACTCAACATGCACCAATGCTGGGGTTCCCTTTTCCAGATTTACACTCTCAGATGCTCTCACCTCATACCCTTTTATTACCCTCATCCAATCCGATTCACTTCTCCCCACATAGAATTCACACTTACCCAACTCATTTTTCCACTCAATCATACGTCTAGCAGGATGGATCACCAATCGATTCTTTTTCAAAAACTCATACCCCAGAATCATGTCATACTTTTCACTCTCCTTATCAACCACATAAAGCACACATTCTTCCATTTCACACCCCATCACTTTCACTTTAATCTGCACCTCTCCCAACACTCGTACTGGGATGTTCCCAACCCCTTTAATTTCCCCAGTTACTCCCCAATTCACTCTTCCTAATTCATTCTCTTTACACAAACATCCAATTCCTTGCTTACTTATTAAATTAGGTGAACATCCTGTATCCACTAATGCCCTCCATACACTCCCTCCCCATTCAACAGGAATAACCATACACTCTGCCTTTTTCTCACTCGCTCTCACTTCCTTATTCACTTGACACCATCCTGCTAATGCCTCAAATACACATTCATCATTCAGAGAAGCAGGGACCCCAACCCCAATGAGAGGCCCCTGCCCTATGCGTTTCCCGTACTGGGACCAGCCTCGCCATTTCCAGTGACAGCACCCCCTTGAGGGCCCTGCCTCTGAGGTTGAGGAGCTGGCATGGCTGACACTGGCCGATTTCCTGCATGAGAGACAGGACTCCCTCCCGCCAGTGCCGGAGCACCCTGCTGTTGGGCTTGACAGAACCGGGCAATATGCCCAAAGTTCCCACATGCCCTACATTCATACCCAGGTGTTCTGCATTCATACGCCATGTGTCCCATCTGCCCACATGCAAAACATGCACCCACTCTTCTTCTACAGGTCTCTATACTATGTCCCCCTCTACCGCAATATGCACACCCTCTCACATTCCCCATATTCCCTCCATTCACTGGCCCTCTTTGCTCATTCATTGTCGACTGGCCTTGAAGCCCTTGCCTTCTATACGTTTGCCCCAGCATCGGACCATTCATTCTGGGACCTGATGTGGGAGGAGGCCCTGGTTGTTGCATGGCCGACCCCATACACCCTTGTGAATTCGTTCACAAAGTTAGCCAGCATTTCCATTGGGTTTTGGGCCATGGATGCTTGGCTAACTGGAGGGTGACCTGGCCTAGTATTTCTTAATG
Source organism: Bathynomus jamesi (assembly GCA_023014485.1). Lineage (NCBI taxonomy): Eukaryota > Metazoa > Arthropoda > Malacostraca > Isopoda > Cirolanidae > Bathynomus > Bathynomus jamesi. Next base: position 165,177 of record JAJOZX010001907.1, on the reverse strand, counting down.
CGTCCACATAACTAGGAAACACAGGTACTTGTTCCTCCCTCATCGCTGTCCCCATTCGCACATCTGCTTCCCTATTGCGCCCAATCACACTCTCATACACTCGGTCCTCTAACAATTCCAAGATTTCATGCCACTTCAAACGTGTCCCTCTCACTCTTAGAACACTCTTTCCTCTTAACATTCAAAAACTCTCTCACACTCTCAGGTACTGTCTCAATCAACTTTCTTACCAACCTTTTATTCTCATCTATCCCATCATCTCCAAATTTCTTTCTCGCCAAAGTTTCAAGTCTATATGCATACAAATCAATACTCTCCCCCTTCTGCATCCTTGCTCTCTCAAAATCATCCTTCTTTCGATATTTCACACCCCCTCTTATTCTTAACACTTGCTCCACCAATCTCTCCTTAACACCTCATACTTCACAGGCACTCCTGAATTTACAACAACATTGTAAAACTCTAGCAACCTACCTTCCAAACAGTCACCCATCTCTTTCACCCAATACTCAGGAGCGTCTGGATACTTGCTCTTACAATAACGTTCATACTCTTTCAAAAACTCTTGTACATCTCTCCCACTATAAACATTAAATTTTGCAACCTTCGGAATCTCCCTAATTAAGATTCCCTTATGCACTCTTACACCCTCACTCGTATCACTCTCAGTTTCAGTCTCACTCTCACTCTCATACATACTGTCCTCAATGCTGGAATAGAGGGAGTCATCTGCACTAACGCAGCGTTGAACCTTCCGAGAAGCCCTCTTACCAGATGCCCTCCGAGCCCCCTTCATTCCCGCCTTGCCCCTCTTAGCCTGCCCTTCCCTCCTCTTACCTTTCTCCCTCTGATCCTCACCCTCAAGCTTCTTCTTACCCTCCTTAGGGGTGGAATGCACCATCACCTTGTAAGGTCTTTCTTCTTTCCCCTCACTCACGCTTTCACTCCCTTCTCCTTCCAGGCCCCCTACTGCTACATCCTTTAGATGTGCCCCTTTCTTACTACCAACACCCTTACTATTTTCCCCTTCAAAACCCCCCTTCCCTTCCTTTTTCACTTTCCCATCAAGCTTGCCCTCCAACTCACTCATTCTCTTAACCATTGCCTTTAACCCATCATCCATCTCTTTCTTACTCTCAATCATTCTTTCTTCCATCTCTTGACGACAAACTACTAATTCTTTACTCTGTTCCTCTAATCTACTCTGCAATTTCCCCAAAACATTCTCTAATTCTGCCTTCTGTAACTCTAACTGATGGTTCCTAGCCTTTTCTACCTCTAATGCCTCCTCTATCTCCCTCAACCTCCTTTCTAACTCCTCCTTGGTAGGCATCTCTAAAGATGCTACCCTACTTCACTTCTACTCTATTACTACTACACCCAACCTACAACTACTCTTTCACTCTTCTTCTATACAACCCAACCAGGAAACAACCCACTTTTCTGAGTGGAAGTCCCTGTTCGGGCGCCACTTATTTTATGTGGTGGGATTCGGAGTAACCTAACGGCCGCACCCTAAGAATTTTTTCTTTTGTTTAAGAACTCCACGAAACCAGGCTGCTTACCTTGAAGGGTTGTTGGATCCAGGCTCGCTGCCCAGACCTCCGACTCCACGACTGCTGGCTCCCGCCACCAACAGTTTCTTACTTGCCAGAATAGCTTCCTTCTGTTAGTGGTTCACTATCTCCAGCACATCCCCTTCCTAACAGAACTTAAAGTTCCCTTGGTCCAATAACGGTCTTCAGCCTCAGACAAATCCAGCCTGACTTTAGTTTCCTCTGTTATGTTCTTTATTTTCTCTTGTCAAATTACCCTCTTAAACTATATTTTTATTATTTATATTTCCACACATGCGCCAATTGGTTCCCTCCACTTCTCAAAACTCGAGTTTTGACACACACGCCGACACTTTTAAACCTCAGAAGCGTCTCTTTTACTAAATTTGTTTATTCTTCTTTTCATTATTTGTTTGTTCATTAAAATATTAACAATTTTGTACTTTATTATTCATTTACTAACAGGGTTTAACAAGCAACTGTCCAACTCTCACTCTTTTTCCCATACTAATTTAATAAAACTGTTTTATTCCTCATTCCTTGTTTACAAGTTTAACATTTCTTTATATAACTTGTTTAGTCTTTTCATTCATTAAAATATTAACATTAACATATCTTATAACATTATTTCTTTATTTATTTGTTTGCTAATATTAAAGTTAGTGTTACTTAATGTTTATTATTTATTATCTTAATGCTTAATAGTTTACTACCATCTTTCTAATTTCCTATAACAGTTATCATTCCTATTCATTATTTGTTTGCTGGAAAGAGAGAGAACCATTAAAATCCTTTCTATAACAAATATTTCATTCAAAAATCAAAGAAATTTAATATATAAATAATAATAATCAAGGCCAGGGGGAAAGGGCTGAGAACTAAAAGGGGAAAGGGTTCACCCTCCACAGCGTCCTCAAATCGCCACAAAATAATCTACATTCGAATCGTTAATTATTTCAGTCATGTTTCAGTCGCGACCTTTCGACCACGAAAACTTCCCTTCACGCCTACTCGACCAGGGATTTTTAGATATTTTTCTCAGAACACAGTTAAAACCAATTCCAGGAATTTTTATTGGCGAAAAACTTTCGAACACCCTGAACGAATTTGCAGCAGGAAAAATAAAAGATTTTGTAAGACGTTACGAAACATCAAATTAACTTTGGTTCTTTCCCCAATGCTGGGTAGAAACCCCGTGGATAAATTATTTAAGCGATCATCGGTCACATTTCACCTCTGTGTCCACGCAAATCTAATGAATTTGAACAAGCACTACCAACAATGGCGAATGACTGTAGATCAACTGAGAGCAATTACTTCGTACAGTAAGAAAATAGATGACATATTTCGAAAGGTGACTGCCTTGTTTCATATTCAGTAATCTGTTGTTTTTAAAATAATAATCTTACCAGTTCAGAATTTTGAAACCGTTTGTAAGCTGACCTAAATTTTATGACAAGGAGGAATAAAATTGTTTCCGAGGTAGAGAATAATTTAAATGAGGGTTAGGTTTTAAAGCAACTCGTATTTGCAGCCTTTTCCTCTTCAGTTATTTAAGCTTCCCTGGTGCACGCAATAATAATAATAATAATAATTTTCGCAGTTTCATTAAATCTGCAATCAGAAAATACTGATTATTTCAATATTTCAATATTTTAAAATTATTTCAAAGAATGACTGATCTTGCAAAACTTCCTCAGGGACTACTACTTTCTGTAAACTTTAACCCTTTCGCTCCGGGTGTGGCATATAAACTACAGGTCCAATTTGAGCTCAGATCCTGGTGTGGTATATAAACCAACTCCTAATCTTTTCTGAACTCCGGGTAGTTTATAACCCAAGGGTATATCCCTCTTTTTCCACCCTCTGGGGTTGAAAATGGAGGGATATATGTATTCTAATTCGAATTCAATAATTCACTTCAAAATTATGTTCGTAGGGAAAGGGTTAAAATATGCATAAATAAATGACTTAAGCGCTAGGTACATATACAGCACCCTGTCACAATAAAATGACATCTTCCTAAAGAAGGGACATGTGGCACCGTCCTCTTGAAGCATGATGTCCTCCGAGTCAAGTTTTCATTCCAAAACAAAGGTAGGATGTTCTTATCTAAGATGGATATATATTATATATATATATATATATATATATATATATATATATAATCTCATGAATTAAGTTGTCCTTACACGAACACTGAGTCAGTTTTTTCAGTGCCCAATGCCATAACAGCACAACCACCAAATTTCACATTGGGTTGCACCAATTTGGTTGGGATTGAACCTATCGCCAAAGGTTCTCCATACCCAGATCCATCCTTCTGAAGCGAACTGCTGGAATGTTGATTCATCTGAGAAGACAAAAGAGTACCAGAACTTATCAGATTTGTCATTCATTCTCATGAACCACTCGTACCATTTCCTTTTATTAGTCTGGTCTGAGAGAGCAATGGCTTCCGTCAAGCTACACGTTCTCTGTAACCAGTTTTACGTAGAAAAGTCTATGCAGAAAGCTCTGAGCCTAATAAGGTGGAGAACCTATGGCGATAGGTTCAATCCCAAACTGATGTAACGCAATGTAAAATTCAGTGGTTGCACTGTCATGGTGTGGGCAGGCATTTGGCACTGAAAAAACTGATGTTATATGTTTGTAGAGGGACATTTTAATTCAGAAGATTACATATTCACCTTAGATAAGAACATCCTGCCTTTGTTTTGGAATGGAAACTTCACCTGGAGGCTGTTTCAGGAGGATAATGCCACATGTCCATACCAGTGCTTTAGGAGGGTGTTCATTTCATTGGGGCAGGGCACTGTATATGAAGTGCCATAAAAGTATTTTGGCTAACAAAATGGACACCCAACTGAATGCTTCATCTCTGAACCTCTGATGACCATACAGGCAAAAAATGATGTGAGAAAAAGGTTTCAAAAGAAAATGCTAAGATAGGAGTGACTACTAATAATAAACTCTAAAAATAATTATTGGCTATAACGAGCTACTTTTTTCAACAGAATATGGCTCCCAAATAAAAATAAACAATTCATCTCTGCATTACTGTAACAGCGTTGGCAGATTTAATTAATCAAAAGAATCGCAAGTAAACTTTTAAACCGTAGGAGTAGCTCACAATCCTCGTAAAGTCTAGAGTAAAAGCTTTGAAAGAATAGCAAGATGATCACTACTTCATACAAGAGAACAATATTAACACTGGAAATGGACCAGGTTTTCGCATTAAATCTCTATAATTATTAAAATTTACCAAGGCAAAGGCGCTTCACCATTTAACAAAAGAACTCGCAAATAAAACCATCATCCGAGTCGCCTTTAATGATAAGTAGCTACTTACCGCATAATTTTAAAATGGCTAAATGGCTTTCAATGAATCTGATGAGTAAGACATAAGACAAATCTGAAAGGTTTACGAGATAGAGACTTTTATTATATCTTACCAGCTCCTCTCGCGGGTCTGGCTTGATACCCCACTTGAAATGCGGACTTCTTTTTGCTCGAACTGTCTTTGGCAATTTTTACAAGAAGTGGCTCGGTTCCTCCCTCAGGAATCTGACCATTCAACCCATCAATGGCCGCGTACGCTTCCGATTTATTTTCATACCTTCGGCAAACAAAAATCTTCGTTAACGACTATCTTTAGTGATTTTTCCATTTTCGGGTTATACCTGATGCTGTACCCAAATACACTATTATGCAAGGTTTCATTCACCAAGGTTTTGCTTTAAAATTTCCTACTATGTCAGGGCTTAATGAGAAAATTACTGAAAAAAAAAAATGGTTACTTTAACAAACTGAGCATTTCTGTTGCAGTGGAAACAACTTTTTTTATTTTAGTTAGTTTTCTATTTCTAAGTGTGGGCACTTTGGCGAAATATTTTAAAAAGCTTGTGGATAACAACTTTTTTTTTTATATATATATATATATAATAATATATATATATATATATTGTGGTGTCCGAAAATGAATATACCAAAAAAGTTGAAAAACATTGAAGATAAATACATGCAGTAGACTCATAAGTTTTGTTTTGTATATATTAATTTTTATTTCCTTTTTGTTTCAGAAGAAACCCGTTTTTAATAAAATTACAACTCCTCAAGGGAAGGCAAAAACTGAGATTTTTACATGAAAGTGGTTCAATCATTAAAGTCCAAAGGCATTTTCAACATGAGATGAACAAACCAGACGCAGCATGCAAACATGGGTAGGCCAATTTGAGGATAGTGGATCTGTACTGAAGGGGAAATCTACCGGAAGGCCAAGGAAGTCTCAGGCAAGGGTGAATGAAATTAGGGTAGCATTTGCCAGAAGCCCTAAAAAGTCAATTAGGAGAGCATCAACAGCGTTAAACATCCTGAGAAGCTCTGTCCAGGATATCTTTCATAAAGAATTAAGGTTCAAATGCTATAAAATGCAGGTAGTTCATCAACTTTTAGAAGAGGATTATGAGACTAGAGTAAATGTTTGTCAAGAATTAATTGAAAGGGTAGAGTCAGATGAACACTTTTTATCAAACCTCCTTTTTTTAGTGATGAGGCTACATTTCACATATCAGGCAAAGTTAATTGTCATAATTGCAGATACAGGGTGAAGAAAATCCACATGAATTGTATGAACACAAAAGAGATTCCCCTTAAGTAAATGTCTGGTGTGCCATGTCATGTTCTATGGACCATATGTTTTTTATCGAATGAATTTGTCACCAGCAATTCATACCTGAACATGCTATGAGTGTTTTTTTTGTTTCATAACTCCAAGAAAATCCCAGCTTCTTACAAAGAGCTTTCTTCCAACAGGATGGAGCACCACCCTACTTCACTCAAATTGTTAAGGTGTTTTGAAACCAAATTTTCCCAGAGCATTGGATTGGTAGGGGAGGACCTCTGAAATGGCCCACTCATTCACCCGATTTAACACCTTTAAATTTTTATCTTGAAAACTAAAGTCTATCATAACAAACCAAGGGACATTGAAGAAATGAAACATCGTATTTGTGATGCTGTCTCATCCATCTCTACAGCTGTGTTGGAAAATATTTTCTCAGAATTTGAATGCAGAATTAGATTGATTATAGCGAATGATGGATGACATGAAGTTCATTAATTAATCAAACCAATGTAAATGATACCTTAACAAAATTAAATAACCTAATTCTTACAGGCCTGCTGCATGTATTTATATTCAATTTATGTTGTCACCTTGAAGAACAATAAAGTTATTTAATTACCCTGTACACTGTGTGTGTGTGTGTGTGTGTGTGTGTGTGTGTGTGTGTGTGTGTGTGTGTGTGTGTGTGTGTGCAGTCGAAGCCGGCTATAAGACTCACCCTTATAAGGATCAGCCGCTTATATGCATCAATTTATAAAATCCTGATTCATACGGTACACTATGCATGTTAAATCAAACACTTTTAAGGATCACAAAACTCTGTCTATAAGGTGCATTCTGCAGTCTGAAATTCACCCTCCCAGCCTCACCCAAATCACCAAACTGCCAATATGACTTCAATCATACAACCACTTGATTAAGGTATAATTCAAAATTTGAAATACCACTACAGACTTCAGATTTTAAGGAAACTAATCTCATCATATGACTCCAATAAAAGTATGATAGCTAATGACATAGCTAAATCTATAACTGTATTAGATGTCCTTCATTACCTTAAAAATGCTTGGGATAAAGTGAAACCATTGACAATACATAGTTGCTTCGTAAATGGATTGAAGTCGAGTACCCAAACTGAAAATGAATGTGTAGCGTCTGCACCAGAAACATTTTCCGAATTTGCTACAAATGAAGTTAGTGAAATGTGAAAATGAAAACATAAATTTGTGACGATGCTGACCCAAATGACGAGAAGAGTTTGATCACTTCATATTTACCAGTTTGATGAAAATAATGAGAATGATGAAGATGAGTGTGTGGATGAACAAAATGAAATAGAATAGACTCTCACTACGACTTCCATTCTTAATGCACTTGAAACTTTGAGAGTCCACGTTTCTCACAATGACCTCACCATTAATGTATGCTATCAATAAATACAGAATATATAGTATTCCTTCTTGAATTTTATATATCCATAATAAAATATAATATTTTATACACTACTTCATTCCTTCCTTCCAAATAAATAAAATCAAAGCGTTCACGGCTGCTAATACCATAACCTAACCATTAAGTTCTACATTTTTTATAATAATTCACATTTTTGGATGTATGGATTAACCTGTTATAAGGTTCATATTCCTTTGGTACAGACATGATCCTTATAAGCGGCCTCTGCTGTGTGTATATATATATATATACTCTATCCAAATTATTACTCATTGATGAGGCTGACTAGACTGATGAGATTCTTCAGACACTTGATTGAGACATTCAGTTTACTTTTCAGATTTGTTGTTTTCTTCTTTGTTCTAATTGATAATATGATCCGATTGTGTGATATTACGCCACATCACACAATCGGCCCATATTATCAATTAGAACAAGAACAAAGAAAATAACTCTACAAATCTGTAAAGTAGCAATGTACAGTAAAATTTCACACACTAAACTATAGTAGAACATAAAAAAGTATATTAATTTAAGCAAATTTAAGCTTCTTTGTGAAACAACATCCAATCAGTGTAAAGAGTGCTTTGAAACTGAAATAAATGGTAAACACAAGGCATTACAGATGACATGCGAGGCTAGATTTCCTTACCCCCCCCCCCCCCCCCTCAAGACTGACATTCACATCTACACTCACACATTATGTTAAGAAGTAGGAAATAATTCAGAAATTCCTAATATATGTAAAAATAAATATAAAATTTAAAAAATATAGGTTATTTAATTAAAGAAAATTTTCAGCCACTGAATCTAATAATTTGGCCATGGTGTGTGTGTGTGTGTGTGTGTGTGTGTGTGTGTTTCAGATATTTCGTAGGGGGTTGTTCATTGAAGGTTGCAAAATTTCAGTGATGGCATGTGGCTGGCTTTTTAAAATATCAGTGGGTGTTAAGAGGAAAGGTGAAAGTAGTAGTATGTGCAAGTTACTTGAGGGGTGGGGCGAGCAAAGCGAGCCACGAGAGGAACGTTCAGCGTTTTTAAGCTGTTCCAAACTTTAAATTGCCTTAAAATGATAGCTCAAGGCAGCCAAAATTGCCATCCTTTAACCCCTCAGAAAAGTCCAAATTATATTATTCGGAGTATTAATTATTAATGTTTTCTAGTTATAAAAATCATTGTTATATCATTACAATTGGTGAAACCCTTATATTTTACAAAATTTCATTGGGGGGGTGGTAGTAGAGAGCTTTGGGGGGTGTTGATATGCCACCTGGCATGTGTGTGTGTGTGTGTGTGTGCACACACATTGGTCCACAAAAGTATTTACAAATTGAAGAATATTATCCAGATATTAATGGTAGCTATATTTTTTGCAATTTAGTAACATGGTAATTTATGTTATGCAGAACATAAATAAATTAGTATAAGACTAATTATTAGATTAAATACAATATTTTACCACTTTAAAAGTCATTGTAATTAATTCCCATAGAGTTTCTTCAATATTTTGATAATTTGGCATCACTAAATTAAAAGTCCTCTAAGTTTGAAATTAGCAACACAGATTATGCGCAGTTTAGTGTACTGTCAGCCTCGATAGTGGAAAGTTCATTTTAATGCTGTTCAATGAAATTTTTACTTATATATTTCCAATTTGAGAAGATGGTTAAAACACGTGAGTTATCTAGCCAAGACTTGGGAGAATTGACTGCTCTTGTTAAAATGGGTAATTACTCCAATACATGTATTGTAAAAATGCTGAAGATAAGTGAAGGTACAGTCAGATACCCTAAGAAACTTATTTTAAATGAAGTACCTGTAAGTTAGTCCGAACTGGAAGAGGGTTTTGTCAGAGGTGGTGCAAGACATCTAAAATTTCTGGCTTTGGAGATTCATGACAGCAAATGACTTGAGTAAAGAATTAGTGAAAGCGGGAGAAACAAAAGTTAGTGAATATTTTATTATCTGTTAACCTCTTCTTACTATATCATCACTAACTTTTGTTTCTCCTGCTTTCACTAATTCTTTACTCAAGTCATTTGCTGTCATAAATCTATTCTCCAAAGCCAGAAATTTTAGATACCTTACACCACGTTCTGACAAAACCCTCTCTTCCGGTTTGGACTAACTTAAGGGTACTTCATTTAAAATAAGTTTCTTATGGTATCTGACTGTACCTTCACTTATCTTCAGCATTTTTGCAATACTTGCATTGGAATGATTACCCATTTTAACAAGAGCAGTCAATTCTCCAAGTCTTGGCTAGGTAACTCATATCTTAGCCATCCTCTCAAAATGGAAACACATATATATATAAGGGTGTTCCACTTTCATCAAGTTGTGAATTTCACTACAATTTGCTCTTCCCCATACACCTTATGATGTGTAAAGCATATGTATCAAATTTGAAGCAAATTGAACACCATTTAGAGGTTGCACACTTATGTCACCTCTGATACCTTAGCCCTTTGTAACAAAATCTCAAGAATGTCCCAACTTCCAACATATTGTAATGTTTTCTTTTCTTTCACAGGTGCAAAAAGTGTTGAAAATGAAAAGGAAGATGATCTGGCTGATTGAAAAGACTCCAGTCGAAGAGCTCTTAGGAGCAAGATTGCCATCCCAGGAGCAAGTCCTCCTCTGCTTTATGCACCATCACCTGGAGCTGAAGGAAACAATCCCCCTTGCCATCAAGTCTACGAGTATCAAGCTTCAAGAAGTTTGGAAGAAAGCAAATATCCCCGTGAAGACAGAGAACATTAGAGCTGCTATACTAAAGCTGTACAAGGAGTACCAAAACTTGAAGAAGGAGAAGTCGAGAGAGACGGACAAAGCCATTATGAAGCATCAGGTGTGGAAGGGAGACCTTGCTGACCTTTTCAACATCGCTTGTCAAGGTGTGATGAGCATAAGTTCAGTTCTGGAGGAGGACAAGGTTTTCTTGTCCTCCCAGAGGGAGGACAGAATGAGTTCTTCAATGGCTGGGGTGGACAGGAAACACACCATGGCTGTCAAATTGAAAGCAGCAGCAGCTAAGAAACTTGAACTTCAAAAACGGAAGCATGCTAAAGAAGCTGAAAAGATCTCAGAGAAAATGAAGCTGGATAGAACATCCTCTAGCTCAATGGCGACAACAGATGATGAAGATTTTGCTGCTCCATTGGCCTCTAAGTCACCTCATCATTCCAAGAACACAATTGATCCAATACTCGTGGCTACTTGGGATAGAGAACAACTCTCTATTCAACAAGCAAGCACTTCCTTCATTGGAACTGCTAAAAGTCTCGGACAAGATGTATCGCAGATTATTATTTCACTATCAACTGTTCATCGAGCATGTGCCAAGTATCGAGAGAAAATGGCCAAACAACTTGAGGAGTCAATCTTCAAAGATCCACCTCTCTTAGTTCTGCAGTGGGACAGCAAGCTACTACCCCAAGCTGCTGGCGGAAGCTCTAGAAGCTTGGAAGACAGAGTAGCTGTTGTGGTAACAGGGAAGGAGTTCGAGCATCATCTTGGAGTGCCTGTTGCCCAGGATGGTACTGGTGAACAAATGGCTCGAGCCATCATCCAGGAGCTGCAACAATTTGAAATTCAGGACTGCATCATTGGCCTCTTGTTTGACACTACAAGGTCCAATACCGGACTTCAGGGGCGGATCCAGGAATTTAAGCAGAGGGGGGTCCAGTCTTGGTGGAGCTCGTTACTGATATGTCCTTGGCTTTTGGCCGAGGACGCGCAAATGAAGCGAGCGCCAGGGGGAGTTGCCCAAGAGGGGTGTTCCCCCCCTCAGTAGGAAATTTTCATATTTGAAGATAGCTTTAGATGGATTTGAAGTATATTCCCATTATCAAAATCCTGCTTGTTCACACACCCAGGCCAGGTCTGAAATGTCTCAGGATCGGACATAAACTTTTTTTTCTTTATTCTTTTTAAGGAAATTAATTGTGGCAACCGGGATACCTTAAGCCATTTTAAGTCTTCAGGTCTTATTTTTCATATATAGGAGCAAACAAACGCAATCGAAAAATCATTGGTCACCGTGAGCAGGGGGGGGTCTGGACCCCCTCGACCCCTCCCTGGATCCGCGCCTGGACTTCTGCAAGGGGCATGTATGAGGATTGAACAATTCCTTGGTCAGTTGCTCTTGTGGTTGCCTTGCCATCACCACATTTATGAGCATTTTGAAGGTCTTTCATAAGTCCCTGGGGCCAACAAGTGGTCCTGAAATCCTGTTATGACGATTTCAGCAGCATTGGGACTTTATTAACAAAAATTGTTTCAAAACCATGATCAATGAAGAAGAGCCAGCCACTAAGTACTTGGAAGATGAATGAATTAGGATGGTGAGTTATCTTCGTGGAGTCATTGAAAGCTCATGTCACCCGAAAGAAGATTATGAGGAACTCCTCAAGCTGTCACTCCTTTTCCTTGGAGGCTGGGGTGGAGCCGAGTTCTCCTTCAGGACTCCAGAGGCCCACCATCAAGCCAGGTGGATGGCAAAAGCTATGTGCTGAAAATGGTTTTGTTCCAGGAGCAACTGAAACTCACCAACTGAGAGGTGAAGGGATGTACGATACGGCCCTTTTTACGTGTTTCATTTATGTCCAGTTCTGGCATGAGGCAGTGGTCAGTAGATGGGCCCTGAAAAATGACCTAGACATGATTCAACTGTTGATTTCATATTCAAACAAGGACCTGGGCCAGGCTGCCTTGAGAGTTGCCAAAAGGCATCTATGGTATCTCTTGAAGACTCTAGTCAGCTTGGCTTTCCTTGATGAATGGATATCGCCAAATGAGAAAGAAAAGATGTTCCAGGCCTTGAACAAACCTGCTTCGAGGAAGGAACTCAAACGACCTGAGTGGAAAAACCTGACTTTTGAAGGCAAGGATCTGAGCAACTTCGTCACTCAAAGGATGAAGACATTCTTCGACAACTTCGGCATCAGGGATGTCGACAAGAGAGAGAAGTACACCAAAAATGATGGCTTGAGAGAGTCAGTCAACACGCTGAAAGTCATAAATGACACAGTAGAGAGGGGAATTGCATTAATCAAGCAATTCAACGAATCAGTCAAGGACGAGAAGCAAAAACAATTCTTGTTGCAGATTGTTGATCATCATCGAAAGGAGGTGCCAAAAAGAACCAAGGCGGGAACATCATTGTACCAATTCAAAAATTGATTCGGATTTCCTGATTTTAATACAAGAGTTTTTCATTTTCCATGGTTCCAAGGGAGAATTTTTTCGTAACTGAAGAAAATTGTTTATTATAAAAAGGTTCAAATGTGTGCAACCCCTAAATATCACTTAATCATTTTCAAAATTGGTGCACATCTTTCTTACGTGAAAAGGAATAAAAGCATAAGCAAAGTGGAGAAAAATATTGACCTTTGATATTTTCCTCTGTACGAGTGAAACACCCTAATATATATATTATACAGGGTGTCCGAGAATTATCTGTACAATTTTTGGCTATTATTAAAAGTCAACCATGAAGTGTAGAAATTCTATTGTTGTCCCATTTTACAGAGAATCTCCAAGTTTTTTCTGATACCAAGTTTTGACAAGTTTTTTAGAAATTCCAGTGTGTCCGAACATTATCTGTACAATTTCATCTTTTAATAAAATTCTTGATAACACACGTAAAATTCTTAAACAAGATTTAGAATCTGTATTTTCAAAAGTTTCTTTTATTAAAGTAACATTGTTACAAACATTCGATGTGTGCACCATCAGTGATTTGCAAAACATCCAATCGATACTCCAAATGTTGCCATGTACGCTGCAGCATATCCACATCAATTCGCTCAATAGCAGCCGTGATTCTTGCTTTTAAATCATCAATGTCTGTCACCCGCGTACATTTCTAAAAAACTTGTCAAAACATGGTATCAGAAAAAACAATGAGATTCTCTCTAAAATGGGATAACACTGGAATTTCTACACTTCATGGTTGACTTTTAATAACAGCCAAAAATTGTACAGATAATTCTCGGACACCCTGTGTATATATATATATATATATATATATATATATATATATATATATATATATATATATATATATATATATATATATATCATAGAACAGGGTAATTGGGGTCACCATTTTTTTTAAACACAAACTAGCATCAAGGTTATTTTACATTTTATTGTCTTAATATTTTTTATACTTTCAAGTGTTTTTTGTTCACTTTTCACATTTTTCTTGCTTCCAGGATTACCCCAAACCAAATTACTCCATATTTAATCCAAATTACCCCCGTTTATGGTATATAATCTGGAATTCCCCTGCAGACTTAAAATTAGCAAAGATTAAGCAAAATAACTTTTAATGCTTTAACTAAAATATTATTCCATTATTTACATGTATTGCTATACTGTATAGCACATGGTTTTGTACAAACTTGACTGAAGTGTCTAAAATTACACTTCCTACATTTTTGGGGTCTTAAAAATAATTTAATCACCTTACAAATCCTACTCCACGAGGAAGAGCCATTTTTTTATCTTTAAATAAAAGTTTTTGTACAATTTTCCCATACTGTGAAAAGAGTTGCTCCAAATTTTCTACTGTGTATACTCTTGGCAAATTTTGTATATAGAGATTCGTCTCCTTTTCATCGCATCCATCCGGAGGCTGGGCATAAGATACTTTAAGTCGCTTGTGCTGAATGGGATGGTTATTTAGCTGAAAAATGGCTCTTGCCGCATCCTCCGGGGTGGTGTAATCAACAAAACCAAAACCATAACTAGATCCAGTCTGGAATCAAATAATTCTGATTAAGTTTAGTAAATTAGTAATTCAATCAGGTCCTTCCTTTTTCATATATAAAAGTTACTTCGCATGTCATGGCATTAGTTCTGTTAAGTATTAAAAATAAATTTACAGAAAGACCTTTATTTATTAAGTTTAAATTGCTACTATTTGGCCAACAAAGCTACAATCTGAATACTAAAGCAGAAATGATATCATTTCTCACCAATCAGACGATTATATATCATGAAACAGGACAATAATAATTATTTTAAAATATGCAGCAGTTATTCAAAGTTAAAAATTAAGATAATGAAAATTACGTTATGATATCTTACAGTACTAACGATTAACGTGAAGAAGGCTACAAAATGTGTTCATAAAAAGAATGAGAGTTTTACTCTACTATCTTTAGTCAGTTGTGATGATAGAGACACACTAAATTAGAAAACTGCATTTGTCAGTATTTCACTAATAAATAATTATGCTCATTACTACTATCTCTGATAAATTTTTTTTACAAACCAAATTATATAATCTTCCATACTTACTTTCAGATTCCTCTGGATTCTGTAATTCTTAATGGGTCCTATTTCTGCGAACAATTTGTGAAAATCTTGTTCTGTTAAATTGTTGGGTAAATGATTTATAATAAGGTTGGTTCTTGTTTCTTGTTTATTAGCACAGCTACTGGGTCTACTACTGATATCCATGTTCATTTCTTGACTATCTCTGTTATCGTCGGTATTCATTTTAGGAAGGAATTTTTGGTAATTATATAGAAAATGACGCAACCCGAAGTATGATGTAAAAAACATTTTATTAGGTCAATTTCGATGTGCTGAAGCCAAATCTGTTAACCATTTGGTGTGCAAATGCTTCAAATTAGAGTAAATGTTATTTATATTTTACTCTTATTTTGAAGCATTTGCCTAAAAAATGGCTAACAAATTAGGCTTAAGCACATGAAAACTAACCTAACCTAACTAACATTAAAAGGGCGCATTTTAAAAGGGTTATAAAATTGCTTCTGTTAAGAACTACTTTGACTCGCGGAGCAAAATTATTGGAACCAAAACATAAATGATGGGCAAATGAATGAACTTCAAAAATTTGTAATTTTATTTATAATCTGTAAAAATGGGTAATTATTCGTTTTAGTGCTTTTCCTCCTTTCTGAACCAAAACACATTTTCCTGGTGTTTTGTGGTGTGATTTGTTCAAATCTGAACTTCGTTTCTTTGGGAAATGAGCCATTTTTGAGAAATTTTAAAATTGAAAATTTCTCAAAAACGGCTCATTTCCCAAAGAAACGAAGTTCAGATTTGAGCAAATCACACCAGAAAAATGTGTTTTGGTACAGACCTAACCTAAACAGACCTAACCTAAACAGACCTAACCTAAACAGACCTAACCTAAACAGACCTAACCTAAACAGACCTAACCTAAACAGACCTAACCTAAACAGACCTAACCTAAACAGACCTAACCTAAACAGACCTAACCTAAACAGACCTAACCTAAACAGACCTAACCTAAACAGACCTAACCTAAACAGACCTAACCTAAACAGACCTAACCTAAACAGACCTAACCTAAACAGACCTAACCTAAACAGACCTAACCTAAACAGACCTAACCTAAACAGACCTAACCTAAACAGACCTAACCTAAACAGACCTAACCTAAACAGACCTAACCTAAACAGACCTAACCTAAACAGACCTAACCTAAACAGACCTAACCTAAACAGACCTAACCTAAACAGACCTAACCTAAACAGACCTAACCTAAACAGA
The DNA here is from genome assembly GCA_023014485.1 of Bathynomus jamesi. Classification (NCBI taxonomy): domain Eukaryota; kingdom Metazoa; phylum Arthropoda; class Malacostraca; order Isopoda; family Cirolanidae; genus Bathynomus; species Bathynomus jamesi. The sequence continues at coordinate 148,983 of JAJOZX010001907.1, read as the reverse complement.
CCTAACCTAAACAGACCTAACCTAAACAGACCTAACCTAAACAGACCTAACCTAAACAGACCTAACCTAAACAGACCTAACCTAAACAGACCTAACCTAAACAGACCTAACCTAAACAGACCTAACCTAAACAGACCTAACCTAAACAGACCTAACCTAAACAGACCTAACCTAAACAGACCTAACCTAAACAGACCTAACCTAAACAGACCTAACCTAAACAGACCTAACCTAAACAGACCTAACCTAAACAGACCTAACCTAAACAGACCTAACCTAAACAGACCTAACCTAAACAGACCTAACCTAAACAGACCTAACCTAAACAGACCTAACCTAATTGGGTTTTGTTGCCAGACCATAATATCCAGCTCTTCACATCTTTCCAACAACGCTCAATATTTTGAATGTGAATGGTGTCTTCCATGAACCGCTGTGAATGGTTGACTGTCCGGTGAATGTAGCCTAGATTTCCAAGTTGAGAATACGCACGCCACTCGTCGGAATAGATTGTAGTCCCAGGCCTAATATGTTGCTGGATCAGGCGAACAAGAGTTGTTGCGTCTCTCTGAGGAACCGCAAACAACAGTAGTTTCTTATAAATATCTTGTATTAATTGATAGTAATCCAAGTCACAACCTTCGCAAATCATAATGAAAACGAGACTGAAAAAATGAGTATGCATTATCAGAGATTCAAAATGTACGTCTCTGATTGGTCGGATAAGGTCACGTGAAACAAAAACCAGTTTTAATTGGTTGTTTTGACCTATGTTTCCTAATTTTGCCATGAGATGTCTCCCCATAAAACTGGAGAGGACGACGATCAGTTACATTTTTACAGCGTTAAGAGCTAAACACTCAGTCAATGGCCTATAATGGCTGCTTTTTACGTCTAAATTTTTTTTTTTTCCATAAAAAATAATTATTACATTTCCTTGATTTTTATCAGTTTCCCTGAGGTTTCAAGGTATCCTGAATACGAATTTATATGTTAAATTGTCATAGAATGTCTCCTTCTATCGAAAATGAACAAAGCATTAAAACGAATATTAACCTAAAAATATAATTTGCACACCAAATGGTTAACAGATTTGGCTTCAGCACATCGAAACTGACCTAATAAAATATTTTTTACATCATACTTCGGGTTGCGCCATTTTCTATATAATACCCAAATTTTTTTTTATACAGAACCCTACTGTTACATTCATGAGAATAAGGAGTAATACATTTGTCTAAAAACCATAGTGGTAAAGTATGGCAATACATTACTGCTGAAGCAACACGATTTAACTTTTAGCACGACAAATATTTATGGTACATAAGAGGACTGATTCCACCAGCCTTACCCTATATAAGCCTGTAATAGTAAACCTGTAATTAATTAGAATCCAAATAACTCATTCTAGTGAATAATTCATAATATAATAAATCTTCAATAGAGTGAATCAAGTAAAATGTACTACAGCCTATCAAAATGAGTGAAGCAACTTCTCCACAAAATTTAAGTTAACCTAACCTACATTAAAATATTAAAAACAATAAAATTAAATTTTGAACAGAACTTTAGATATGATTTAGCTATGGTATACAATTTGGTGTTTTGGGCAACTTAGAAAAACTGATTGAGTAAAAAAAGAAAATTGTTAAATATTTCAGTTATTAATAACTATATTACGGTACTTTTCATCAAAATACCCCTTTTAAATAATTATACAACATTTAGGCTATACACCTACAAAGGAAATTCCTCATAACTTTAAAAACTAATAAATAAACTCTGTACTTTGCTAGCCAAAGTGACATTTGTAACAATTTGCACTAGTAACACTACGGTAGTAATTTTGTAGTATGAAAAAACTTCCATAACTGGCGCACACTTTTTTTTTTTTCTTTTTAACTTGCAGGCCTAACTTCTTTGATAAACTGGTTAACTAAATCTAGTTCATGTAACAATCAAATTTATCAAAAGATATACGGGTCTAATAATTCCAGCATTTTTTAAATATATATTTAAGTATGCAAAAGAAGTTAAAAATTTAATGCTGAACAAATATTTATCCTGAGCGTCTACTTTCTCCAGCTGTAAAGGCAACCACTCTCACTGACTATATATGATACTCAGCTGGAATGGTAGCCTATGTGTAATAGTTAAATTCATACCAGTAGCTACAACAGATTTGGAGAGATTTTTGCAGCCACAACCCTAACTTAATTATTAGGGTAGATACTAATCTCAATTAAAATTTGGGTGAAGCTCTAAGAATAAGACACGATAGATATTCTTCAAAAGTAAAATTTCACTATTAAAAATACTGTACTGAAAATAAAACAATAAAAAATATAAAAAAGAAGCTTAATTCACAAGTTAAAAAACTCATTAAAATATCAAGTAGTTAAGTCAAGTCTCCCATTTACACAAATCTCATTTATGATAAATTTCTGATTTATGCATCACCCTAAATTGTAACCATTAATTACCAATTATGCGAGCTGATTCTCATCTCATGATAATACAGTCCACATAGTTTTTCCACACCATGCCAGAGGTCAGACGCTACATGATGAGTCATTCCTGACTCTGCTCACCTGTGTATCTCCCAGCCACATTCTTCTCGTGTGTTTATAGCTCATTTATTCCTCATGTCTAAGCACCTTGCTTCATCTGTCTTCTACCGAGGCCTCCAGGAAGTCTTGTGAGTATTTCATGTTGGAGGTGAAACTCATTGAAGAGATGGAGCAAGGTGTTGAAACAACCATGCTGCCCAATACCATGGTGTCAATGAGAGCACAATACATGCTCATTGTCTTTCTTACAAGAGAGGTGGTGGACAGTGCAGAGAGACACTGGGAAGGAGAGGTATGCTGGGTATGCCAATGGCCACCCACAGCAGGGGTATTTTTGATAATATACCTTAACTGACTTTTTTTTGCTTTGGAACCTATTTCCCTATTTCACATATAAACATATCTCACTCATTTGCACAATTCTGATCTACGCACGAGTTCACATTCTATCGTGCACAATTGAGAGGTTATACTGTAATCAGTGATATAGGAATCAAGACCTTTTTCTCTGGTCTTGATCTCAGTCATGGTAGTCTCAACTACATCACTGTGACGTCCCTCAAGTGTTGAGTATGTTGATGTTCCTCAAGTGCAACAAACACTTAGCTTGTTTTAAGTAGGCAGTTAACTGCTGAAAAATGTCACAAAGTATGAATTCGTGAATAAATTATGGATAAATTTGGCAATTGTCACTTGATAACCTTTTTAGAATATTTATTCCTGAATGTGAAATACAGAGTTTCGGAATTAGGCATTAAACAACACTAAATACATGCATAAATTGCATATGGTCTCAGTCTTTGTGGTCTTGACTACAGTGATCCCCTGACCTGCATGAGGTCCAATATGCACAAACTCAAGAGATATGTCAGGGACAGTTCACTATCCTTTTTCAATCTGCCTGAGCTAAGATTCAAAGATAGATCAGCACAAATTTCCTTAAAATTGTGGTAAATACTTAAAAAATGATTTATTAACACTTTTTGTGTATGCAGTACATACATATTATGGAAAACTGATGAGTGGGTAGTTGGGAGGTAACGAAAATGGTTCACTGAGTAGGTAGGTAGTTAATCTAACAATTATTAAATTCCTTTTATGTCAATAACTGGGTGGAAGAAACCAATTGGTTGCTCACCAGAGTTATTCTCCACACTAGTATTTATATACTGTGTGGGAGGAGCGTGCTCGGTAATGGAGATACATTACCGCTCAACCAACCGAGGAATAAACCAAGACAACGCTGGTGCAAGAAGCCCCGCGAAGAGGAGAACAAAGAGGAAAACGAAGAACGGGGCGAGAGGACGTACCAGCAAAGTACGCTCTCGACAATGACACAACTGGAGAAGGGAGAGACTCCAATAACTAAAAGTAAGTGACTAATTGAGGTTTTACACCAGACAGTTAATCACATTAAATTAAGCTGGGTCAGACAAGTTAGGCCTACATTGTGGCCTAAGACCCAGCATCAACTCATAGCTTAACAAAGGTGAAGGTAGATTGCCCTAACCTAATCTTGTGAGGAATCCTACTGTGGACCTCAATTTATCTGCCTGCTCTGGACCATTTCCGGAATCTCTAGGCTGACCCCTCTAGGCTAGACTTGATCTACTCTATAGTTAGACTGGAGATATAAGGGGTGGGTTAATTGTGGACCAATTCATACAGAGCATTTTTCGCATTGGTGGTCCGTGTGTGGGGAATTTACAAACCTTAACCTTACTTAACAAAAATTGCAGAATTAGGCTAAATGGTCTAGCCTAAGCCTAAGCCTAAGCTAATCAAGCCTAATTAGGTCTACAACCTAGGGCCTAACTAGGAAACATTTACATTTAAGGAGTCTCATTCTCTTATAAGCTTAGACCTGAGTGACATAAGTACTTGGGGGGGATTAAACCAAATTTAAACTCGACTGTTTTGTCTGTTCTCTCTCTTCTCTGGTAATTTCTTCTTGTCCTCTATTTCATTACGATCCCCAGTTAAACAATTTTGACTTAGACATGGACAGTGCAGAATTGAAAAAGTTAAAAAAGAAAAGGGGGGCAAAGTTGGGAGCTGTTACAAAGGCTGTGAACACTTTTAACAATATTACACAACCAGGTAAGAAAAATATAGAGTGTGTAATTATTAAATTAGAAATTAAAAAGAAGGAAATAATAGCCATTAATGAGAGTATTTCAGAGTTAGTTGAATCCGAAATGGCTGAAGAACAATTGATAGACCTTTACGCTGATGATGATGATCAGGTAAGCTCAATTGAACAGCAAATAAGGGGACTACGGTCTCGGTTGACTGACTTAACACCAAAAAAACCTAATTCTGATTTTAATCAAAGTAGGGCTAACCTTCAACAAAATTTAAGTGGCATGCAAAATCCTGAGTCACAAGAATTGAGGGCTCAGTTACCCATTTTGCTAGTACCAACATTTGAAGGGGACACGGTACAATTCCCATCTTTCATTGACAAATTTGAGAATTTAATAGGTAATAAACCTTATATTTCAACTGTTGAAAAGTTTAGTTACTTAACTAGTTCCCTTAAAGGCCCAGCCTATAACCTAATAGCCTATTTACCAGCCGTAGGGGATTCATATGAAGTAGCTATTGATCTTTTAAAACGTAATTACATTAATAAAGATATGATTGTATATGAATTATCTCAACAAATTTTTGAATTTGCACCCATAAAAGATAACCATAGTGATATGGAAAATTTTTATACAAAATTAGAAGCTATTATAGGACAACTGGTTAGCAATGAGATAGATATTAAAACTTCATCTTGGCTTATACAAAGCATAGTACTTAGGTGCCTTCCTTCGAGGGTTAAAGATAATTTAATTCTAAAGACGGGAGAAAATTATCCTAATTTAGAACAAATAAGAAAACACTTCCCCAATATCCTAATTAATTACAACTTGAGAGATTTTCCAACACATAAGACCCAGACTATGGATAAACCAAAGACTGTTCCCAGAGACCAACTAGCTACAGCTAAACAGACAAAACTTGATACTGGAGAATCAAATGTGACCAACTATAATACACGAACACCTACATTACAGAACTTTAATGTAACTGCTGCCTCAACTTACACACCACATTGCAAATTTTGTGCAAGTAATGAACACAGTAGTACTGGGTGTGACAAATATTCAGATTTTAACCAAAGGGCTAAAAGATGTGAACAGTTGAACCTGTGTAAAAAGTGTACTGGCCAGGGACATTATAAGAAAGACTGTAAATCTAGGTTAAGATTCAAGTGTAAGTTTTGTAAAAGTTTACGACATGTCTCATCAATGTGTGATTCACCAAAGTGTCCAAACAATAATACTCAAACTCAAAAGATACCTCCCCCAAACAAAGGTAATCAAGAAAATGCCACTTTCATGGGACATTCTGCTTGTTCGAACAATGTAACAAGAAACACTGAGATTCTTTTACCAACTATTACTTTGGACTTAGTGAATAGTGAGGGTAGTACCACTCCAGTGAGATGTCTTATAGACTGTTGTTCTCAACAAACATTTGTTTCAAAAAATGTAGTTAATAAATTGGGTTTGACACCAAACCCGAATGAACAAAACCTCAATATTGCGTCCTTTGTTAAGGATAACTCGGACAAAAATAGCTATAAGACAATTGACCTGGAACTACATTTAGAAAGTAAATTCAAGAAAATTGAAGCAGTTATTATTTCTAAAGTAGGACAAAACAAACTGGTTATACCCAAACTAGAACAAACCATAAATCATTTGGGAAAACACTACAAAATAGCTGATAGACATATCACTAACAACACAGTAGCTAACATTGAAATGCTAATAGGGGCAGATTATATTAATCTTATTCATAAGGGCATAGTAGAGATAGGTAATGGTATAGCTATTCAGACTCCATCAGGGATAGCCCCTTTGGGTGACCTATCAGAATACAACCTAGACCTAAACCAAAATAGTGCATGACCAACAAATACTATGTGCCTCAACTCAGTCCTACATAACACCTGTAAGAATAGCAACACTTTGAATAATATTATCTCAACTGAGAACATTAATTCATCATTATCAAATGAAACTTTGGATGAGGCAATTCAAACTTTATGGTTGCTAGAATCTGTGGGTATACATGACACAAATCAAACTTCAGAAGATCAGTTAATAGTAGAAAGATTTGAAGACACCATTCAGTGCAAAGACAATAGTTATTTTGTTGAGTTACCTTGGAAAATAAATTGTCCAACTTTAAGAGACAATCTCAAAGTAGCTAAAGGACATTTATATAAAGTAATGAAAAAACTCAAACAAGATAATAATATTCTATCATATAATGATGTCTTCAAAGAACAGCTACAGAAAGGCTTCATTGAAGAAGTAACAAATAACCCTTTTAAAAAAGATGGTTGTCATTATTTAACCCATAGGGGGGTTTATCGACAAGATGCCCCAACAACAAAACTCAGAGTAGTATATAACTGTAGCCTCAAAGACAGTGATAAACACAGTTTGAATGATTGCTTGATTGAGGGTCCTAATCTCATTTCTGACCTTATGAAGATCTTACTGAGGTTCAGGTTAGACAAATATGCTGTACAAAGTGACATTTCAAAGGCATTTTTGAGAATAAATCTTAAAATGAATATGATAAGAAACCAACTTAGGTTCTTATGGTTCAAGGATCCATTTGATTTGAATAAAGGGTTCATAACCTATAGATTTAATGTTGTGTTGTTTGGAGCCAATTGCTCACCTAGCCTATTAGCATTGACAATTAGACATCATTTAAACCAGTTTAATAACTCTCTAACATTGAACTTCCTTAAGGAACATTTTTACGTAGACAATCTAATAGGCTCAACGACAACAAAATCTGAATTATCTGAAGTCTATGAACACACTCAAAACATTATGCAACAAGGTAACTTTGAACTTAGAGAGTGGATTTCAAATGATGAGGATTTAAACAAAAAGATTTTAAAGGATAATAATGGTCTTACTGAGCCATCAGACAGAGTTAAAACTTTAGGTATGAACTGGTATTTGGATGCAACTTCTAACAGTCATGATTCAATCTGTACTAAATATTTTAAACTTGATGAGGAAGCAAATACTAAAAGACAAATATTATCAGAGGCTTCCAAAATTTTTGATCCTATGTGTCTATTCCTGCCTTCAACAATAAAATCAAAGATTCTCCTCCAAGAAATTTGGAGGACAAATGTTGGGTGGGATGATCCAATAACAAATGAAAATCAAAAATCTTGGAAGAAGTTAGCTACTGATTTAACAAAAGTGCAGAACATTAAAATTCAAAGGTGCTGTGGGTTTAGGGATAAGCCCCAGAGGCTTCATGTGTTTGCTGATGCAAGCACACAAGCTTATGGGTGCTGTGCGTATCTTGTAAGCCCTACAGAAAGTCATCTAATTTATGCAAAAGGGAAAGTTGCACCTCTCAAACCTACCCGAACCATACCTCAATTGGAACTATTGGCTGCTACATTAGCCATTAAAACCATTTCATTGCTTAAGGATGCTTACTATGATGTGTTCATAACTAATATCCACGTCTGGCTTGACAGTCAGATTTGTCTTGCCTGGATACGGAATGATAGCATTAATAGTAAGAATATCTTTGTAAGAAATAGGCTAAAAGAAATAGCTGACGCTAATGAAAGCCTACAAGTAAACTTTCACTATGTTCCAACTAAACAGAATCCAGCAGACTTTCTGACCAGAGGTTTATCCTACAAGTTGTTGAAGTCAAACAAAACTTGGTTTATGGGACCTAAGTGGCTCTGTAATACAGACCAATGGCCTGTGGAACAAGTTAACTTGACATTAAATTTAATCTTTTCAAATGAAAAGGTTGAACCAATCACTAATTATGAAAAGTATTCTGATTTCAACAAACTTGTCAGGGTGACAGCCTACTGTTTGAGGTTTGCTCACAACTGTTTAGCTACAATTAACAAACAGCTAAATAAAAACAATCATAATTATACAGAAGTTGCAACCCAATACTGGATAGGCCAAGCCCAACAAAAAGTACAATAAGAGTTAGAATTCTTAACTAATGGGAAACAAACAAAAGAATCTGTACCATCAGTAGTTGTGGATCTAAACTTGTTCAGAGATGAGGAAGGCCTTCTAAGTGTAAAGGGAGATTAGACAAATCAAAACTGTCATACAAAAGCAAAAATCCAATCCTTTTACCTAGATTTAGCTATTTGACAACATTAATAATCAGAAAAAACACAATGATGTATATCATATATGGGGGTACCACAGACACTAACTACATTAAGAAAAAACTTATGGATACCCAAGGGAAGGATCACTGTTAAAACAGTCCTGAGTGAGGTGTCACAGTAGGCGTATTCATGCTAGGCCCTATAGGAAACCAAATCCTCCTGCTTTGCCAGAGGAGAGTGTTACTCTCAACAGACCCTTTGAGACTGTAGGCATTGACTATACAGGAGCATTGACTGTAGGGGTGGGTGACACTGAACAAAAAATGTACATTGTACTGTTTACATGTGCTGCCTCACAAGCTGTTTATTTGGATGTTGTGGAGGACCTTACAGCAGAATCCTTTGTTGCTGTCTTTAAGAGATTCTGTGCACGACATTCAGTACCAAAGACAGTTTGGACTGACAATGCTACATATTTCAAAGCTGGTGAACAAGTCATCCACGACTTGTTAAGCAATGAAATCACACAATTATATATACAAAATACAAACATAAAGTGGAAGTATATTCCGGTTGCCTCTCCTTGGTATGGTTCTATCTGGGAGAGGAATATACAAACAGTAAAGAATTGCTTGAAGAAAGCAATTGGCAAAAAACAGATACACTTGTTTGGGTTACTCACTCTCCTGGCTGAGATTGAGAACATCATTAACAATAGACCACTCACTTATGTGAGTGACAACATTAATGACCCAGAACCATTAACTCCAAATCATTTGATTCGGGGAGAACAAGTTAGTCTCCTGCCGGACTACAATATAGACTCTTCAGAAGACCCAAACTGGACTCAACGACATGATGAGCTCCAGACTAAGTTACAACATTTAACTAGAGTTAAAGCTCATTTCATTAAACAGTGGAAAACTGAGTACTTGATGGGTCTAAGGGAGAGACATAAACAAATGACTAAGAAGGATTGGTCTGACACAATTAAGGTAGGGGACCTTGTTCTCATACATGACAGTACTCCAAGACAATACTGGCCTCTGGCTAGAGTTTCAGAACTCAGACCAGGGGCAGACGGGGTAACAAGAGTGGTCAAATTAAGGACTTCAACGGGTGACACAACAAGAGACATTTCTCTTTTGTACCCTTTAGAGTCTGGACCCAAAACAATGGACTTTGGAGAACCTTCTCCACTGACAGTAACAACTGGAGACACTGAACTTCCAGTAACTATTCCTTTGACAGTAGGAGTGGTAACGCATCCTACTACAACATTGACAGACACAAGACCTCAGCGACAAACAGCATTAAAGGCGCGACTATTTTTACAACAAAAAATAGATGCTGGGGAATTGTAATTTTATCTTCTAACTTTCATTTTTCTTTTCTTATGGTAAAGACCATAGACAGTTTCATCCTATGGATGTATATTTTCTCTTCTAATTAAATGCTACACCTTCTCCATGAGAAGGTGAGGATAGGCACTGTTAATCAGATTAACAGGCATTTACAGTTAATAGTTAGCTAGTCTACACTCAGACAAAAATTGGTGACAATGACACCAAAATTTTTATCTCCCGGGGCCCCCAGTATATGGAAAACTGATGAGTGGGTAGTTGGGAGGTAACGAAAATGGTTTACTGAGTAGGTAGGTAGTTAATCTAACAATTATTAAATTCCTTTTATGTCAATAACTGGGTGGAAGAAACCAATTGGTTGCTCACCAGAGTTATTCTCCACACTATTTATATACTGTGTGGGAGGAGCGTGCTCGGTAATGGAGATACATTACCGCTCAACCAACCGAGGAATAAACCAAGACAACGCTGGTGCAAGAAGCCCCGCGAAGAGGAGAACAAAGAGGAAAACGAAGAACGGGGCGAGAGGACGTACCAGCAAAGTACGCTCTCGACAATGACACAACCGGAGAAGGGAGAGACTCCAATAACTAAAAGTAAGTGACTAATTGAGGTTTTACACCAGACAGTTAATCACATTAAATTAAGCTGGGTCAGACAAGTTAGGCCTACATTGTGGCCTAAGACCCAGCATCAACTCATAGCTTAACAAAGGTGAAGGTAGATTGCCCTAACCTAATCTTGTGAGGAATCCTACTGTGGACCTCAATTTATCTGCCCGCTCTGGACCATTTCCGGAATCTCTAGGCTGACCCCTCTAGGCTAGACTTGATCTACTCTATAGTTAGACTGGAGATATAAGGGGTGGGTTAATTGTGGACCAATTCATACAGAGCATTTTTCGCACATATGATACTTTAGCATCTGCAACTGTCAGCAACATGCCCAGTAGTGTGTCCTTGTATGGTTAGTTCATATAAAGTTCCCTCACTCTCCTCTGAATTATTGCATTATTTGGAGCAAGTGTAGTTTATGTCCCCCTGTGGTGCCTAGTGTAGTTCATGTTCCCCTACATTATCCTAGTGTAGTTTGCATTCCCCAACTTTGTCCGTGTATACCTAATCAAATAAAATGTTAAAACTAACGAAAATATTATGACAACCTAACTAATCAGCAATTCATATATATTAGTGGTGGACCAGATATCCACATCATTTTTAACATCCGCATCCGCACTTCTGACTGCGGATGTTATGCGGATATTACCTCTAATAAATCATGCAATTTAAAATTTAATTAGCTTATAAAGTAGCTTATAAGGCCCAGTCATACACATTTCATGTAAAGTATTAATTATTAACCCCTTAATGACGGGTGGCATGCCCGTCATATGAGCACTGAAAGCCTCACACCAATATAATGGCTTCCCGTCATTAAGGGGTTAATGAACAAACAAATATATAAACCTCAAAATATAAATACCTGGTAACACAGAAAATTGAATGAAACTTGTTTCATTCAATTTTCTGTGGCTGAAACTCTTGAGAAAGTTATTATTTTTATCATAATGAAAATATTAACATTAATTTTAATTCTTATGCATTGCCTGCCATAATAGTAATATCACGAAATTTGAAAAATTATGTCATATATTCATAATTCTATATTATATTGATAGATTAAATATCCGCATCCGTGGATATTGAAATAAAAAATCTGCAGATGTTGAAAAACTGACATCCGGTCCACCACTATATTACACACCGTATATAGTATATATATATATATATATATATATTTTTATTTTTTTTTTTAAGTTCGGGAAGAACCGATTCGCCTCTATTTAAAAGGGCATATCTCGGCGGAAAAACAAAGAAAAAGTGAGAGGAAAGACAGAGGAAAAAGAAAGGGTGGAGGGGGACAGTCGAAGTGGAAAAAGACCAAGGATGACAAGGACTGCAAGGTCGAGCCCCATCATCCTTGGGTGCTAGGGCCAGGAGGGCGCACGTGAAACCTCCTGGAGCAAGCACGTACAAACGAGCATAAAGAGCACTCAAGAGCACGAGCTTATAACCAGTGGCGGATTTAGGGGGGGGCCGAGTAGGCCATGGCCTACGGCACCGCGCCTGTGAGGGCCCCGCGCCCTCACATATAATTATAATGTTGGATTCCACTATAAATAATACAATTGATTAATGATTAGTGATAATTATGGTATCACTCTCTTTGCTGGCGGGAGTTTAGTTCTATTCAGGCCGCTGTGGAGTGCACATGTGAGTGTGTTTAGTGGTAAGTAATGGTAAAAGTCGTATCTCGAAAAAGTCGCCAGTCAATAAATGGGGATGGGGGAGTTTTAGTCAGCTTTATAATAACATAAATAAGTTGAAAAATGTTAAATTAATGTAATTAATTTTTTATATGAAACGTACTTAGGCTAGGTTAGGTCAGTTTAGCTTAGATTTCATAATAAATACATTTTATACATATTTAAGGAAAAAGTCGCCACTGGTGGGGGCTGGCGACTTTTCCCATAAAGCGACTTTTTCACCCGAACAACTGTTTAGTGTCTGTATTTAATTAATTAATTAAACTGTATTAATTAATACTAAACCGAGGGTCAAGTGTAAATAGTTTGTTTTTTTATGTTTTTATGTTTCAGGATAAGGCAGTGAGGCTGCACTGAGGCACAATGGAGAAATCAACAAGTCGTGATCGTGATCAAGGGAGGAAGTATAAAGCTGGCTCTGTTAAACGACAAGAAAAGGCAGACGTAAACCAAAGAGTAAAAAAACTACCAAAAATAACTCAATGGTTGACATATCCAACAGTATCTGAATCTGCAAAATCACAAACTCAAACTGAATCCGGTCAAACTGAATCTGAATCAGTAGAGACACCAATTATGCCTGAAACAACTGGAGAAGCCACAACTAGTACTGAACCTAGTGTAGTTAGCGCAATTGAACCTGAACACAGTGACAGTGAGGAGACACAAGAGGAAGTGAAAGTTATGAATACCGGTACTGAACAAGGATTTGAAACGGATCTTGGATTATGGCCTAAAATAATTACTGAAAATGTGTGTGACTATTGGTTGAAAAAGGGAAGCGCAGAATGTCGACACTGTGATGGTGACTTCAAAGAGTCAGCTGTGAAAGAGCTAAACAGAACCCGTCATTGTACAAAGACATTACTCACTCGAACTCATTCATTATCTGGCCAAGAAATTAATCTTAAATGGCTCTGTTACTCTAAAACAACTGGTAAAGTGTATTGTTTTGCTTGCAAGCTTATGTCAAAGGTGGAAAGCTCATTCACAACTGGCTTCAATGGTTGGAAGAACGCTAGGTATGTCATAGAATCTCACAGTAGGTCAGATCAGCACAGGAAAAGTATGGTCGAAATGATATATCGAAAGACTGCGGGTGCCCGTATTGACTCTAATCTAGTACAACAATATGAAAGTGAATGCGAGTACTGGCAAGCAGTATTGAGGAGGTGTGTAGATGTTTTAAAGCTACTTTGCGAACGCGGGCTAGCCATTCGAGGTAAGATGAAGTAATTGGATCAGTACACAATGGAAACTATCTTGGGATTCTAGAGCTGCTGAGCACATACGACAGTTTCTTGGCAGCACATATCAAGAAACACGCAAACAAAGGTAGTGGTCATACTTCCTACTTGTCCCATGTCATTTCTGAGGAAGTCATTGGAATAATGGCAGAAAAGGTTATGTCCTCAATAACAGATGAAGTAAAAACAGCAAAGTACTTCTCAATTTCTCTTGACTCCACACCTGATATTTCACACATGGATCAACTTACTTTTACAATCCGCTATGTACTGCCTACTACAGGTCCAGTTGAAAGGTTTTTGCAGTTTATTCCCATGCTAAGCCACACTGGCAGAGATATTGCTACAACTGTTCTTGATTTTCTTAAAGAGAAGAACATTCCAGTTATCGACTGCCGAGGACAGTCCTATGACAATGCCAGCAACATGTCTGGTAAATATCTGGGGACCCAACAGATAATCAAGAATGAGTGTAGTGAAGCTGAGTACATACCATGTATGGCTCATTCCTTAAACTTGGTGGCTAAGTGTGCTGCAGAAAGCTGTCCTGCTGCAGTGTCATTGTTTGCTCTGGTACAAAATATGTACTCCTTTCTTGTTGCATCTACTTATCGTTGGAGGAGACACCGTGAGGTACTAGAGACTAATAAAGATAAGAAGTTGAAAGTTGATAAAATACTTTCAGACACTCGTTGGTCAGCACGAGCAGATGCTGTAGCTGCTCTCAGTAGAGCACACAAAGAAAACATCATTGTTCTGGAAGAGTTATTCTCAGATCAGAATCAGCCAGCTGAAACAAGAGCTGAAGCAAGTGGTCTTCTCAAAGGTTTGAAAAAACTTGAAACAGTGATTCTTCTTGAAGTTTGGGATACAGTATTGGAAAGGTTTCAGAGTAGCAGTATCCAGCTGCAAAAATCTGGGCTCTCCCTCAACACAGCTGTCACACTGCTAGAGTCTCTTTTACAATTTGCTAAAGACCTGAGATCCCAGTTCGATGACTTTGAAGCAAAAGCTATGGCTAAGTGTGATCCCTGTGATGTGACGAGTAATGATGCATACTACGCCGACACGCAGCGTATTAGGAAGCGCAAGCGTCACCACGATGAACTAGACTCCGCGGAGGATGTTATGCTGACAGGGAGAGACAAGTTTAGAGTGACTGCATTCTTGCCCATCATTGACAAGCTCTGTGCTGCCCTACAACAACGCATTGCTGCTTACAGCGACCTTCGAGAGAGATTTGGGTTTTTATCAGAAATCTCAAACAAAACGAACACTGAGCTTAAAGCATCTGCTGAAAAGCTTGTGTCTTCATATCCTAAGGACTTGGAGGCTGGATTGGAGTCGGAGCTTTTGCAGTTTGCACACCTTATGAAATCCATTCCAAGAGATTCACCTGAAAGTGCTCCTTCATCAGGTGGTGCAAAGGCTGCAAAAAGTCCTGAACTAGGAATGTATGAGATAATTCACAGACATGACATGGTAGAAACATTTGCTAATGTTGAAATTGTATTACGACTCTATCTCTGCATGTTTGTCACAAACTGCACTGGGGAGCGATCATTCTCCAAGATGAAACTAGTCAAGAATTATCTAAGAAACACCATGGGGCAGGACCGTTTGTCTTCACTCACCCTGTTGAGCATTGAGCATGAGAAATTAAGGGTGCTTGATTTTACTGATGTCATCAAACAGTTTGCAAGTAAGAAGGCTAGAAAAAAATCTTTTTTGACTGAGAAATAGTTAAGTGTACCGTACAAATTGCCTGCAATAAACAAAACCCACTCATTGCATCATTTGCATGTCAGTCAAGTGGTATTCTCTTTAGTTAATGGTGTATTATTATAGTTATTTTTTGTTAATGGTGTATTATTATAGTTATTTTTTATTGTTAAGCTTCAAAAAAACAAATGTGTAATGTTCAACTATGAAATGGTCATTTGGCTAATTAATTATCAATAAATTGAATATTGTTTAAAAAGTAAATTTATTTTAACGCTTCGCTCGCCCATTGATTTGAGGGCCCCGTAAGGTCACCACTGGGGGATGGGGGTGTAAATCTTCATTTCAGTTAATTAAGCTAGCTTTGCGTAGTTTGGGGCCCCGCACTCCAACCGGCCTAGGGCCCCGCGCACCTTAAATCCGCCACTGCTTATAACCCCTTGCGGGGAGTATATATATATATATATATATATGAAAATTATTTCATGAAAGTAACACGTGAAAAATATTTATGGTGAATAAAACCACGAAGGAAAGTGTTGGTTTACGTCGTCGGCCTAGGCAAGCTACGGCTTGGGACCGTAGCGCATCTATCCGGTATAGGTTAACCTGGATGATGTAGCCATAAGCACTGCCGCTAGTTAAGTGCCAACCAGTGATTATCTCACTAGCCGTATTGAGTCCGTTAGGCGAAACTGCGACAGTACCAAAGGTGGAAAATATAACCTTTGGTTTTCTATTGTTTGTTTTTTTCTGTTTAAGGTGCTTCAACCCTGCTGGATTATTGACACCATTTGGTTTTCTATTGTTTATTTGTAAAATGGACATGGTATTAGATTAAAATAAATATTTGAATATAAATAATTAACTGACAATTGTGATATATAATTAATTATGTTTACATACAATAAAATAATATAGTATACATAAAATTAGTATTAATGTGGTTCACAATTGAATTATAATGGGGTAACTAATTTAAAATGAATTTATACTATTCCGAAATTCAAGACGGTAAAATTAACATTTAACTTGAAACTAAAATAAGAGTATTCACTACACACTCCCCACCAGAGAGGAAGTTCAAAGAGTTCCGAACGACACAGATTTCCGCTGAACCTTTTTGGTAGCTACTTGTACCTCACTTAAGGTTGATTCCAAAAACGCAGGCTTAAGACGATCGATAGAAACCTTGTCGACCTTGGAACCGCGCTGGATGAGGAATGATTTGCGCGTACGTCGGAGAACTTCATAGGGTCCGTCATATGGACATTGGAGAGGCCGTTTTGGGACAGGTACACGAACGAAAACGTGGGTGCAAGATTGGAGGGCTGGGGAAACAAAGATGTTCTGTTGGCTAGTCAATCGAGGGGGAACAGGCTGAAGGGACTGCATGTGAGAGGAAAGTGTTTGAGCGAATTCCGTAGGATCACATGACTTATCCCCTGCAGTGAAGTAGCCACCTGGTAGCCGCAGTGTTGTTCCATAGACTAGTTCAGCCGCTGTAGTCTTCAGATCACTCTTAAATGCAGAGCGAATACCAAGCAACACGAGTGGAAGCTTATCCATCCAATGGGAGTCTTCGTGACACATAAGGGATGACTTCAGCTGGCGATGGAAGCGTTCGACGAGGCCGTTAGCTTGCGGATGACACGCACAGGTATGCGCATGTACTGTACCCAACAAGCTGGTAAACTTCTTCCAAAGCGAAGACTCAAATTGGCGACCTTGGTCAGTGATGACTTTTGTCGGCAATCCAAATCTTGATACCCATCCATGAAGAAAGGCTCTTGCAACAGTGTCCGCTTGGATATCAGGAAGTGGGATGGCTTCAGGCCATCTGGAAAAGCGGTCGAGACAGGTGAGCAGATAACGTTGGCCTTGAATCACTGGAAGAGGGCCAACAATGTCTACATGAAGTACCTCAAATCGCTGGGATGGGGGCGGAAATGCGTCAAAGGGGGACCTGGTGTGCCTTTGGACTTTGGCACGCTGGCAGGCAAGGCACGTTTTGGTCCAATGTTTGACATCCTTCCGCATCGAGGGCCAAACAAAGCGAGAGGTAACCAGGTTTGCGAAGCACGGATACCAGGATGGGAGGGCTTATGAAGATCCGTGAAGACTGCTTGTCTGTGACATGGAGGGACATAAGGGCGAATAGCAGCTGTTGATACGTCGCAATAGAGGGGCACAGACAATCCTGGCATACTCATTTTCTTGAGGGAAAGTGAGTGAGTGGAGTCTTCTCTGAGCAGGTCTTGTAGTTCCGTATCCTTATCTTGATCCTGTGCAATAGCATTCCACAGTGTAGAGCTGAGGGTAACAGAAGTAATCTCTACTCTTGAAAGTGCATCCGCTGGAGTGTTCAAGACACCTTTGATGTGGCGGATATCTGTGGTAAATTGCGAGATATAATCGAGTTGCCTGATGACTCTGGGAGAGTGGTTACAGCTGTTTTTATTGAAGACAGTGACCAAAGGTTTGTGGTCGGTAAAAACACAAAACTCTCGGCCTTCAAGGAAATGTTGAAAATGCTTCACGTTTAAGTAAATAGCAAGAAGTTCACGTCCGAAAGCACTATAACGCGTTTGGGCTGGCTGCAGCTTTTTCGAGTAAAACGCGATGGGTGCTTGTTGACCGTTAATGGTTTGTTCCAACACCCCACCGATCGCAACATCTGATGCATCGACCGTCAGAGTTAGGGGGGCATCACTGATAGGAAATGACAGAGACAATGCACTATTGATAGCATTTTTGGCATTGTCGAACGCCTGTAAACTATCGCTACACCATACCAATTTCGTTACCTTGCGTTTGTGTGTGATCATAGCGTGTAGAGGAGCAAGAACACTGGCACAGTTTTTAATGAACTTGTGGTAATAATTTACCAAACCTAGAAACCGACGTAACTCACGCTGATTATTTGGCATAGGGTAATTGTTTATCACTTCACACTTGTCCTGAAGGGGGGTAATTCCGTGCTGCGAAATCGTGTGACCAAGAAATTCCAAGGTTGGCTGTGCAAACACACACTTAGATGCATTAATAGTAACACCGTATTGTTCTAAGCGTTGAAAGAGGAGTGAAAGATGTTCCTTATGTTCCTCTTCCGTTGAGCTGGCCACAAGCAAATCATCGATGTAGGCATAAACAAAGTCTAAGCCTCTGGTGACCTCATCTATAAACCTCTGAAAGGTTTGCGCAGCATTCCGTAGCCCGAACGGCATCTTCAAAAATTCGAATAACCCAAATGGTGTACAAACTGCAGTCTTGGGAATATCCGAAGGCTCTACGGGAATGTGGTGGAAAGCCTTAACAAGGTCTATTTTACTGAAGATAGATTTGCCGTGGAGAAGAGAAGTAAAGTCTTGGACATTTGGTACCGGATATCGGTCCGGGATGGTTGTCGAATTCAAAAACCGGTAATTCCCACATGGTCTCCAGTCTCCTGACTTCTTCTGGACCAGGTGTAGGGGAGAGGACCAACTGCTTTTGGAAGGTCTTATTATCCCAAGATCCAGCATAAGCTGGAATTCCGATTTGGCAGCTTTCAGTTTGTCCGGGGCAAGACGTCTGGGTTTTGCAAACACAGGGGGACCTTTTGTTGTAATGTGATGGGTAATGGTGTGCTTAATGGTATCACCCATCTGCATCGGTTGAAGAATTCCTGGATATCGCTTGAAAAGGCACTGGTACATGGAATTAGGGGGAACGAGGGAAAGTGCAGAGTTCGAGGCGTCCGGAAGGGCAACCTGTTTGGCAAGAACAGAAAGCAGTGTGGCCTGGTCGCATAAGCGTCGCTTGTCAAGATCCACCAGGAGTTTGAAATGCTGGAGGAAGTCAGCGCCGATTATGGGATGCTGCACTTGAGCACAAATGAAAATCCACTTGAAGGATCGGTGAAGGCCCAAGTTTAGTTCACGCGACTGAGTACCGTACGTGGGTATGCGTGAACCGTTAGCAGCGTATAGAGGCGGAGATTCCGAGTGCTTATGACCAGATTTTTGAGGGAATACACTGACTGACGCTCCGGTATCGACCAAGAAATTGACACCAGAGTTCCTGTCCTGTATGAATAACAGGTTGGCAGTGCGAGTACTAGACGCCATTAGGACTCGCTGCTGGGGTTTTCCGACGAAAAATTGCAAGGGGAGATGCACTTCCTAGCCTTCTTTCCAAATTTAGCGTGGTAGAAGCAGATCTTCCCGGAACTCGAACGATGCCTCTTCGTAAATCTTGACCGAGAATGGCTTCTTTGCCGTTGATTTTGTAGCAGAGAACAAACGTGGTTGAGTTGTTGACTTAACTCTTCCACTTTCAACTCCAGTTCCGATTGTGTGTTCACGTTGTTGACCGGAGCTGTGTCAATCTCCACTACTTTGTCGGCAGTTTCTGCTAGTTTATCAACTGGAGTAGCAGGATCCATAGTGGCCAAGACACGCTGAGCTGATGGAGGAAGTTTCTGCAAGAACAACTGTCTAAAGATGTCCTTATCGAAGGTTTGTGCGCGTTCGCCTAGAGCGCACTGCATAGCCCTCAGCATTTGAGTGGGCTTACGGTCTCCAAGTTCTTCTTTTGAGATTAACTGATGTAGTTTCTCACGCTCGGAGACAGTGGTGCGGCACAGGATGGCAGACTTCAGATCGTTGTATGGGTCCTCACTCGTGGAAGTAGATACGATGACGTCACGGACTTCAGAGATGATGCTCGCTGGTAGAGAGGACAAAACATGATCGTATTTCGTCCTGCTAGCGGTGATCCTTCCCAAGTTGAATTGTGATTCCACTTGGTGGAACCAAATAAATGGATCACCCGGCCAGAAGACGGGGAGCTTTACGCTCAAGTGGGAGATGGCACCAGCGTCGTCAGGCATCTTCTCCTATGCTTGCTGACGTACAAGCAAGACGACAAGTTACCAACGAAGGAGTGGAGGTTGAGACGAGCGCAGGCACAGAGCGCACGGGCAGGGGTGAGGGGCAGAGGGCACAAGCGACATTACAGTCTGATCCTAGTCGCTCGGGTGAAGGGGGTGATGGGCACGAACGACGTTACAGTCTAGTCCTAGTCATTCGGGTAAAAGGGGGTGATGGGCACGAACGACGTTACAGTCTAGTCCTAGTCGTTCGGGTAAAAGGGGGGAATCCAACTCCGGAGTCACCAATTGTTGGTTTACGTCGTCGTCGTCGTCGGCCTAGGCAAGCTACGGCTTGGGACCGTAGCGCATCTATCCGGTATAGGTTAACCTGGATGATGTAGCCATAAGCACTGCCGCTAGTTAAGTGCCAACCAGTGATTATCTCACTAGCCGTATTGAGTCCGTTAGGCGAAACTGCGACAGTACCAAAGGTGGAAAATATAACCTTTGGTTTTCTATTGTTTATTTGTAAAATGGACATGGTATTAGATTAAAATAAATATTTGAATATAAATAATTAACTGACAATTGTGATATATAATTAATTATGTTTACATACAATAAAATAATATAGTATACATAAAATTAGTATTAATGTGGTTCACAATTGAATTATAATGGGGTAACTAATTTAAAATGAATTTATACTATTCCGAAATTCAAGACGGTAAAATTAACATTTAACTTGAAACTAAAATAAGAGTATTCACTACAAAAGGAAACACAAAACGGTGCTCAAGCGCTTTCGTCTAATGACATCCTCAGGAACACTGAAGTACATAAAAGGGTTACAGCCTATATATAGGTTACAGAAAGAAAAATAAAAAATAAATAACATACATACATACATACATACATACATGCATATATATACTGTATATATGCAATAAACGGAGAAGTAAAAATTAAAAATTAAAGGATTATCAGATTTGTAAGGAAAAATATCGATTTTTAGCACAAGATCAAATGAATTATAAAAATACAAATTTATACTGGAAATCTGCCCGGGTTTTAACACTCTGCCTTTTATGGTCAAGTTTCGATATATATAAAAATAAAATGAAAATTAAAAGTTAATAAAGTGGCATACAAGTTTACCAAAAATTTAGCGTTCTACCCTTCTTATCTAAATCTGTTTTGAAGGAATTCAAAACAACAGGATCGAGTTGAAAAAGACCTTTGCTTATGTTGAAGTTATTTGAAAGTTGGATAATGGCAGACTCAAGAATATTTCTATTAACAATGTTGCTAGAGTGGAATAAAACTGAAGATTATTCCAATCAATACAGTGGGATAACTCTGACAAATGGACAAAAAGGGCACTGGACAACTGTCCTGTTCTAACGGAATATTGATGCTGTTTTATACGTGTGTGCAAATCCTTTCCCGTCTGACCTATGTAAAAGGAATCACATTGTTTACACCCAATTTTATAGATAATGCCTGAATTATTGGTAGGGCTATTTTTTACTGATATTTTTCACAATATTGTTATATGAAAATACTACATTAATATCCAAAAGTTTAAGTACATTAGCAATGCCTAAAAAGCCCGGGAAAAATGGAAGTACTAAAATATTTTTTGACAAAGTACGAGTGTTATTATTGACACGATAGAAAGTTCGTTTTGCCTTGTTGAGACAAGATTCCATAAACGCAGATGGATAACACAGATCACTTCCAATACCGTTGATTTTTTCCAATTCGGCAGGTGCCGATGTATTCCGGACTGGCGATCCTAAGGGTGCGGAGAAACATTGATGAAAAAGTGGCCTTCTTAGTGGGGGTGTCATGTCCCGAGTAAAAGTGTACGTTGGACAAATTGTTTGTTGTTTTCCAATAGATACTAAACTTAAAACCTGGGCTTTCCCTATGTACACGCACATCCAAAAATGGGATTGAATTGTCTTGTTCCACTTCTAAAGTAAACTTAATGGAGGGAACTTGATCATTTAACTGAAGGAGGAAGTTATCCAGGTCATGATTCATGGGCCAGATACACAAAATATCGTCGACGTACCGCAACCAAGGGATGCCAACCCCCAGGATTCTCGGAATGTAAGTAATTTTGAAAAACTCCATATAAATATTGGAGAGGCGATAAGGGGTTGCCCATGGCCATCCCAAAAACTTGTTGATAATACTCGTTATTGAAAGTGAATTTACAGTCTTTGATGCAAAGCTTAATAAGTTCCAAAACAATGTGTGAAGGTAGTGGCAGGTCATACTTATGTAATTCTTGGGAGAGAAAGTCAAGCATATCGTCAATCGGCACTTTCGTAAACAATGAACAAACGTCAAAACTGATCAATCTATCGTTAGTTTCAGTACGTGCATTATTCAATTTTTCAGTAAGATCCATGGAATTTTTTACATGTGAATCAGAGATAGTTCCGAGAATGGGGGACAAGACTTTGACAAGCCATTTGGAGAGTTTATAAGTAATAGAGCCCACCGAGCTAATAATAGGGCGCATAGGGTTGCCAGGTTGTGGGTTTTAATAAGACCGTAAAGGTAGGGCAGAGAAG
The DNA here is from genome assembly GCA_023014485.1 of Bathynomus jamesi. NCBI lineage: Eukaryota > Metazoa > Arthropoda > Malacostraca > Isopoda > Cirolanidae > Bathynomus > Bathynomus jamesi. Next base: position 126,121 of record JAJOZX010001907.1, on the reverse strand, counting down.
GTGAAGTGGACATGAAAAGCGGAATTAAGTCCTTATGATCTTTGAGAATGCGTTTCAAGCCACTATTAAATGATTTGATGACATCATCCTGCGGGTTCTTCCTAAGTTTGCTGTATGTGGCGGGGTCCTGGAGAAGCTCGTTCATCTTTCCGATGTAGTCCACTTTGTTCATAATAACTATGGTGTTAGCCTTGTCTGCTTTAGTAATATGGAGCTCCCCATCTTTTTTTAATTGTGAGAGGCTATTGCGAAAACATTTAGGAAGTTAGTTATTACCATTCGCCGCACTATAAACGAGGCCTTTAACTATGTTAAACAAATACTGAGGGAGATTACACTGGTTTTCAAAACACGCGAGACTGTAACAAATTTGTAAAGCCGAAGGTTTTTTAACAATAAAAAAGGACATACCATATCCAAGGGCACTTTTTGCATCGTCACTAATGTTTTTCGAAGAAAGGTTCAAAACACACTTTGAGCTTGCTTTTTTACTCCACTGACTATTTCGAATGAGACTTAATTTTTCGATCCAAAATGTTACGAAGTGAAGTAGTTCTCCGACGCAACTCGTTGTAAATTTCATCAAACAAAGGTTGGATCCACGGTTGGGGAATAACGGTTACAAAATTATGTTTGGCGATGTTTAAATTTTTGAAGGCGGACCACTCATTTTGTCTGGTGACTTCATATGTTTCTTTAAAATTAATCTGCTGAAGTTGTTGAATGGATGGTCGTCAATTTGTCTGAGGCGAATCGGAAGCAGGGATTTGGGAAGAACTTGCTCCTCTAGACAATTAGTAAGAAACTTTCGTCGGATACGAATTGCATGCCCCTTCATTAATGTAGAAGAAAACACGGACACAAACGGAGACAAGAGAGGGAACAGCAAGCCGAAGGAACGCGTGGTGTTCATTATATGAAAATTATTTCACGAAAGTGACCATAAAAGTGACTTGACCATAAAAGGCAGAGTGTTAAAACCCGGGTAGATTTCCAGTATAAATTTGTATTTTTATAATTCATTTGATCTTGTGCTAAAAATCGATATTTTTCCTTACAAATCTGATAATCCTTTAATTTTTAATTTTTATTTTTACTTCTCCGTTTATTGCATACGGTGTATATATATATATATATATATATATATATATATATATATATATATATATATATATATGTATGTACCGTATGTATGTTATTTATTTTATTTCTTTTTTCTTTCTGTAACCTATATATAGGCTGTAACCCTTTTATGTACTTCAGTGTTCCTGAGGATGTCATTAGACGAAAGCGCTTGAGCACCGTTTTGTGTTTCCTTCGTGGTTTTATTCATCATATATATATATATATATATATATGAGTGATCAAAAAGTATCTATAATTTTATTGCTACAGGCAAATGAATGCAAATAAGAAATAACCATTTACACAGTGGCAGCCGCTCATTATGTGCTTACGTGTTACAGCACATCAGTTTTCAAAATACGTAAATAGCTAAATAATAAATCAATAAAATTACTTATAATATCTTCTATAATTTCCAATTTGATCTAAATTGTTTTCCGACTTACGAAAAAATGAATTAACTGCATTCCCTGCATTTCTATTTTCGTACTTATGTGCTGTCATCAGTATAGCACCCAAATCAAGTGAAATCAGACAAAGCACATGCTCAGACGTGTCTTTCGGTCCAGTTTCGGATAAGGCGTTGTAGTGGGGTTATCTTGACTAACATCTTTTCTTCTTCTTGTTTCAGGATGTAACCCCCATATTGCTGGAGTTAGTCTTGCTTAATGCCTGACTAGCTCAGTAGTTTGTTTAGATCCCCTTTAGTCTTGTTTTTGTTTGATTTTGTTGATTCTTGTCAGAAAATTCACCTTCAATTTTTAGAAAAGACAAACCTCATTTTTAGTCACAGTTGGCTTCCGCTTGTGGAAGTTCTAGCTTGCCAACTAAATTTGGTAAGAACAAGAAAACTCAAGAAAAACAGAGTGCGTTGTGATAATGGACATTGCCTGTGCATAACGGTGTGCAGGCTAAGGTATTGCTAGGACCAATAGTTTCAGGTTTTGCTTCTCCATGACTTAACTATAATAGATAGGTGTGATTGGATTGACCTCAAGTCTAGCTTAAGGATGTTAGGTCCAGTGAGGTCGATTGTGTTGTCTAATTGTACCATTCTAGCATAGGTTGTTTTTTTTATCTTTTTCTAGAAATTCTATTTTTGTTGTCCAGTATTTATGTCATTGTAATTGTAAGTACCATTGTATAGCATACCCTTTCAGGGTTTTTGGATTTCCAGTTCTTTATCTTAAGTCATGTTTAGACTCAAGCTCATAACCCATTCTAGCTCTTGTAAATAATTCAAGTTGATTGCTAATAAACCCTTAGAACTCTACCAACTAATTTTTTTTCAGCCTTTGTTCTTATAGACTGGGGTTGTTACTTTCAAGGATTAAACAAAACAGAGGGTAATATCTGCTTTTCTCATCCAGCCACATTTGGTTTACTTTACGATTGGTCTGCTAAAATCTTGCTTGCTTGTATTGTACACCCATATTCAGTTGAAGTCCTCAAGTATTGCTGGGTGTACATTGCACACACCTTTCCTGAAGCCAGGGCTTTCCAGGTTCTCAAGTGGACCCGACTCAGACACAGTGTTAATCTTTGGAATAGCTAGCGGGTCGAGTCCATTTCTTGGTTCAGCCGCGTGGGAGTCTCGTTTGCCCCTCAGTGACAGTCAGTGGAGGTGAGAAAAACTTCACCACCCGAGACCTTCTCGTTTCCCGTCATCAAGAAGTAGCCAAGTTACAGTATTCTAGTTAAGTTCATTCGCTCTCCCCGCAACATATTTTTGGTGCCCAGACCCGGGAAATTACGCCGGCTAGTTTACTGAGGCACCCAGCGAGATACCCGAGATGGCCGAGTTTCAAGAATTGCAAGACCAGATCAGTCAGCTTATGGCTCTCATGATTCAGCAGCAGAAGACCATGGAAGAGTCAAAGCAAGCATGGGAACATAAGTGGAAACAACTCGAGGATGTAAACACAGGATTAAGGACTAAGTATGACCAATTATCAAGGGAAAACGCTGAATTGAATCTTCAGAATGAATATTGGCAGCAACAGGTGGACCAGCTGATGAGGAAGCAGCAGCAGAAAGATAGGCTGAATCTAGAGGGATATTCTCATGACTCAATGCCCGAGCTTGAGAATTGGGATGATGTAGAGTGTGTCTCGAACAGGGAAGAAGGTACCAGCAGAAGAACACGAACCTTCAAGAAAGAAAAGACAAAGCTGGCATCTCCTAAACCCATCAAGACACAACGCAATAGATCAACTTCCAGCTCCAGTTCCAGTTCTTCAGATAAGACCTCCAGTTTTCCAGATGCTGAGAGGAAGGTCAAACGTACTAAGCGTTCCTCCACTTTCAAGAGTAACAACGGTTCAAGGATGGCACCAGGAATTTATTCTACCAGTGCTCCAGATCTTGATGAATTTGATGTGTCAAGTGGAAGATCTTTTCCTGAATATCTAGAAGCCTTTGAACGTCATTGCTCAGCCAAGTTTACTTGTGAACGGAGAGACTGGACTGGAACACTTGGAAAACATTTAACAGGAAAATTCAGAGATTTGTATAATGCTTATGGGGGTTGCAGTGTGGCACATGATGAGATGAAGGCTAGATTGTTGGCATGCTACAAGAGAATGAAGAAAACCTTCACAACTGGCAAGGTGTCAGAATTCAAGAACGCGACAATGAAGCCTGGAGAGACACCAGATGTATATGCTGCAAGACTCGAGACTCTGGCTCGCCAGGCATTCCCAAATAAAGCACTCGAGACAAGCAAGGAGTTGAGGAGGAAGTTCTTGGAGACAGTTCCAGCTGGGCTGTCACAACAACTGACCCGGATCATCAATGAGAACAAGACCTTGCATAACAAGAAGGTGACTTGGTCCAACATTCAGGATTTTGTGGCCATGCATTCAAGTGATGGACCATCCCTTCCAAGGCAAGAAACCATTGAGGTTTTCCCGGTGCAGATCCCTCCAGCTCCAAAGACTTCCAGAGTGTCATCCAGACACGAGACACCTAACCAGCAATATCGACGAAACAATCAAGGTCATGAAAAAGGACAATGGAATGGAACTCGCGTCTTCCATTCTGGGAATAAAAATGGAAATCAGAAGTCCCAAGGTCAACGTCAAGGAAGGGATCGTCGAAAATCTCAAGATCGAAATCAGCAGGGAGGACAACAACGTTCTCAGGAGTGTGAAAGAAACTCTAGTCAGTCAAGATCCCAAGAAGATACGGAGGTCAAGATATGTCAGTGGTGTGCAAGGAAGAGACACCTTCAACAGGATTGCAGAAGATGGAAAGGAGCCTGTTTTATGTGCGGTAGTCTGGATCATATGGTTCGAGATTGCCCTCGCAATCAGCAGCAACGACAATCAAGCTCCAGGACATCACCTTCCTACCACTGTCCTTTGTGTCAAGGACCTCATCCAGGAATGTTCTGCCCTTCTAGAAGACAAGGTCAAGAAAATTCGTTTCAAGGAAACCAAAATAATGAATCTACCCACCACAATCAACAGCAGTCGGGAAACTAATCAGTTCCAATGAGATCAGGGGCTCATTGGAAGCTGAAGTCCAGTCTTCAAGAAATGATCTTCAAGAACCTGATTATCATCATGAGATCCCAGTTAAAGATGACAGAAAACCTTTCCAGATGAATACCAACCAGAACATGAATTTAGCGTCTGAGGCGGGTGATGATGCCACCCCTGGACATCCAGAATTACCCAGTTCAGAACAGCAGTATCCAAAAACCACTGGAAATGAACTGAATCCTCTAGCATCTTCATGGACACCTAAACCAGCACCTCGAACCCAAATACCTAGGTGTAACATTGCAGATGAGACAGTTCATGGTCCAGATATTCCAGGAGGTCATTTTCGAGGTGTCTGGTTTGCCGAACTCGAACCTGCGGAAGTGTTAACAATTGATGTTACCCTTCAAGACACTAACATCCCAGGGTTAATTGACACGGGAGCACAAGTTAGCTTAATTTCCAGTGAACTGGCACAACAACTTGGGATTCCAATAGATACTAGAGATATTTTCACAATTCGAGGTGTCGGTCCAGATGCTTCGAGGGAAACTATGGGTTCAGTCCTACTCACAGTTTCTTTGCATGGTATTGTAATGTCCCCTTTCAAGTTTCTTATCCTTCCCACTTTGGATTTTAAATATCCCATTTTTCTAGGTTTAGATTTTCTGCGGGCCAACAAATTACAGATTAGTCTAGCACGTAGACGGGTTTCAGGGAAGAACACTGATGGTTCTACGTGGGAAATTTATCTAGGTACGAATGGAGAAGAGTGCAAAAGGATTTGTTACAAGGTTAAGTGCAAAGGTGGGCAGTTGCGCCGCAAAAAGTTGCGGCGCAACTTGCGGCGCAACATTTTTGGTTGCGCTTGCGCTTGCGGCGCAACTTTTTGAAAAGGGTTGCGCTTGCGCGTGCGGCGCAACTATTTCAGCAGAGTTGCGGTTGCGGTTGCGGCGCTACAAAAATTGTTGCGCGTGCCCACCACTGGTTAAGTGTTGGGCTGTAGAAGGTGTGCAGGTGAATGATTGTGGACCTGTAGAAGTAAAAATTCAATGGGAACATCAAGGAGTAGATGATGATGGTACATGTCCATGTTCGAGAAATTCGGGGGAATGGTTCTATGATGGGACAGTTTCAAGCGTGCATCTTGGAGAGAAAGTGGTAGGTGTTCCAGGGATTGTAAATCTAGATTGCCCTTCCATTCTAGTCAACACTACAGGGAAACCTATTGGTAGAATCAAGGCAGGAGACATGATGGGACACATTTACACTCTAGTTGAACTCGATCCTACACCAAATCCAGAAGACACTAATGATACAGTGACACATCCAGTACATTGTGTAGGTATGGAATCAGAAAATGATGATGAATTGATCTCATCTTTTCCGGAATGGACACCAGAACGTCTAACTTCAGAAATTGACTTACCTGAGCTGGATTCCCACCAGAAATGCCATTCTTAGTCGAGGAGATTCTGATGTGGGGACTGCTCAGATGACTCCACACCGTATTGAGTTATACGATGACACGCCAATATTTCAGCGACCAAGGAGATTTCCAGAACCGATTGATCAAGTTATCGATGATCAGTGTCAAGAACTTCATCAGCTAGGAATTATCGAGCCTACAACATCTCCTTGGAGTGCTCCAGTGGTACCAATTAGGAAACCAGATGGATCCATACGCTTGTGTGTGGATTACCGTAAACTGAACAAGGTAACCAAGCCTGATAGATTCCCAATGGCAAACTTGACAGACTCTGTCTATAGTCTACATGGTGTCAAGTTCTTTACCACCCTGGATTTAGTCCGGGGTTATTATCAAATGCCGATTGAGGAAAAGAGTCGAGATTATACAGCTTTCTCAACCCCTCATGGACACTGGAGATTCAAGAAACTCAGTTTTGGATTGAAGAACGCGCCTTCAGTGTGATGAAGTTGTTGAGGTGGCTCCAGCGGAACCCAGCGAACTTTTACCAGCAAGGAATAAAGGCCCTCATTTCGAGGTGGAAGAAATCTGTAGAAAAGGATGGAGACTATGTGGAAAAATAAAAACTTGTAAAAAAGGTATGTAACTACTCGCATACAAAATTTCTGGAACCTACTCTCCACAAATAATAGCCAGTTTAGTTTTTTTTTTGTTTTTTTGTTTTTTGTTTTTAGTAGGTATTGTAGTTTGGTTAAATTTTTATTATCATCTACTACTACTAAGTCTGTTGTACAATGGTCACTTAATATTCAACGTTTACATTATTATTTATTTTTTTTAGCTCGATAAACATGTACAAGGAGTTGGAGAATGACATTGCAGGATTCAAGCATCCTGCCCATGGATTCTTGGTGGGCTGGGCCAAACAAGGTAAGAGTTCATATATAGATATAATGTTTCAGACCAACAGAGACCCTAGGATCCACTCATGGCTGGTCTACCTAACTGTGTTCGTAATTGTGTATTGTGTATGTCCTCTGTGGTGGTGGAGGGGACCTACAATTTTACGTGGGTTCCGAACCACAAAGCCTTAATTTTACTACCTTAAACTATATCCAATCTATGAACATATGCATCTAATCGATTTTTAAACATGTTTATAGATGTGCTACTAATTACTTCTACTGGCAAACTATTCCACCTATTTACTATTCTATGCGTAAAAAAGTTTTTGGCAACTGCTGTCTCGAACCTTCTACTTGTCAACTTACACCCATTATTTCTAGTCCTATTATATTGAGATATTTCGAAAAAGCTATCTCTATCTACGTTATCGAACCCATTCATAATTTTGAAAACCTGGATTAGATCACCCTTAAGCCTTCCAGTCTCGAATGTAGTCAATTTTAACTCCTTAAGCCTATCCTCATACGACTTTGACCTAAGCGACGGAATCATCTTAGTTGCTCGTCTTTGAACTCTTTTGAGTTTGTCTATATCTTTTCGCATATGCGGATTCAAAAATTGGATCACGTACTCCAAATGGGGTCTAACTAATGATTTATAAAGAGGAACTATAATATCGCGCGATTTGTACTCAAAATTCCGAGCTATAAAACCAAACACTTTGTTCGCTTTATTGACCGTACTTTGTTTCGCTACTTTTAAATCACCAGTGAGGCAGTGACTATAACTCCTAAATCTTTTTCCTGCTCTACGCTTGTTAACTCGTTCCCTTACATACTATACGCAAAATTACCATTACGCGAACTTATATGTAAAATTTTGCACTTATCGACGTTAAATCTCATTTGCCATGTGGAGGATATAACTAATAGTGTTGACCATTTTACAGACAGTACCGCTGAGGACACAACGTATGTTATTCATGTCGGTACTAATAACATTTTAAATTCTAGATCAGAAGAACTGCTGGCTAGGTACAGGGACTTACTAGAGCGATTAAAGGAAAAAACTAAGATTGTTTTAACAGGTATACTTCCTCGAATTATCCAAAGATACGGTGCTCCAAAATTTGGTGGAAAAAGGTACTTGGTCAAAATGGAGGTGGGTATGGTCCACTAAAATGGCTGTAGCGTCTATACTAACTTAATCAACACTAAAAATCTTGTTTTAGGTTAAGGTAGACATGTGTACCCAAAATTGGGTGAAAGGAGAAAAAAATCGGTTGTGACATCCAGGGCTGTGGAGTCGGTGATAAAATTTGCCGACTCCAACTCCGACTCCAAAAATTTTAACATTCCGACTCCGACTCCAGAAATCTGACTTGTATAATTATGACTCCGACTCCAATGGAATGTTAAGGCCAAATTGATTACGATTAGCTTTATTAGGCCAATGGAGATTCATAAACAAGGCATTTCGTCACCACCACATGATTCATCAGGTTACTTAGTGGCTGTAACTATGCCTTAATGGCTTTTTTTCTCTTTATTCAAAAATTACAATAAATCCCAAAATACAAACTGATTGAAGCTTAAACAAAATAAGAGATTATTGGTTTAGCAAATTAATAAGATGTTTTTGTATTATTATAAACAACCGTAACAAAATGTACTAACCTAAACTGAATTTGTTCTTAAAAAAAGGATCGCTTCCATTAAATCTTCTTTCAGTGATGCTCTTAAGTCAGAGCGGATGATTTTAAGGGCTGAAAATAAGCGTTCTACACTAATTTGAGTAGGTGGCAAGGCCGTAACAGTCATAGAAGCATCTTGGACAATTTTGGGGTATTTAGCAATTGCTTCTTTCACAGTCAACTTTGATGAACGATCAATCTTTTCCACCTCCTCCAATGATTTATAGAAATTGATTTTGAATTTATCCAATGCACTCTGGGGGTGTTCCTCCTGTTCCAATTCCAATCGCCTTCGCTTTGATCGTTTTGTCTGTCCAGATGTTTTTCAAAATCTAATTCTTCATCAGAGCCTGAATTTGATGACGACGACGAAATCGTATGACTGCCATGAAGTGGCCCAACTACTGCCTCGGATTCATCATGACCATGATCTCGTAGACCTTCAATATGTATGACTACATCACATAAGGCAGCTTTGGCTCTGATTTGCTGCGCTTCTGTTAATGTCACTCTGTACATGGCATCAACATATATAGCAGCCAAAAGAATATCATTGTCTAGCAGAAGCTTTTCTCTCTCTATCATCGAATTCCTTATATCATCGGCTAGTATGCCACCAGTTTGAGAAAGACGGAAAATAAGCGTCTTCCACTCCTTATAGAATAAGCCAGGAGTCAAATCATCTGATTGCAATTTTTTTGTCACGTTATAAGGATGGCGAAGTAAGCCCTCAAGTTGTTTTACCTGATCCCACTGAGCCTCAGTCATGATGACATCCGGGGAGGCCATGTCGCTAAGGAAAGGTTTTATTTCAAGAATCCGTTGAATCATCATGTATGTGCTGCCCCACCGAGTCGCTTGGTCCAAAATTGCTCCTTTGCCAGCTCGTCGCTTCAAAATAGTCTAGTTTTGGCGTTCTAGCTGCCACAGCAACTTTTCGTATTCTTCCAATGAGATTAGCTGCATGTTGTCCTTTCAAGCCATCGCGTATTGCCAACTGCAGTGTGTGGACACTGCAGCGCATATGATGGATTTTGGATATTCTTGCTGCAGTATCCACAAATGAATCTAATGTATCGTGACTATCATGATCATCAACCACCATTACTTGTTCATTCTCTTCAGAATAATCATCAACATAATCATCACTGTCTTCTGAATCTTCCACAACTTCTTTTTTGTTAAATTTTTCAAGTGTTTTCACCATGTTGGAAGCATTGTCCGTTACAATTGACAATACCTGGTCCTTTCTGATGTTAAAATCATTTAATACATCCATTAGTAGTTTTTCAAGATAATCACTGGTATGCTGTGCTTTAGTATCTCTTACTGCTAATGTCCGCGTGACTACTTCTTTTTTATCATCGATAAAGCGAATATTAATTGCAAAATAGTTTACTCTATGGCGAGTACAGGAATCCATCTTTAAGAACAGGATTCGTCCTCGAAGACATTCTTTTAGTGCATGCTTCTGCTTTTGCGATTCTTCCATTATCATATTACGAATGTTGCCACGTTCTAATGAAATGCCAAGTATATTTGCCATTTCCCCATTCAGATTAGCAAAGGCCGGGGTTGAAAAAAATGTTAGAGGGAGAGAATTCTTTACAACCATTTCAATTATGCATGCTTTAAATTTGTCTGCTGTCATAGTCACTGTGACTTTTTCACTCATAAAATATTTTGTGACAGTAGTTTGACGAGAACTTGTGCTTGAATTGTCATCAGCCTTCTTCCTTCTTTCATCATCCTTTTCATTCACAATTTTGTAATCCTTTGTATGATGCCGTTGAAGGTGGCGTTTTAGATTTCCTGCTCTTGTTGGAGCATTGGATCCTTCACCTGAGAAGGCACTAATTTTGGCATCACATATTTTTTCCTGATCATCAGTGCCCTTTTGGCACTGACATACGTAATATTTTCCATCAGCAGTGAGTGAAAAATATTCAAAAACAGCAGATTTATACTTTTGATGTGACATTACGCTGTTATCATTACTTATCAAATTGAAATCTAAAAATCTGAAAAAGATTTAGGGTTGCTAGTACAAAATTTTTAAATTTCCTTATTATTAATTATGTTAATTAATTAATTATAATCCTTATTAATTATAAGCAACTATATTTATATATTATTTATATTTATATATTATATATTATTTATATATTTATATATTATATATTATTTATATATTATATATTAAAACATTAGGTTAAATCTATTTTATTCATAAAATTGAGCTAGGTCTAGGCCTAGGCTGCTATGGTTATAGTTGAAGGATTTGCATCGACTCCGACTCCGACTCCATCCAACTATGCACTTCCGACTCCGACTCCATCCAACTATGCACTTCCGACTCCGACTCCATCCAACTATGCACTTCCGACTCCGACTCCATCCAACTATGCACTTCCGACACCGACTCCATCCAACTATGCACTTCCGACTCCATCCAACTATGCACTTCCGACTCCATCCAACTATGCACTTCCGACTCCATCCAACTATGCACCTCCGACTCCATCCAACTATGCACCTCCGACTCCATCCAACTATGCACCTCCGACTCCATCCAACTATGCACCTCCGACTCCATCCAACTATGCACCTCCGACTCCATCCAACTATGCACCTCCGACTCCATCCAACTATGCACTTCCGACTCCATCCAACTATGCACTTCCGACTCCATCCAACTATGCACTTCCGACTCCATCCAACTATGCACTTCCGACTCCATCCAACTATGCACTTCCGACTCCCGACTCCGACTCCACAGCCCTGGTGACATCAAATGACCTACACAAGGTCAAATGTCAAAAATAAGATCAACTTTTTTTTTACCACTGAGGTAAAATATGACTAGAAACAAAGTTGTAGATCTGCTTAAAAGCTTTAAAATAGTGTTTAAATGGTCTCTGTAAGTGCAATAGGAGCCGAGATATTTCATGTTGAAATATGGTATGACCTTGGAAATTTACCTTTTTTCACAAAATTCGGATGGCCATATCTCCGGAACCATATGACCTAGAGTGTTGAAACAAGCGTCATTCTGTTTTTCTCACCGAGATCTACAAGTATGCCAATGAAGAACCCGCTGCTGTAGAGTCCTCATCGTTCGCTGTCTCATGGGCGCTGCTACTGGAAGAGCTCTCCAGCTCCACCGCGTTAGCTTCATCTTGGCGGCGTTTCATGTCCTGTTCCTGACATGCTGTCTCAGCGCGGCTTCGGCTCAACTTCCGGGACGCCTTCTCCGCCAGCTTCTTATCCACTCCCATCACATAGCCCCGCCTTCCTTTCTCCCTCTGCGCCATCAGGAACTTGTCCTCTTCATTTTTCATCAAGTTGTTGGCATGGGCGACGTCGAAGAGTTCCTCCAATTTCTGAAGGAAAGCCTCCCTCTTCCTTTTTCCTGCCTCCGACTTCCTACTCTTCATACAGACCTTTGATCTTCGGGATGATGTTTGTTTGCCGTGGTTGGAATCCTGGCCCTCTCCCCAAAGTCCCCCACATCTCAGTAAACAGTCGTTGCAGCCTCACGGAGGGAGGGACATTTTCTCCTTTCGGAGCTGATGGAACAGGCGCTGGAGTACTTCTCCCGAAGAAGGAAGCTTCCCTCCAATCAATTCCTTTCTTGGCTGGCCAACTAACCACACTTCAGTAGACGTCTTTGTCGATGCCATTCTCGAGATTCACCTGAGAAAGAAGGAACACTCCGTTAACACTCAAAACAGCAGGAACCAAGAGATGTTAGTTACAATGTTCTGAACCCAAATGTGCAGGAAGAGACAAACAGACACCGGAAGTGCAAATACTTGGTTTGCTCATTGTATCAGTTGCTCGGAGACACTAGCACCGGACTTGCACTTGTCGATGACTGATGAAGGTTATTGAAGGTCGTTGAATTTTCCCCCTTATGGGGGAAACATTGAGATAATATAGCTGATAATAAAAGTCGATTGAGCTAAAAATGTTGCTTACGGCACTTTTTTAAGACTAGTAACAATATCCAGGGGTAGCCGCATTGAATTTTGAAAGTTCAAAAATAAGGACCACCCTAATGTGGCACCAGTAAATATTCTCCGATTCATGTGAAATTTTGTCTGGGACCATTTTTGATATTTCTATGGAAATCCGGGGTTAACGCAGTTAAATTTCGTAACTTTAATTTTCCCCTATATATAGCTAAGGACCACTCGTATATATAGATTGATAGATAGATTGCGTAAGAAGTACTTAAATGGAGCTTTTAGTAAACAGAGTTACTAATGGTCGTTGATAACGAGATTTCGTCGGAAGGCGAAATAAATGTTTAGGGTTTGTAGTTAATCAACATAAAAGAAAAAGTTTCTAATTTGGTAGTGAAGATGGCGTTAAGGTGAGCTTTTCCAGTGCTGTGTTCATGACAGCTATAGATTAAGAAGGATAATTTTGTTTCGTATATACTTTCCAGGCGTTCTTCTTCTGAATGCGTGCCTGACAGTACGCGCAAACAATGCTAATTCACATAAAGATCAAGGCTGGGAGTCATTTACTGATGCAGTTATTAAAGCAGTTTCCACCAAGAACAGAAACGTAGTATTCCTTCTTTGGGGTTCGTATGCCCAGAAAAAGGCATCCGTCGTTGATAAGGTTAGTGTGAGGTTTCACCCGTAAAAATTGTAATATTAACGGGCTTGATTCGTAAATATTGTAGTTTGGCAGTGAATAAACTGAAGGGGGTGAAGGCCCTTTGTCATTTAAAACTTTCATCATTGAGTATAGTTCGAAACGCTGCATTCTCGGTCTGTCATGTGGTACAGTACTCTTAAGTTGAAGCATTTATTGGAGATTTGTAGCAAATTTTTGTCAGAAACACGGACTTTAAAGCAATATTGGCTAATTTTGTTTTTCACATCTCTCTTTCTAGTTTGAAAGTTTCATTTAAAGTTTGCCTGTACTGAACCGTTTATATAGGATGAAGGTTTTGACGAATAAGATCGTAGCAGAATTTCCAGTCATTTATTCCTTATGCGAGATCCCAAAGATATAAATGTACTCTGAATATTTACCCTATCCTTATGTATAACACTCAAAAACTATACAGAAATTTTGAAATTTTAAGCCACTTTGAACCTGAACATTTTGGCGCATTCCAGGAGGAGATCACGCAATGCATGTCACTACTCCGACTTGGAGTTTGATGAAAATTGACATATGGGGTTCTTCCGGGTGCTGATTTCACTGGTCAAAATAAAAAAGTTCTATGACCCATAGTTTTTGAGATATGAGCCCCAAAAATCTTGGGGGGCCCACTTTACCACCTAACTTTAATGGGCAATAACTCCCAATCATATTACCGTAGACCTATAAAACTATACATTTTTAGAATTCAGCATGAATAGATCTATTAAATGATACCACATTCAAATGTGTAGAACGATAATGAATTCCCCCCCCTTTTATTTTTATTTTTGACCCCCACCCCCACCCCCCCCTAGGCAGTGAAATCCAAAAAAAAAAAATTTCATTTATTAAACTTCCATTAATTGTTAAAAGATACAAACAATAAAAAACGTGGGTATCAAGTTGCAAGATGTTTTAAAAATTATTGAAAAAATATGTACATTGTGAAATTTTGACATTTTTACGCCTGCAGACTAAAATAGAGAACTACAAATGATATATTCACATGGATGAAAATAAACAGCAAAAATACAAATTGAACACACACACTATATGAAGTTGATTCATAATTACACGAGTTTTTTCAACTAATTTTCTGGGAAAACATTGAATATGCATTGTTCCTGGCTTTAAAGTTGGTGTGCTTAATAAACCTAAAATTTTATCTCTTGATATGTGGCATGTATCTCTGATTTGTGGAAAGTAATAGTAAACACTGTATCCTGATGGGTGCAAAAAGCTAACCTCAAAATCATCAAATTCCTCATTATAGGAATGTACAAATCCCAACCATTTCTGATCATTGTAAGTACAAACTATGTACTCTCCTATTTTCGGATTAACTTCAACATTATCTTCACCCAGAAAAGCTTTGCTTATAATCCTCACCTTACCAACTTCATCAGAAGATAATTCAAATGTTTTTATTATTTGCATTAATAGGTACAAATCTGTGGAATTTTTGTGTTCCTGTTAGCTGCAAACTTTTTTCATATGTCACTTAAAAAATTTTCCATAGCTTCAATTTCTAAAGAATTTATTAAAAAAAAATTTATGCTGTCACTTATATTGTTTGAACAAAATTCAAACATTTACTCTGGTGTTAATATTTGATTTACGAATGTTCTCTGCATACTCGCTCTGGCTACAGATCTTTTCACTGTACCCCCAATCCCATCACAAGCGCTCTTACCATGGCTTGTGGCAAAGAAATGCCACTCACATTCCAGCCCAAAATCATGTTTACAAATGTTAACAAAGTTGAAATGATTTTTATATTGTCCTGCACATCCGTCAGTAAAATAATGTAATTTTTTGATATGAAGGTGGGATTTTCTAATAATAGGTATGAGTGTATTTAAAAAAGTGTAAACCATTGTAGTGTTATGTTTTGTATTTGGAGATAAAAAACAATAACTTCAATGTTTTGTTTCATTACTTTCTGGTTCCTTATAATATAACACAAAGGGATGCACTGTGCATTGGGTATTTTCCCAATGAAAACCTTGGGCTGCATCCTGTACTACAAATGAGTAGTTTTCTGGAAAGTCACCAAGAACTACAGCTGTATGGCTATTTAAATTATTATTCAAGTTTTTTAGAAATGCACTCTGATTCTTTGCTATAAAGTGATGTGTCAATTTGACAATTTTTGTGCTTAATGAATTTATAAAATCATCTACAGATTCTGTTTTTTCAACCATATTGCATCGATCTGTAGTAACCCATTGTTTATATTTTATTTCCTTACATTCAGGATCGTTAACACTTTAAAAAGTGAGCAAAAAATTCTTAATACCTTGTTCTTTTGGACAGAGATTACATATTTGCATCATGCAATTCCTGTTGTTGATATCACACACTGCTTTCTCCATAAGAGTTGTGTATTCCAACCCTTTGACACCCAAAGCTGAGAATTGTATTTTGGCATTCTAGTGGTATGTACATACACACACAGAATGGGTACCAGCAGCTCCAGCTCTAAACAGTGTCTGGGGGCGAAGACTGGCAAAACTAGAGAAGCTAATTTGGGGACACTGGATTATTTTTATAGAGACGAAAAGCTGCTTTCAGATTCATTAACACCAGTCTTTTCTGCACAGATTCTTTATACCCACTTTCATTTCTGATACTCAGGCAGTCTTTTGTACCTGGGCACAAACGACTAATTTAATCTGATTCGAAAAATTTCTGAACAGAATCTTTAGTACCTTTAGTTATTACTTTTCCTTTTGACATGGGTTCAATTTCACGAATAATTCCAAGTCTTTGTTTTATATTTCTGTTTTTCTTAACTAAATCTTCAGTTGTCTGAAATAGATTTATAGTTTTTGATATGGTAAATGGAGATAATGTCAATATTTTGAGTTTCCTCTCATAACTGTCAGTAGAATGGAAAGCTTCAACCAGTTCATTCATGAAATGAATCATTGACCTGAAACAAATTCATGAATGTATATAATAGCTATAAACAAACATGACATGTGCATATTAAATTTTTTGGATTATAATATTTATTTCAAGTGTAACAAAATGAGCATTCTTTGAGATAGTCAAATTAAACCAAAAATTATTTTGTGACCAAATGAATTCCAAATGATTTAATGGGCCCATTGATCTCCAGTCTTTAGGGAGTTGTGCTTCTAGTTTCTACTATCAAAGGTGAATACCTACATTTTGTTTTTATGTTTCAGTTTTAGTTTAGATATATTCCTACTTAATAATAGCGTATCATTTTAAAATTCATACCTTTGAGTTTCATGATCCAACTTTGTTGCTTTTGATGGGCTTGGGATCTCAATTTCTAAACTTGTTTCTAGCTTTCGTTTTAAAGAACGTCGTGCTTTTTCTATTGTTTGAATAGCTTTTGCTTCTTTTCTTGATGAACCCACAACATATTAATTTCATAAGTTTAATAAGTTTAAATTTAATATGTCAACATATTAATTTCAGTTTTTCAGCAACTGCTGAAAAACTGTCTTGAAAGTAAATGCATTATAAATAAAAAAATTATAAATATAAAAAGTACCTATCATATTAAATACTTACGCTTCTTCACTGGAGTCACAGCAAGACTTTCTACAACTTGAGAAACCTCTTCTTTGGCATTACTTGATATACTTGGATCATATTCATCGCTTTGTAACTGGGGGGGGGGGGGGGGGCAGAAATTTGGCAAATCAACTTTAATATACAGGGTGTCTGAAAAGTCACTCCCTATTTTTAAATTATTGCTCCTAAACGAAAAAGGATATGAAAACATTTCTTTAACTGAAATGTTCATTTATTACCGTTTACTTTAATACAAAGTTAAAGTGGTGGTTGTCCACACACTTCTTTAACCTTACTGGTACATTTTCAACAGATTTTTTTCAAGGAATCACGCGATACATTACCAAGAACATCACGAATTTTTATTTCAAGTTCGTCACGAACAGTTGGTGCAAAATGTGGTGGAGCCTTACCTTGCATGAAAAGCAATTCTCCGTCCCTTTCCTACTCAGGTTACAGAAGTGTGTGGCCAATGCTGGAGTCAACGTTGAACTTTAATTTTGTAATAAAGTAAAAGGTAATAAATAAGCTTCATTTCGGTTAAAAGAAATGTTTACGTATCCCTTTTCGTTCAGGAGCAATAAAAATTTAAAAATAGGGAGTGACTTTTCAGACACCCTGTAGATAAATGTAAAACGTTGCATATCGGTAGAAATAATGTTAGAGAAGTATCCTACGCGCGACAAGCCGACACAGTTAAACCGAGTAAGCAATGTTGTTGTTGTTGACGTTATAAGAGGTGAAATTAGAGTAGTAGGAGTGATAACAGAAAGTGGGGAAATGGGAAATATAGATGAAGAGTTGATAGGTCCTCGGGCTCACCAAGGATGCGCATTTTTTTTTTTTTTTTTTTTTTTTTTTTTTTATGGGGGATTTAAGGTCTGGTGATTAGTGAATCACCTTCCTTGCGCGTTCAAGCTTTTGTAGGGTGCTTGACTTGTTAGCTTAGTTTGGGTTTTCTACCTCTATTTTATTTATTTATTTATTTTTTATTTATTATTTATTTTTTTTTATTTATTTATTTATTTATTATTATTTTTATTTTATTTTATTTTTATTTTTTTATTTATTTATTTATTTGTATTTATTTATTTATTATTTATTTATGATTATTATTTTATTTTTATTTTTTTTTATTTTTGTTTTTATCTTCTATACGGTACAAAAAGTGCCGTTGGTGGGGGTTGTCTGCTGCGGGGTAGACTTCTCTTGAAATAGAAGTACTCTCTCCCGCGCTGAGGTCCAATATCGAGTTCTTCATAGGTCTGTGGAGAGGTGTTTTGTACCTTCCTCCAAGTTTTCTCCGCCCTACTGTGCAGGAGGACATTGAGGGCTGGTAAGTTTGCTTGTTGGTGCAGTGCCTGGGATGATATCCTGTCGAGTAAGCAATGTATCGAAGCGGTTAGAGAAGCAAATAGAATCTTGAGATTTATTGGTAGATCATTTGAATTTGTCTGAGAAAACAATGCTATCATTATACAGGGTGTCTCAAAAGTCACTATCTATTTTTTTGAAAAATAATGGGAATTACGGAAAACTGGTTTAAGACATGAAAAATATATTTATTTCAAAGTAAGTGCCACAAAGAATTAGTGCTATTTATTTATGTCTCCACATGGCGACCATCAGTGTCTCTACAGAGCTCAAAGCGATAAGTTGTTTCCCGGAACACACTTTCCAGCATTTGAGGTGTTATTTTCTGAACTGCATCGGTAATACGATTTCGAAGTTCGGCTACATCACTAATTCTTCTACCAGTGTACAGTGACTGTACACCTTAGACTTAATGAAACCCCAGGCGAAAAAATCTAATGGTGTTAAATCGGGTGAACGTGCTGCCCATGGTTGTGTTCCTCCACGACCAATCCAGCGACCGGGGAAGCGTCTGTCAAGATAATCACGTACAATTATTGCATAATGGCACGGTGCTCCATCCTGCTGAAAAACTACTGTGTCAAGAATGCCATCTGTAAGAAGTTGAGGTTCGAGGAATTGTTCAAGCATGTCAAGATAATAAACCAATTAACTTTTTTTAAATTCACAAATTTGCACCAGAAGTACATATCTTTATGCCAGCATAGCATTTTTTAAAAAAACATCTAATGTCACCGAAATAGATAGTGACTTTTGAGACACCCTGTATAATTCTCCAGTACCGTCTCATCTGGAATACTGCGTTCTGTTCTGGTCCCCATATTTACGACAGGACATAGACAGTGGATAGAGTGCAGCTATGAGCTATTAACACGATTCCTAGACTTAAAAACAAATCATACGTTGCCCGTTTAGAAATGTTAAATTTCTTGTCGTTCGTAAAAAGGTGAATTTGAGATTTAATCGAGACAATTTAAAATGTTTAAAGATTTTGATAATGTCGACGCCGAAAAATATTTCCCCTTCAGAAATACAACTAAACATTTTTTTTCTTCAGTTGTATAATTAGTTTGTCGAATGGATTGCCAGCTTGAGTAGAACTGTCAAGGTTATTCGGTCGAATCCTTTAAAAGAAGACTACACCTTTTCACTCTCAAATTAAAACAACTGAATTTCAAATTAAAACAACTGAATTTCAAATTAAGAGAGAGATTGTGTAAAATCTGAATGTGCATCGAAAGCTTTTATGTTATAGCTGGTGGGAGTATTTGGCATCTGAAACACGTTGGCAACATTCACAAGTTCCTAGCAACCGTTGCTATCCATGACTCGACTCTCTCAGTTACCAAGGACGTCCTCTCTGACCCGGCCAGCTCTCACTCGCTCTCACAGCTGTGTATTTCAAGGTTATTAAAAGAACTGAGTTACGCTTTACTGTGATGATTTGGATTATTTTTACAATATAAATTTCTACAGGGTGATCCAAAAGTGTCTCCACTATTTCACGTCCATGATTGAATAATGGGAGCTAGGCTATTAGGCCTTTTGTTTAGGCTACATCTATCAAAGCGTAGGCTATTAGGCTGTTTCTTACTGCGGAGAGACTTTTGGATCACCCTGTAGAAATTTATATTGTAAAAATAATCCAAATCATCACAGTAAAGCGTAACCCAGTTCTTTTAATAACCTTGAAATACACAACTGAGAGCGAGTGAGAGCTGGCCGGGTCAGAGAGGACGTCCTTGGTAACTGAGAGAGTCGAGTCATGGATAGCAACGGTTGCTAGGGACTTGTGAATGTTGCCAACGTGTTTCAGATGCCAAGTACTCCCACCAGCTATAAAATAAAAGCTTTCGATGCACATTCAGATTTTACACAATCTCTGTTTTAAATTGACTTTCATATATTTTAAATTGTATTTCACTTGCTTTAATTTAAACTTCAGTTGTTTTAATTTGAAATTCAGTTGTTTTAATTTGAGATTCATTTCTTTTAATTTGAGAGTGAAAAGGTGTAGATGCTTAGCTTGTCTTAAACCCCAAGTTGGAAGCATTTGTTGGCGAATAAGATTATTGAAGAGAGTTTTCGCTCTAATTCTCTCTTCTTTAATATTTTCACTATCTTTGAATTTCTTTGTTTTGCTTTTGAACTTTTACTTTTCTTTAAAATTTCGTGCATCTCTTAACCTACCTTCCTACGTTTGATCGCGGCGAGGCTCAATATGAGTCGTGACTCGCGAGTGCTGTTCCTGGTTCGCCGCGAAGCTCGTATTGAGTAGCGGATGATTTGCGTGTTCAATTAATTTTCTTTGACTGATTGGCTATTTCATTTAATTTCTTTGACTCTGATTGGCTATTTTTTCACTTGTGGGTGGGGTATTGGTCGTAATTCAGCCAATGAAATAACCAGATCTATATCTACTTCATGAATCTATAGGAAAAAAAAGCCACTGGAGAATTTTTAAAGATATTTATAACTGATGAAACTGTCTTGATGAAATACTTTTGTTTCCCATAAAATAAAAATCTTTTTCTAATCATAGAAAGCGAAGTGTTCACTGGGTAACCCTAATAAAACTGTCTAAAGCTAATTTTGACTCGATTTTTTTTGCTTTGCTCAATAATTCTGTCTGTACATGTATATTTTGCAAATTTAATTACATTATAATTATATAACACTCTAGGATTAAAATGGTACTTAATTTGTACGTATTCAAAGAAAATTAAGGTAGTTGCATAATAAATTGCAAAGATGGGTGTAGAACTGTTTTTGCAACAGGGCGTTGCAGGACTGATTGCATTGATTCCGTGGCGGCGAGACTGTTAATTAAATAGACAGCCTTGTAGGGATCAGCTGCTCTTTTGCCGTTTGGTGTCCCTTATATTGCTTCGTAAGACTCTCTTTTAAATGTAATGTAATAAGTTTTCAGTCGAATTTGAATGTGACAGCCCAAATTATGGACGGGTCAGAACCAACAACTCGGCCTAAGGTGACCCAATCCACGGGAGTGTATCGAAAATTTTGATGTCCATAAACTGAGGTTGTTTTGAAGTTGTACGATGGTTGTCAATCGAGTCAACCCATTTTTCTTTATTTCCCATTTTATAAAGTTTTCTTTTCAGAAAAAGCATCACCTACTCCACGCTCCCCATCCGTCTCCCCTCTCCGCCCACAGGGGATTCTTCGGTTGCCATCATTTCTCAAGATGTAATGACCTTTTAGTTCAAAATGGGAAAGAACCAATTGATTGGTGTAACTTGCCTCTTCATGAATGAACCCATTTATTTTAGATTTTTTAACTTTTTTTTTTTTTTTTTTTAAAGTAAAAATTATTTCATACTTTGTTTTGTATGGTACAATTTTGCCTTCCCAAGATGTTCAAATAAATTTTAATTTTCTATAAAAAGTACAAATAATTTTTATAGGTTTTGTATATTTTTAAAAATAAACATTTCTAAACTTTTTATTTGTACCGTTTCTAATTCCATTATAGAGATTAGGGTATTTGCCGAAATTCCCAACAAAGCATACTGACCGATATAATTTCTGTGGATTGGATTATGTAAGGTGAGGCTAGTTAAATTGGAGTGATTTATCTGGATTTTGGGTTTTGTAGAGCAGAAATTAGTTTTGAAAAATGTGCTCGTCTTAAAATACAATAAAAATAAATAATAAAAAAAAAAGTGTGGTAATACAAAGGCCGAATTAAGCCTACTGAAATTTAAATTCTTCGTATTCAAAACTGAAATAGATCCAAATCCAAATTGTCGAGAAGTGACTTTGAGCGCCACACCCGTAAGTTTCTTCACGTAACCTATGATCATGATCGTAACTCATTGGGCAAGGTTTCTGTGGAGTCTGCAAACACCCGGGGACCCATGGGCGACCTGCAGGCTCGTAAAATTTTGACTTCGGTAAATAAAGTAAATTATCTTAAAAAAAGTCTACCAAGATTGGAAAAGCGGCTCAAGTAGTCCCATAAAAAACTTGAAAACCACTGCCTAAGAGATTGTGTCGATAATGTCATTTTTTGCTAACGAGCATCCCCGTCCTTTCTCTTCCTCCTTCCATACCAAGATTTCGCATTTCTCATTCCATATCTGCATTGCCATCGTTTGTCAGAACAATTAATCGGAACGTCTGCTCCGACGATTACTGTCCACTTGCACCCACTTTGCATCTCCAACCCCTTTAACATACCACGCTGTTACACGTGCTCGGAAAAAAATATTTACGACGGCAGCGTTGTCGGGCATGCTGCCACCATTGGGTCGTTCTTGGAAGTAGTGCTCTGAAGATAGGATCCCAGCCCAATCGATTCCGATACACTCGAAGAGTCTGAGGATTATATATATATATATACAAGGCCGCCGAGAAGGCGGGGAAGCCGGGTTATATCCCAGGTGCCTGGAAAGGGGGGGATAAAATATAATGAGATAATTGATTAAATAGCGGAGGAAATATAATTAATGAACATGCATTTCATAGAGATTTATCATGCTGTATGTTTTGAATAGTGACTTGGACATATCACTGGTCTACAAATTTTGAAAAAGTTTGTGCTTCGGAGATAAAATGTGTTTCCTATTATGGATTTTGGGGTGCTGAAAATGAATATGACCATAAAAAACAGTCGATTGGCTACAGTTTCCAAGAAAATTTAAGTTACACATTTTGCATATATGTATACCATATATTAGTAACGTGCCTGTATAATGCAGTCACTTATATTGATTCAACCCGTCGCTTCTTTGCTTGTCTCTTGTATTCAACTTCTGGAGCATCTCTTGTTATTGTCCAGCAGTAGTCTGCTAACAATGATGGACTCCATTTCCCTTGGTAGCGTTTCTCCATCGCTGAGATATCCTGGTGGAAACGTTCACCACGTTCATCGCTGACTGCTCCGCAGTTGGCCGGAAAAAAATCCAGGTGCGAATGGAGAAAATGTATCTTTAAAGACAAATTGCAGCCCATTTTCTAATAGGACAACAGCAGGTTTTCCACCAGCTCCCTGTAATTGTCAGCTTTGGTATTTCCGAGAAAATTGGTTGCTACTAACTGGAAAGCATTCCACGCTGTCTTCTAGTCACCACCTAGGATACGGTCGAACTCCTCATCTCTAAGAAGCTCGCGGATCTGTGGACCAACAAATACACCCTCCTTGATTTTTGCTTCACTGAGCTTTGGGAATTTACCACCAAGGTACTTAAAAGTTGCCCCCGTTTTATCCATAGCCCTAACAAATTTTTTCATGATGCCCAGTTTGATGTGTAAGGGTGGTAACAAAATCTTGCTCGATTCTACAAGTGGAGGATACTTAACATTTTTTGTTCCAGGTTCCAATGAGTGTCGGAGTGGCCAATCCTCCTTGATGTAATGAGAAGTCCTAGCCCGACTATCCCATTCACACAGAAAACAGCAATACTTAGTGTAGCCCGGCTGCAGTCCAAGCACGATAGCAACAACTTTCAAGTCACCACAAACCTGCTACTGATGTTTGTCATAGTTTATGCAGTTCAAAAGTTGCTTCATGTTGTCATATGTTTCCTTCATGGGACTGCATGACCAACTGAAATTGATGGCAATACGTTGCCAACATGCAACAAAAACAGCTTTAGACTCAACTTCGATGAATCAATGAACAGTCTCCACTCATCAGGATTGTGAATAAGTTGAGAGCTGCCATCAGACCATCGATGTCGTTCAAGCTACAAGGTCACCTTCCATGATGAAGAATGGGACAAAATCTCTTTGACGGTCACGAAACTTACACACACTAACATTTTCAGCGAGGAGATTCCACTGCTGCAATCTGGAGCCCAACAGCTCTGCCTTACTCTTTGGCAGTTCAAATCTCTGATAAGATCGTTTAATTCATTCTGAGTTATCATGTGCGGTTTAGAAGATGTCAAGTTATAAACAAATTCAGGGTCTTGCGAAGTTGAAGGCTCAAGTTTCGCAGGTTCCTTCATTCTCGTCCTCTGACTCCAGGGAGAATGAGTGTGGGGGCTCAGGAACGGGTAGTCCTTCGCCGTGAGGTACCGGGCGTATAGCAGACGGTATATTCAGATATTGTAAAATCCACTTTTTCTTCTTGCAAATACCTTTCTTGACTGGAGGCACCATGCAAAAGTAACAATTGCTGACATGATCTGTTGGTTCCCTCCACACCATTGGCACTGCAAAAGGCATAGATTTCCTTTTCCGATTCAACCACTGGCGAAGGTTTGTTGCACAAATATTGCAGCATATGTGTGGGCCCCAGCTCTTGTCCTTATCTCCAATCTTACAGCCAAAATAAAGGTGACAGGCTTTCCTAATCACGGCGGTTATAGCACGCTTTTGTGATGCAAAAGTCAATTCTCCACAAACATAACAGAAGTTATCTACACTGTTCACACAATTACGAGGCATCTTTGTTCAAATTAGGCTGAAAAAAATTGTTTCAAAAGCAAACACTGAAAAGAGTTTGACAAGGGTGCACTGTATGACTTCCGCGAATGAACTGATGCTGTGGCGTAATATGGAGACGCCTTGACTCTACTGCGTATGCGCGTAGTTATATTTTTTTTAATAAATTAATGTAATTACATTGCACTTTAATAATTTTAAATTAGGTAAGGTCAAGTTAGGTTAGTATTCCATTTATATTAATATCAAAAACATTATGGGAAGCAATATGTTAAAATGATCCAATCTATTTCTTAATAAATAATTTACAAATACATAAATACATAATGTAATAAATAAATTTAAAATTACATTTTATTGTGTATATATATATGTATATTTACATTAATTTATTAAAAAGAATATATATATATATAATATATATATATAACTACGCGCATGCGCAGTAGAGTCAATGCGTCGATGTGTCACAGGCGTCTACATATTACGCGACAGATGCAGTCCAGTTAGTAGGGTGCAGGGTTGCCTGATATCTTTATAAATAGAGCCAATTGGCAATTTTAGGCATCATTTTCGTATTCAGTGACCCAAAATTAGTAAAGATTGACTACTTTTATTTCCGAAGCATTTTGGCTGTAGACCAGTGAATTATAATAGAAGAAACAAGCGGTAGCTCGCTATCGTCCTCCGGATTTTTTGTCACTACTTTTTTTTTTATTGGTTGTAGATTTAAAATTATATTATATGAAGCCCTCATAGGAAGAAGTGGCTAAGCGACAAAAGTATAACATATCACATCTATCTCATACATATGGCATATCATTGGATGGTACAATTAGAAGCTCCGTCGTTTAAATATACATCAATTTTTTATGATCCACAAATAAGAAGACAGTACTGCGTTTGTTGAATACTATAATATAATGGAATGCTTTTTCCCCTCTAACATCGGAAAATGGTTCACTTGGAGTCTAACTTCATCGTTTATTTTTTGTCATACTTTATAAAATAATATAATTACAAAATTTGTAATGAATCGTAACTACAAATCGATGAAAGAATGGAGCTTAATATCCCAATTAAATTGCGAGTCCTTTCGGGCTATCCAATCAGTCACAAATGTAAAGAGAAAGAGACTTTTTTTTCACTTTTTCATGTATTTTTTTTTGTATTATTATACGAGGCCCTCATCGGAAGAAGTGGCTAAGCTACAAAATTAAAAAAAGCGCCATTACCCCCACCCCTCTACTCCATTACCCTCCCACCCCCCACTCCCCCACACCCTCTACTCATTACCCTCCCACCCCCCACACACAAGTAAAAAAGCCATTACCCCCACCCCTCTCCCCATTACCCCCACACCCACTCCAGGCGGGTAGCAGTATATATCAGGTCATCCCATAAGTAATGTCGTTTTTCACGATAGATTAAGTTTAAACTAGTCCTACTCGGTTTAAGCAATAGATTTTCCGAAGGTTATATCTAAAAGGAGATCCATCGTGTTTCGCTACATACTTTACAGACCTTGACGAGTGAAGACATGTGTTTTGCTTTATGTGAACCCCTCATAATCATGGCGGTATCAGAAAGGCATATCAGGCATATAATGCTTTACGAGTTCAAAAAAGGGAATAGTGCTACTGAAGCAACGCGAAACGTTCAGGACGTTTATGGCAACGATATTCTGCATGTGAGGAAATGTCAAAGATGGTTTCAAAAGTTTAGGAATGGTGACTGCTGTTTGACAGATGCAGCACGCTCTGGACGCCCTGCTGAGTTTGATGATGACCCGCTGTTAGCCGTACTTGAAGAAGACTTCAACAACTGTCGAAGAATTGGCCCAGAAACTCGATTCATCCCCGTCCACCATCCATCGACATTTGCAACAACTCGGGAAAGTGCCTAAGTTAGGAAAATGGGTGCCACATGAATTGTCGGTCGACAATCTGAGGGTGCGGGTAAACATTAGCACAGCTCTTCATTCCCGTGAACTCCAAGATCCGTTTTTGCACCGTTTAGTGACTGGTGATGAAAAGTGGATACTGTACCAGAATGTTAAGCGCCGTCGACAGTGGGTTTGTGCCGGAGAACCAGCGACACCACAGCCAAAACCAAATCTTCACCCTCGGAAGGTGTTGCTTAGTGTTTGGTGGGATAAAGGTGGTGTAATACACTTTGAAACCCTACCACACAACCAAACAATCAGGGAATTCATAACAACACTAAACCACTCCACAGATACATCCAGGCTATACAAGACTATAAACAGCATTACCCACTCTAACAGCGGCATTCACACCTTACACGCGGCTATCTGTCGCAGCCAAAATAATATCCCAACATACACACAACAAGCTAACATTCTAGTTAATCACTACGCAAAGATAAGTCACTTAAACAGACAACAACCAGAAACACGCAGACAGACAAACAGCCAGACACAAGAAAACCTACAGACTCGACACGACCATTACACCCTTCAATACAGACCAGACCACCAAGATCATCAAAAACATTAAGAATTCGAAGGCTACTGGACCAGACAACATATCTAACATACACCTTAAACACTTGGGGCCCACAAGGAATACTAGCTCTCACAAATATCAGCACATATTCATACCAACACTGTATTATTCCTGACATATGGAAACGAGGTAAAATTATTACACTACTCAAACCAAACAAAAATCCAACAGAACCAGCTTCCTATAGACCCATTACTTTACTATGCACACCTTCCAAAGTAACAGAAAGACTAACCTTACAAATCACCAACCCACACATTCCACTATCGCCTACTCAACATGGATTCAGACCTCACCACTCAACCACGACATTACTCACTAAACTCACGCAGCACATCATGGATGGCATCAACTCCAGACGACCAGCTCAACGTACACTATTGGGAACAATAGACATTAGTAAAGCATTTTATGCTATCCCACGCTTCCCTCTCATAAACAAAATACTCAACACAAACATGCACAACAACACCAAAAGGTGGCTGAGCAACTATCTTTCAGGAAGATACTCACATGTCACATTTAATGGCAAGTTATCCAAAAACAAGCTTTTTCCGAACGGGGTCCCTCAAGGCTCTGTTCTCTCACCAACACTCTTCAACTTATACATGCATGACATTCCAACACCCATAGATAACAAGCTTACCTTATCATCATATGCAGATGACATCACTCTAACATCCACCCACAACAACATCGACACCGCTGCAAATAACCTACAAACATACATAAACAGTATACAAGACTGGTTCACACACAATAGACCCAAAGTAGCGCCCACAAAATCAACCATCACCATCACGAAAGAACACCAGGTAATTCCACAGCTTACACTAAACAACAGCAACATTCCACACACTCACAGGACCAAAATACTTGGGGTCACATACAACACATCATTATCTTTTGCAAACCACATTCAGGACATTAAAAACAAATGTACGTCAAGACTTAACACGCTTAGGGTACTAACAGGCACAAACTTTGGATACCAGCAGGAAACAACATCACTCATATACAAACAATATATTCGCTCAGTTATGGACAATGCTAGCTCATGCTGGGCACCCATTATCTCAAACACACACACACAAACACCTTACAGACAATACAAAACAACGCATTTCGTATCATTACAGGGATGCACTCAAACAATACCAATAGAACACCTGCACACAGAAACAAAAATACTGAAAGTTAGGGAACATTTAGACATGAGGGGAACACAATTCATGGCAGCAGCGACAACTAACCCACAACACCCTTGCCACTACATGTACAATCATGCACCAACACCTCGCACCATTAAGGTAACACCAGAGAGACATTATAACCAAATACTCCATTCCATACCACGCCCCACAGACATCACACAGTACAGAAAACACATACACACACACCTAACCCACAAAGCACTGACACGACTCGGTCCGAATGCGGTCCTAGGTGCGAAGCCGCCACCCATTAACAGGTCAGAGATCAGCCTGAGCAGATCGGATCGAGTTAACTTAGCACGATTCCGATGTGGACATCACCCCAACTTACGGACATATAAACACAGACTAGACAACTCCATAGACGACACCTGCCACCTGTGCCAGGACACACCGCAAACAACTGAACACATTATGACAGACTGTACCGCTCTAGCACAACAACGAACACAACACAACACAACATCACTAGTGCACTGAACCTCTGGTCCACTCCGGAGAGGGCGATCGGTTACCTGCGTGCCGCAGGCTTGCTCGATCAGGGTGGGCTGATCGGCTAAACAACAACAACCAAACAATCACCGCTCAAGTCTACTGTCAACAACTGGATCGATTGAACACTGCACTAAAAGAAAAGAGACCTTCTTTGGTTAATCGGAAAACAATCGTGTTGCACCACGACAACGCACGTCCTCATACCGCTCGGATCACTTCTGCAAAAATTCAGGAGCTTGGGTGGGAAAAATTTCCGCATCCTCCAGACCTTGCGCCTTCAGATTATCATCTCTTCAGGAGTCTGCAAAACTATCTTGACGAGAAACAGTATACTTCTTTAGATGACCTGCACACCAGTCTTTGTACATTTTTTGCCTCAAAACCGCCTGAATTTTATAAACATGGCATTGAAAAGCTTGTAGGACGTTGGCAGTGTCATTGATTCCGATGGAAAATATATACTAGATTAAAAAGTTTCAGCTGAGTTTTTTTGTCCTTCAAATTCCGATCTAAAAAACGACATTACTTATGGGATGACCTGATATATCAGAGTATAAGTGTGAAGCTCAAGATTTTCACGGCTGCGTTCTTTTCTGTAGTTTTATCGCGGTGCTGGGGCCTTCGGACCCAGTAACCGGTGACCTAGGACCGGGAAACTTGACAGAGCACATCGTCAGCTCATGGGCTATCAGTTGGTGGATTAGGCCTTCAATAATGAAATGCTTAAATAAATCACATAAATAAACGGATGGAAAGTATTTATGGATTACATGAATGAACACAATAGCAGGATGCTACACGATTACGGTATTGGAATGACACTTGAATTGGGCACAGGAAATAAGCCTAGTGTGGGTTTGTATTAGAGAATTAGTCTGATGCACAATCAATAATCATACGAAATATCACCATAACAGGGTGATACACAATTATTGTATTGTAATGACACTTGGATTATGAAATAGGCCTACTGCGTTTCAACGAGAGTTAGTTTGAACGATTCGTAGAACACTTTGCGTTTATAGACTACGCTTCTGCGGTACACTGATGTAGGGTGCGTTATTGTTTAAGAAAAGAGACAGAGCTTACCGACAACTGAATACCTGTGGATGGAATAGATACTTGCAGGTTGACTTGTAGACTGTAGGCCCCAGGTGATGTTGACCATCCTATTGAAGTTTGTTGAACGGGCGCTGGTCGCCTGATGCAGCCTCTTGAGATGAAGGATATGCTTGAAAGTTGACCTTGTAGAACGTACGCCCGAGTGATGTTGACCGTCCCACTGAAGTTTGTTGAACGGGCGCCGGTCGCCTCAAGTGTTGATTCGCTTCGTGTAGAGTTGAAGGAACAGCAGGCCGCTCCTCCGGCGGAGGAACGTGACGAGAAATGCAATCGAGAAGTGAGCGAGCAAATGAGCGTGTGTGTGAGTGAGTGAGGAAGTGTTTCAGTGGAATCTCGCTTATATAACCTCTGTGACGCGGAACTTTCACGCCATTTCTTGAGACGCCTTCTAAAACGTCCTTTTTGTTGCCAAGGGCTTGGCTTTTCGCGGGCCTTTTGGGAAGCTCCAGACGTCTTTATATCAGTGGCGTGCATTTAGGGCATGCAGGTCATGCACTGCATGACCATTGATTTTTCGTAAATACAAAAATAAATTTTAAAAAGTAATTTATCTAACAACATTTAAAAGCAGTAAAAAATTACTTAAAAATTGAATTAATTTGTTTGAGAGAACTAAAGGAAAATATTTTTTTCTTAAGCCATAATAAAACCGTTTTTCTTGCATCCCAGATGCAACAAACGAATTGCATTAGTGCGGCCATTGAAAAATCCTCCGCGAGTCAGTAGTGACTCAAATTCTTTTTCGTTAAATATCGTCGACTCACATGCAATTCCGAAAATGCATCCCGCATTTAGTGCTACCCGTGCCAATGTTCGGTGAGGATGTGCGCGTTCTGTGTTTTAACTTTTATTGCCACTTAATTTATTCATTCTTAAATATCTTTCAAAATATCAGCCCTAATGGGTGAAATGTGTGTTATAGAAGAACTTTTGAAGAATGGTTTTTCAAAAAGAGACTTTGAAGCGAGACAATTAATTATAAATCATGGAAGGCCTATGCCGAAATTACCTAATTTACGGAGTTCCAACAAGAAATGTGTGAGGCATTTTCAAACTAATTTATACGAAAAAAAAACTGGTTAACAGGATGTGCTGAGTTAAATAAGTTATTTTGCTGGCCATGCTTGTTATTTAATTTAGAAAAAACTGTTTGGAATGAGAAGGGATACGATGATTTAAATAATCTACATATGGCTATGCTAAAACATGAACGTTCTCAAAGACATAAAATCTCTGATCGATCTTAAAACATTCGGAAATGTTCGCATAGACTTACAATTAGATATTCATAAAAGACAAAGCATACAGCAGCATAATGAAAAGGTTAAACAAAACAGAGCTATTATGCGAAGATTGATTGATGCAGTTATTTTTTTTAGGTCGACAAGAGTTATCATTTCGTAGTCATTTTGAATCTGATGCATCCAATAATCGCGGGAATTATAAAGAACTTTTATATTTATTCAGTAAGTATGATGAAAAATTGGCAAACCATCTAGATACAGCTTCTATTTTCTCGGGTCTCTCAAACAGAATACAAAATGACTTGATCGATGCGGTTCAAAAGGCAATGTTGAATGAAATAGAAAATGAACTTAATCAGGCAAAATTTGTTGCTATTCTTCTAGATGAAACGTCCGATGTATCAAACTATTCACAACTTTCAACTGTTTCGCGATATGTTACAAAAGATTGTGTTGCTAAAGAACGATTTATCGGGTTTAACGATGTGAGTGCAGACCGTTCAGCAAATGCTTTATCTGAACACGTATTTAAATGCATTGAAACTTGGAAGTGTGAAAATAAATTAGTTGCACAAACCTACGATGGTGCTGCTACAATGGCAGGACAATTAAATAGGTTGCAGTCAAAGGTAAGGCAGAAATATGAATCTGCAATCTTTATTCATTGTTGTGCCCATGTGCTAAATTTAGTTCTTTCACAAGCATGCTCTGCTATGAAAGAATGCAAAATATTTTTTTCTATAATAAATGGACTGGGTACGTTTTTTACTAAATCACCCAAAAGAACCAATGCGTTGGATAATATTGTTAAAAAAAGATTTCCCAAAGCTGCAGCAACTAGGTGGAATTACTCCTCGCGTCTAGTTAATACCGCAAAAGAAAATCTAGATTTCTTAAACAGCCTTTTTGAAAACATCATTGAGAATCCTGAATCATGGGATGAAGTCACTATAAATTCTGCAATTGGATTCCGACACAATTTAAAAGATCCTGATTTCCTGTTTTTATTAGAAGTATTTAGTGATATATTTTCCTTCACTGATGTTTTATTTAACATCCTTCAGACCAAAAATCTTGACATTGTGTATTGCAAAGAGCATATAGATAAAACTAGAACAATGCTCGAAAATAAACTGGACGACTTTTTCATGTTTTATGAAACTTTGGAGGAAAAATATGGCATAGATGCAGCAAACCAAACTAAGAGATGCAGGAATAAATCTGACCAATCTGTTGACCCACAACAGCATTACAGAATCCTCTATAACAAAATTATTGGCACAATAGTTGACCAATTAAAAGTAAGATATTCATCATTAGAAGAGCTTAAATTCCTGGAGCTTCTCAATTTTAGCAAAGCTGAAGAATATTGCAAAAAATTTCCAGTGGATGCTTTAAATTCGTTAAAGGCCACTTATGGTGATTTTTTTTATATAATTCGTCTTCAGAGTGAACTATGTGTTTTGTATTCAATGGAGGACTTTATAAAGCAAAGTGTATGCAATTTAATGCATTATATTTATACCAAGGATCTTAATGATGCTATGCCAGAACTCTTCAAGCTTTGCAATTTGGTTTTGACAATTCCTTCTACGACTGCCTCTGTAGAGCGATCCTTTTCTGCATTGAAGAGAATTAAAACTTACCAAAGAAATACAACAGGAGAGCAAAGGATTTCAGGGTTAGCCCTTATGTCTATTGAAAAAGATTTGCTCCAACATTTAATTAAATCAGAAGATTTCTATGAAAAGATAATAAACATATTTGTCCTGAAGGATCGAAGAATTGAATTAATTTATAAATGAGGTAAGTAAATAATAATTCTTATTTTTTATAGGTCTTTTTTTAATTTAGATGTACTTATCAGTGATCCCATTACTATGTTACGAAACTAAATGGTTCCTCTTATTGAATTAATTTAAGAAATAATTCAGTAGAATGCATGAGTAACCATGGGCGTCCGCAAGGGGGGGCGGCAAGAGGGGGCAGTTGCCCCCCCTGGAAATTTATGTTCGCCCACGCAACGGCTTCTATAATTCTATTGCAGCTTAGTCAGTGTTTAGTTTCCAATTTAATGGCTGAAATAGTTAAAATTCGTTTGGCTTCCGGGTCCCCGAACCCGCTGGGGAAGCTTACAACGCTCCCCCAGACCCCCTAGCTGCATGCTCAGTGCTCGCTTCGCTCGCACTTTGTGTTATCATTTTTGTAGCTGAGCCCCCTCTTGGAAAAATTCCTGCGGACGCCCCTGTGAGTAACTATTGCATGCCCAACCTCGAAAGTCACCGCACGCCACTGCTTTATATATATATATATATATATATATAAATGAAATGAATAATCAATATTCATTTTTACATAAGAACCAAAATCGCTTAACGCGAGTTTGGATAATAATTTTACTTGTAGCTTCCTATATTTGTTCGTGTCACAACCCTACGATCTATCATATCTATGGTTTAGTCGTATCCATTTTTCCATTTGTTATAGAAGTTATTATAATTAATTATGATTGTCTTGCATCTCACCCTCGACCCTAGATTATGCATACACATTGCATATAACAGGATTGGAACCCATAGTTGTACTTCTTAGTCATTACTCACTCTTTGTCTCTAATTCGTTCTTGTAAATCTTCCTAATAATGATTTGTACTATACGTACAAATTCAATAACTATGACGTCATAAAGTAACTTAATCCTCTTCACGTTTCCATACCGCCAATACTGAATCACCGATTTGGTATGTGGATATCTTTCATGTTCAATATATGGTAAATTCTTTAATAATAAGAAAAAGAAAAGAAAAACTTCATTCTCTATACATCATTATTTGTATTGTGCCCTACCTATTGTCTATTGATGCCTATCAACCTATCAGTCCATATTTTACGCGTGTCTATATTACGCACACAACCTATTCTGTTACTTACATGTAAAATACGTCCACATGTATTTTTTTTTTTTTCTTTTAAGTGCGTTCACCCCTCACAAGATATTCATAAATGCTTGGGTAAGTAAGTGGTCGAATTCGCGAATCACAGCAAAATCGAACGTTTCTAAGATAAACAACATCTTTCGCTCTGATCCAAATTTATAACATATTATAATATAATGTAACATGTTATGTTGTATATAAATTATCTTGTATGTACTCATGTACTTGTGTTATGCTAATAACCATATATAATAACCATATATTATAACCATATATAAATATATAAAAACACTGTAAGAATGGTAAACGACGTAATGTACTTCAATGAAACTGTAATTGAATGTAATGACTTTATATATAATGTAAGAATGTACTTTAATAGAACTGTAAGGGACAATCATAAGTGAATGGGAAGTAATCCATAATCGCAATCATAATTGTAATAAACCCAAACGAAAATGTACTCAGTCGTGTACTAATTGTACTTATGTACTACTATGAAATGATATCGCCTTCAGAAATGAAGACGCGGCAAAAAAAAACCCGATTAGTTTTATTTTTATTTTTTTAAATTTTTATTTGGAATCTTTCAAACATCTGATCGTGTTTAAAAGGGGGGAAACTTAACCTCCAACTGCCGTCCCCCAACATTCAGGCTTATATTATACATGTATTTGTAAAATGAACGACACTTCATTACGGGACTCTGCTTTGGGCACTGTTACGAGCCTCCCTTGTTAGCAGCTTCGCTGGGGGAGGGGCAGAGGCCCCTTGCCTCCTTAAATTTTTTTAGATTCCGGCCTGAGCCATGGTCGAAAGAGGTCGAACCTCTACCCCTGTAAATTCAGAGCACTACCTGTACATTTTGAGAAGTAAACTACAAAAAGAGAAAGTTTTTATCTTTTCCTTCGAGCCTTGTTCTCTTCAGGAATTTAGTCAGTAAAGTCGATAAGTTATAAAAGAAAAGCCGATAATTTTAGTACCAAGAGAAAGTATCGGAGTATTATAGAAAGAGAAGAATTAACAACTGTCGACCCCATAAAGCGAGAGAAAAGAATTAGAATGTTATAGAAGAAATATCCGTTGCTGCCTCCTAACTAGAACCCCCGTCAATTCGAACCACCCAGGGCCATAGACGGAGGGGTTAACAGAGTGGCGACCCTGCATCAGGATAAAAATCAAGACGACCCAAGCACTTAGAAGATATTGGCATAACAGTCTGGCGAGTCTGTAGCCAAGAGTTTAACAAGTGGCGACCCACCATTTGACCGGCGTATCACGACTTCTTGTTCGTAACATCACACCCTTGAACCGGTGTGTCACGACTCCAAGTTCCCCACGCCTAGTTTTCATCCAAGAAGAAGTAGCCAGCAAGACGTCTTCAGGACACGTCTCTGAGGATTTCGCCCGTAGAAATGTTAAGTACAGAGTTTTTTTTTTTAAGAAATTTATAAATACTTGAAAATTATTAACAGTTAATAATGAGTATCAAGTCAGAATTTACAAGAAACACTGAACATTTTAGACACCAGTGATACATTTTTTTAGTGAAACTAATTTTCACAGAAGTTAAATGTAAGAGAAGTTAAATGTAAGAGAAGTTAAATGTAAGAGAAGTTAATTTCAGAGAGAGTTAATTTCAGAGAGAGTTAATTTCAGAGAGAGTTAATTTCAGAGAGAGTTAATTTCAGAGAGAGTTAATTTCAGAGAGTGAATTTCAGAGTTATTTTCACTATTATATTCAGTATAGAATAATTTTATTTTATGTACCAAACATAATAGTACCGTACCTTCACGTACATTCGAGTGAAATGTTTACATTTTTTATTTTTGTTTACAATTTTTTTCAAATTATTGAATTGAATTGACTTGCAAATTAAGAAAGAGAGTGTTTATAGAGAGTTTATAGATTTAGAGAGATACTTGAAGTAATTTCAAGTCAGTTTTAGTTGCAAATAAGTTGCAAGTCAGTTTTAGTTGCAAATAAGTTGCAACTCAGTTTTGAAGTCAGTTTTAGTTGCAAGTCAGTTTAGTTGCAAGTCAGTTTTAGTTGCAAAGAAGTTGCAAGTCAGTTCTGAAGTCAGTTTTAGTTGCAAATAAGTTGCAAGTCAGTTTTGAAGTCAGTTTTAGTTGCAAATAAGTTGCAAGTCAGTTTTGAAGTCAGTTTTAGTTGCAAATAAGTTGCAGGTCAGTTTTGAAGTCAGTTGTAGTTGCAAATAAGTTGCAAGTCAGTTTTAGTTGCAAATAAGTTGCAGTCAGTTTTGAAGTCAGTTTTAGTTGCAAATAAGTTGCAAGTCAGTTTTGAAGTCAGTTTTAGTTGCAAATAAGTTGCAAGTCAGTTTTGAAATAAGTTTTGAAGTCAGAAGGTTCCGCCAAGAGGGACAACCGCCCCAGAGATTTATAGAAATACTTGATAAGAGGTCAAGTCAGAAGGTTGCGCCAAGAGGGACAACCGCCCCAGAGATTTATAGAAATACTTGATAAGAGGTCAAGTCAGAAGGTTGCGCCAAGAGGGACAACCGCCCCAGAGATTTATAGAAATACTTGATAAGAGGTCAAGTCAGAAGGTTGCGCCAAGACGGACAACCGCCCCAGAGATTTATAGAAATACTTGATAAGAGGTCAAGTCAGAAGGTTGCGCCAAGAGGGACAACCGCCCCAGAGATTTATAGAAATACTTGATAAGAGGTCAAGTCAGAAGGTTGCGCCAAGAGGGACAACCGCCCCAGAGATTTATAGAAATACTTGATAAGAGGTCAAGTCAGAAGGTTGCGCCAAGAGGGACAACCGCCCCAGAGATTTATAGAAATACTTGATAGAGTTCAAGTTAGACAGTTTCAAGATACTTGATAAGAGCAAGTCAATAGGTTGCATCCAAGAGGGACAACCGCCCCAGAGATTACAGAAGTCAGTTTTGAAGAAGCCAGTTTTGAAGAAGCCAGTTTTGAAGAAGCCAGTTTTGAAGAAGCCAGTTTTGAAGAAGCCAGTTTTGAAGAAGCCAGTTTTGAAGAAGCCAGTTTTGAAGAAGTTAGTTTTGAAGAAGTTAGTTTTGAAGAAGTTAGTTTTGAAGTCCCAAGTCATTTCAATGCAGTCAATTGAAGTCAACTTTTTCTTTGTAATTTAAGAGAATTTAATTTAAGAAAATGTAATCTAAGAATTTAATTCAACCTTTTTTTTTGTTGTAAAAGAGAATTAAATTCAACCTGAATCGAGTCTTTAGGTTGTTTTTTTTTTGTTTGTTGTAAGAAGGAAATTGACCGATTTGTCTTTTCTTTTCATGCCATTGTTGCGTATATAAATATATAGGTAAAATGACATATTTTATTGTTGGCAACCAAAACCGTTTTTACAAATGTTGGTAACAAGTTTTATAATTATTGCGATTATATGATGACAGAAATAGTGTAATAATTAATCGATCATGTACCTAATTTATCTTGCTCTGTACGGTCGGGAAATTTACCCGTAGGACCGCACATACCCTAAATTTCAGTTGTGTTTATTCTTTTTTGTCATTTAATTTTAATAAAACTTCTACACAATAAAACATATGTATTTATCAGTGGCGACTGGCGTATAGGAGCGATGGAGCGGTCGCTCCCCCTTGCTTGAAACGATAAATATTAATTTAACAGATAAAAAATATATTAATTTTAAGATATTAAAAAAAATATTCTTGAAATATATTTTAAAAATTCATGTGGCATATCATGATTCATGAGGCATTTTGAGTAAGCCTTCATACAGTACATAATATTCTAAACTTATAGCATAGCTTCAAACAGCGTACCGCTGTTTGAATACAAAATAATATTGCAGCTGAATGGAGCGATAGATTTTTCGCTCAAGTAAATATAAATTATATTTTACTGTTGTAATGAAAATATAAGTACAATCGTGAATTTTTTTTATAATAACAACTTTATTTTTACTAATAGTTACTTCAGTAATAATGATATAAGCCATTTATATGTATTTTATTGAAAGTATTACTTATTTGTAATTAACTAGAATTGTACGTCTGGCATAGCCGCATATGTTAATACAAGTACTCTTGTGAGCGGCAGTTGGATTCGCGCTAGCTATTGTGAGTCCGTGTTGTCGTACAATTTTATGAAATCGCACCCCCATACATTTATACACGAGTCGCCACTGGTATTTATCATATGCAAACAAATTTTCACACTAAAATATCAAATAATTCAAATTCTATCAACATTTAACGAAAGAGTATAATTTTTCTACTTAACATGCAAAAATTATTAAACCTTTTTAATATTTTTTTTTTATTATATAAAAATAATTTTTAATGTAAAATTTACCTGAAACTATTAAAAGACAAGATTGTTCGAAATGCTTTCCTTCCATTTCAGTAACTTTTTTATTCTTGGCCGAAACTCATCTAAGGTTCGATTTACTTTTATTTTTAAGAATATTATAAAATTATGTTTAGCTCATTAAAATGCATAAATTGATTTCTATTGTTAATTTGTATTCTTAATTTTCTTAATTCAATTATCGTAGTAGGGCGGGTCATACTATGCATTTTTTTTAAATCAATGGAGAGGGGTGTTCAAATGACATATTTTGGTGTATAGAACACAATTCTGAAGAAAATATTTAATTCTGATAACCCTAACCTACACCATTTTGCAGTTGATTATTATTAAATTGTTGATTATTTTACTATTGTAGTTACCCCAGAATATGTCTTCTCACGTTTTCTATCATGGCTGCTCACGTTATCTCTCATAGAGCATTGTTATAACTAATTCATATAAACACATATAATGTAATTCATATAATAATAATAATATTTAAATACTCAAATAAAAAGGTGTGCCATTCCACTTAATTGTAATTATCATACAGTTTGGTATATGAAATATTTTGACGGTTTTCTGGCGCGCATAAGGCCATTTTCTGAGCCACCTTTCTCAGAGGCTAGAATGTAACGTTTCAGAACATTCTAAAACGTTTTGTGAAATATTTGAAGTGACTCATGATTTATGAAGCTATTTTACCACCTCGGCTTGCAGTGAGGGGATAGATTTAGTGATTATCTACTGATATTTTTTTTTTACTGTTCACATGTGAGTATTATTCTGTTATATTTTAGAAAAAGCTATTTCTACGCATATTATAGTGATACATTGAGCAAAATTTAATTAACAACTTTGATTTGAGCTAAAATTAGGTGGTTCATTTTCAATACAACTGAGCAGTATGAGGCCTATTTCAATGTTCTAAAGAATATTTTTAGGATGTGTTTCTTTAGTTTTTTTAGAGTACATGAACAAATTATTTGCATTACAGACAACAGATAAATTAGCATTTTATAACATTTTGAAACCAAAAAAAGCATAATGTGTTTAGCATTTGCAGATAAATTTGTTCTTGCCCATTTCAGAGATCAAGGAAGAACACTATAGTGTTGTTAGTGAGCCTGGCAGCTACTATCTGTTCCACTTTACCACAGAGAAAGCAACTAAAGAGGAGTCACATGCGGAGAAGATTGCTAAGGTCCTGTTTGCCTGGCTGAAAGAGAAGGGTTATGATAAGACCTTGTTAGCCATTGGAGGAGACTCAACAAATGTCAACACTGGTGTGAAAGCTGGAGTAATGCGGAAGCTGGAGCTGCACCTGGGGAGAAAGCTGGTCTGGTTGGTGTGCAACCTGCACACTGTTGAACTTCCCCTGCGCCATCTCATTGTTGACCTTGATGGCCCTACTCTGTCAGACAAAAAATTATCCGGGCCAATAGGAAAGCTCTTTGATTCTGCTACAGACTTTGATATCAATCCAAACTTCACCCGAATCTCTGTTGGCCCTCCACTGATCAAGCTTCCTGACAAGGTCATTCAAGATCTCTCAACTGATCAATACTATGGCTATAAAATTTGCATTACAGACAACAGATAAATTAGCATTTTATAACATTTTGAAACCAAAAAAAGCATAATGTGTTTAGCATTTGCAGATAAATTTGTTCTTGCCCATTTCAGAGATCAAGGAAGAACACTATAGTGTTGTTAGTGAGCCTGGCAGCTACTATCTGTTCCACTTTACCACAGAGAAAGCAACTAAAGAGGAGTCACATGCGGAGAAGATTGCTAAGGTCCTGTTTGCCTGGCTGAAAGAGAAGGGTTATGATAAGACCTTGTTAGCCATTGGAGGAGACTCAACAAATGTCAACACTGGTGTGAAAGCTGGAGTAATGCGGAAGCTGGAGCTGCACCTGGGGAGAAAGCTGGTCTGGTTGGTGTGCAACCTGCACACTGTTGAACTTCCCCTGCGCCATCTCATTGTTGACCTTGATGGCCCTACTCTGTCAGACAAAAAATTATCCGGGCCAATAGGAAAGCTCTTTGATTCTGCTACAGACTTTGATATCAATCCAAACTTCACCCGAATCTCTGTTGGCCCTCCACTGATCAAGCTTCCTGACAAGGTCATTCAAGATCTCTCAACTGATCAATACTATGGCTATAAAATTGTCTGTGCAGTCAGGGATGGAGTACTTCCTGCAGGGCTGGCTCTGTTAGATATAGGACCAGTAAACCACAGCCGCTGGCTCACCACAGCGAACAGACTTCTCAGGCTCTGGGTGTCAAAGCACGGACTTAAAGGAAAGAACATGAAGATTCTGCAATTCATTGTGGAATTCATCATTGGAGTGTATTACCCATGTTGGTTCAACGTGAAGGTCAAGCACTCCTGGATCGAAGGGCCTAGGCACATCCTCTTTCAGCTGGACTGCCTCAAGTCCCAGAGAAAGGAGGTGCTGGATATTGTGATGCCAACTGTGAGAAGATCTGCTTGGTATGCCCACAGTGAAGTCATCCTCCAAACACTACTCTGCTCTGAGGATCAGAAGGAGAGGATTGAAGGGGTGGAGAGAATCCTGGCCATCAGGGGAGAGGGGGACCCGGACACTCAGCTGGGGGACTCCTCTGTTAGGAGCAGAAGGACACCTGACATCAATTGTGATGCTTCCAGCATCGGTGACTTGATCAGCTGGTCAGAAGGTGTGTCAGAGCCACCTCTCACCTGCTCTCTAAGCACCTCAGAGGTGAAAAACTTCATCAACACCCCCATGGAGGTGCGCAACTGGCCTTGCCACACACAAAGCATTGAGAGGGTTGTTAAAATGGTGACTGAGGCTTCTGCTAAGTACTTCTCACAGGAAAAGAGGGATGGAGGGATCAGGGCTCAGGAGACCAGCAGGAAGCTGATGTCCAAGTCTGAGTCAAAGCAGGATTTGTGCAACCTGGCAAAGTTCAAGATGTCAGGAGAATGATCTTTGTAATTATATCCAGTGATATACATGCAGTTCACCTATTAATAAATATATGTAAAGTTGATTTGGCCTTATCAATATAAATGATTTACCTTATATCTTTTAATATACAGGGTGGGCCGTAAGTTTCCATACATAGGAAAATTTAAACGTTTGTTTTTATGTTTCAGATACCCTAAGAATATGCGTTTGTAAGATCTTGTTTACTGATGAAGCAAATTTTTACGTCAATGGAGATGTTAATCGGCAAAACATACGTTATTGGAGTAATGCTAACCCTAACTGGCTGAGTCCGACGAAGATGCAAGGTGCCGGTAAAGTGATGGTGTGGGCCGGGATATATGGTGACAGAATTATTGGACCAATTTTTGTCAGTGGAAATCTTAATGCCGAAAGGTATCTTAACATGTTGCAAGAAGAGATTTTCCCATCCCTGCTAAACGAAGAAGGTAACTTCCCAGTTTACTTCCAGCAAGATGGAGCTCCACCTCATTATGGTCTTCACGTGCGTCGGTATTTGGATCAGCAGTTTCCGGATGCTTGGATTGGTCGGCGTGGTCCTGTGGAGTGGCCTCCCAGATCCCCAGATCTCACCCCCCTTGATTTCTATCTTTGGGGGCACTTGAAGGCCATGGTGTATCAGGAAAAGATACGAGACATAAATCATCTAAAGGAACGTATCACCAACGCCATTACAAGCATAACGTCAACTGTGCTAATGCGTGTTCATCAACAGTGGGGAACACGTATTGAAATGTGTTTTCAAAACAATGGCAACCATGTAGAGCATATTATATAAATAAAAATGGTTGTCCATAAAATTTTTTTTATTTTTCCTATGTATGGAAACTTACGGCCCACCCTGTATTATAAAGGGGTTCAAAAGGGTAAAATTGGCAATTTAGAAATACAAAATGATGTAGGTTAGAGTTATCCTATCCAAAAAAGAAGCTCATATTTGAATTCCCCATGCAAAAACACATAATTTAGACACCCCTGATGGTAGGATTTCCTTCAGAT
This sequence comes from Bathynomus jamesi, assembly GCA_023014485.1. Lineage (NCBI taxonomy): Eukaryota > Metazoa > Arthropoda > Malacostraca > Isopoda > Cirolanidae > Bathynomus > Bathynomus jamesi. Next base: position 83,623 of record JAJOZX010001907.1, on the reverse strand, counting down.
TCATGTTGTCACCTGAGTACGACCCGCCCTATAATATCGTAGGGATGCTTCTGGTTAATGTTAATGGTTATATAGTTCATATATAGCTAGGAATGTTACTAGTCGAATTTAATTCCATCTTCAAAATTTAATTTTTAATACCGCTAGATTTACTTTCATTAATTGTAAGGTCCTCTAAGTACGTTTCTTTTTATTACCTTAATATACGTGTAACTGATTTAATTACGTAAAATCGATAATCCTAGTTGAATTCTATTACTTTTGACACACATTCGAATTCATTTTCTTTTCGTACTTCAAGTCACTTTCACATGAAACTCATATGCATACACCATCATTAATACTACCTGTAATTAGATTTTAACAATAATTGACTTAAACTTAAAAGATTTTATAACCCTAAACCCATCTTAAATTATTATACTTTATTTTAAACTTTGTTAATTCAAAAACCTTCCAAATCCCTACACATACACACGCATGTATGCACACTATATATACTATATATACAAACCTTATTCTAAAATCATTGGATATCACAAACTATTTCATAGCGTGTAAGTGCTAACTATGCTATTTATATAGTCCTAAGCATTTTTGCTTACTATATATAAATTTTTGCTCAGGCATTTATTCAGTTAATTTAAAAATCCTCTCAGCTAATCTGTCCCTCAAAATTATAAGATACGCACTTTGTATCTAATACACAAATACACACTAGACCACAGGTCTATACATCATCCATTACGTAATTCGATTTTTTACCTACAATAGTCAATAAAAATTAGCTTATAGATTGTACGATGTACGTTTTTCCCTTTTATCTACTCTATTCATTATGTACATAATTTATCCCACAGAAAAATAAAATTTAAATTTTTTTTTTAACCATATCATTGTTTGTCTAACTTAAATGTTTGTCTAAATTAAAGTATTAATCTTTGTGAATTTTTTATATTATATAATAACTCGCTTGTTCTGTATAAAAATTCGTAATGTAAAGAAAAATTCGTCATCTAACTTGAAGTAGTTAGGATGTTATTTTCTCATTTGTATTGTATTAATGGTACTCTATTAGATTATTGTATAAATATCATTTTTTAAAGGGGAGAGCAATGTAAAAATGAAATGAATAATCAATATTCATTTTTACATAAGAACCAAAATCGCTTAACGCGAGTTTGGATAATAATTTTACTTGTAGCTTCCTATTTTTGTTCGTGTCACAACCCTACGATCTACCATATCTATGGTTTAGTCGTATCCATTTTTCCATTTGTTATAGAAGTTATTATAATTAATTATGATTGTCTTGCATCTCACCCTCGACCCTAGATTATGCATACACATTGCATATAACAGGATTGGAACCCATAGTTGTACTTCTTAGTCATTAATACCCACTCTTTGTCTCTAATTCGTTCTTGTAAATCTTCCTAATAATGATTTGTACTATACGTACAAATTCAATAACTATGACGTCATAAAGTAACTTAATCCTCTTCACGTTTCCATACCGCCAATACTGAATCACCCATTTGGTATGTGGATATCTTTCATGTTCAATATATGGTAAATTCTTTAATAATAAGAAAAAGAAAAGAAAAACTTCATTCTCTATACATCATTATTCGTATTGTGCCCTACCTATTGTCTATTGATGCCTATCAACCTATCAGTTCATATTTTACGCGTGTCTATATTACGCACACAACCTATTCTGTTACTTACATGTAAAATACGTCCACATGTATTTTTTTTTTCTTTTAAGTGCGTTCACCCCTCACAAGATATTCATAAATGCTTGGGTAAGTAAGTGGTCGAATTCGCGAATCACAGCAAAATCGAACGTTTCTAAGATAAACAACATCTTTCGCTCTGATCCAAATTTATAACATTATAATATAATGTAACATGTTATGTTGTATATAAATTATCTTGTATGTACTCATGTACTTGTGTTATGCTAATAACCATATATAATAACCATATATAATAACCATATATTATAACCATATATTATAACTAAAGACCGGAACTTCAGGCAAAATGCCATAAATGCCTTATTTTGCCTATTTCACTAATTTATTGTGGAAAATGCCTTTTTCGATTTATAGAGCCTTATTTGCCTATCTCACTAATAAATAAGTTTTGTTTTACAAACTATCACATTTAAAAAAGTTAAATGAGTCATTTGAAATGTAGAGTTGCCAGTTAGTGAAATGACTCATTTCACTAACTGGCAACTCTACTTTTCCACATGCAGTAGGTTACCTCTGATAACACTGTATATTTGTTTTTAGTCACTGTGTATTTGATGTGAAAGATCATGCCTAAAGTTAAAGCATTTTCTTCTAAGAAACTAAGTGATTATGTTCAGGAATTTGGAGGTAGTGTGTTCAGCACTGACGGCTCTATATTATTTTGCAAAGCGTGTGAAAAGGTTGTAAATTCAGAGAAGAGATACTTTGTGATGCAACATATAGACACAGGTAAACATAAGAGTGCCGTTTCCAGACAGAAGCTCAGAGGAGAGCAGTCTTGTTTACTTACTAATTTTGTTACTGCCTCCAGTCGTAAGTCACAATTCTCAATGGATTTGTGCAAAACATTCATTGAAGCCGGTATTCCCTTGGGGAAACTAGAAAGTCCATGTCTGAGAAAATTCTTAGAGAAATACACAAATGAACATATTCCTAGCGAGTCATCATTAAGAAAGACATATGTAGAAGAAATATATCAAACTGTTATACAAAATATTAGAACTGAAGTTAACAACAAAAATATTTGGATATCAATAGATGAGACGACCGATTCTGTTGGTAGGTATGTCGCTAATGTAATTATTGGGACTATGGAGAGTGACCAACCTTCCAAAATTTATTTGCTAGCAGTAGAGCAACTTCCTAAAACAAACCACTCAACTATTGCTCAAACTTTTACAAAATCACTTGCTTTACTATGGCCTGAAGGAATAAAGCACAACAATGTTCTTCTGTTCATAACTGATGCCGCTCCATACATGAAAAAAGCAGCAGGGGGTTTAAAAATTATTTTCCCCAGAATGCTACATGTCACGCGCTTAGCTCATGCGCTGCACAGAGTTTGTGAAGAGGTACGAAGTTTATTCCCTGATGATTTCAAATGGAAAGAAGATATTTCTCAAAGCCCCTTCGCGTATCCAGGTTTTCAAAGAACAGGCACCAGAATTAGCACTGCCACCTAAGCCAGTACTGACAAGATGGGGAACATGGATAAATGCAGCAGTTTACTACGCTAAAAATTACAACACAATACAGAGCATTGTCGAAAGTTTTGATGAAGATGATGCAGCTTCTATTAAGATTTTGAAATCTCTCATGAAAAATTCATTGAAAAATGATCTTGCATTCATTGAAGCCCATTTATCAAATTTGCCAATTGTAATTACTTCTTTGGAAGAACGAAATCAACCCTTGTTAAATGCGTTGAAGATTTTTAACACTGTAGTTGAGGAAATAAATCAGGTGCCGGGTGCAAAAGGTAAACTAATCCAGCAGAAGTCTGAGAAAGTAATTTCAAGTAATACTGACTTAGCTGAAATAAAGAAGATAGCAAACGTCCTTGAAGGAGATGGTGCTGAAGAAACTTCAAATCTAAACCCGGAGAACATAGCAAGTTACAAATATGCTCCAGTCACATCAGTAGATGTTGAAAGAACATTTTCAGTTCTTAAACACATGCTAACTGATCGCAGACATAACCTAACATTTGAGAATTTGGAAAAAATGCTTTTTATAATGTGTAACCAAAGAAATGCATAAATATATTTGAAAATGTAAGGTATTGATTTGTGTTATCTATGTTTTCTGGCTGTTTTTGAATATATTTCAATGTAAAAATAAATGCCTTTTTTTGCCTATTTTGATGTTTTATTGTGCCTTTTTGCCTGCCTATTTTCCTATTTTTTAGTGCCTGAAGTTCCGGTCTTTAATTATAACCATATATAAATATATAAAAACACTGTAAGAATGGTAAACGACGTAATGTACTTCAATGAAACTGTAATTGAATGTAATGACTTTATATATAATGTAAGAATGTACTTTAATAGAACTGTAAGGGACAATCATAAGTGAATGGGAAGTAATCCATAATCGCAATCATAATTGTAATAAACCCAAACGAAAATGTACTCAGTCGTGTACTAATTGTACTTATGTACTACTATGAAATGATATCGCCTTCAGAAATGAAGACGCGGCAAAAAAAAATACGATGTTTTATTTTTATTTTTTAAATTTTTTATTTGGAATCTTTCAAACATCTGATCGTGTTTAAAAGGGGGGAAACTTAACCTCCAACTGCCGTCCCCCATTCAGGCTTATATTATACATGTATTTGTAAAATGAACGACACTTCATTACGGGACTCTGCTTTGGGCACTGCTACGAGCCTCCCTTGTTAGCAGCTTCGCTGCGGGGAGGGGGCAGAGGCCCCTTGCCTCCTTAAATTTTTTTTAGATTCTGGCCTGAGCCATGGTCGAAAGAGGTCGAACCTCTATCCCTGTAAATTCAGAGCACTACCTGTACATTTTGAGAAGTAAACTACAAAAAGAGAAAGTTTTTATCTTTTCCTTCGAGCCTTGTTCTCTTCAGGAATTTAGTCAGTAAAATCGATAAGTTATAAAAGAAAAGCCGATAATTTTAGTACCAAGAGAAAGTATCAGAGTATTATAGAAAGAGAAGAATTAACAACTGTCGACCCCATAAAGCGAGAGAAAAGAATTAGAATGTTATAGAAGAAATATCCGTTGCTGCCTCCTAACTAGAACCCCCGTCAATTCGAACCACCCAGGGCCATAGACGGAGGGGTATATATATATATATATATATATATATATATATATATATACACAGGGTGTCCCGTAAGTCTGGACCCATAGGGAAAAATAATAAAATTACAAAATAGTCCAAAAATTTATTACATAATCTGTTCAAAGTGGCCGCCGTTGTGTCGCACACATAGTTGAAGACGCAATCTCCACTGCGACAGCACTTTCTGAATCACAGTCGCAAACATTTCTTGACACGCCTCCACAATGCGTGCTTTAAGGTGGAAAATGTTCTGAAGTTTGACCTCGTACACTTTGGCTTTCAAATGGCCCCACAAATAAAAATCATAATAAAAAATAATAAAAAAATAATAATAATAAAATATATTATAAATCCCTATGGGTCCAGACTTACGGGACACCCTGTACACGTATATATATATACAGTATATATATATATACCTTACCTTATGAACCTTATGTTGTTTCGTGTGTTGGTCTCTCTTCACACGGAGGTCAAGCTGGTGGCCCCGCCTCTAGGTCTGGCCTGGTGGAGGAGCGAGTTACTTTCTTGCGCTCTCCACCGTACATAGCCAGGCACGCCCGGCTCATCTGGTACTGTCCTGAGCCAGGCATCCAGTCTTTTCTTGAAGACTTCAGCTTTGACCCCCGTTACGTTTCTGAGGTCCTTAGGAAGCTGGTTGAAAAGTCTTGGCCCCCTGACAACCAAGCTATTTTTCTTCAGGGTTGAGGAGGTCCCTTGTCGTGCTTTTAATTTGGGAACACTAAACATTCTGCCTTTCCTATTTTCCAGTGTTGTTTGAATGGTAATTGGGTTTAGTTTTAGGTTTGGTACCAGTTTTTCGATCATTTTCCATATGTAGATTATGATGTACCTCTCTCTTCTTCTTTCCAGTGAGTACAGATTTAGTTTACGTAGTCTTTCCCAGTAGTTCAGTTTTTGCAGCCATCAATCTTGGCTGTGAAATGCCTTTGCGTTTCTTCTAGTTTATTAGTTTCTTCCTTTTTATATGGGGACGTCAAAACTGAGCAGTATTCAAGTTTTGGTATAATCAGTGTTTTTAGCAGGGGAATCATTACTGTCCTGTCCCTTCTCTTGAACGTTCTTACAACCTGTCCGGCGACTCTTTTTGCTTTATTGATCGCTATCTGATTTTGTGTTTCGAATTTCGCATCATCTGTCATTATTATCCCGAGATCAATCGCTTTCATGCTTCTCTGAATTTCCTGTCTATCTGGAGCATAATATGCAGTCTGTTTAAGTTCTTCTTTTCTACCATATCTCAAGAGCTGAAATTTCTCGGCGTTGAATGACATGTTGTTGTCTTCTGACCATTTGTATATTTTGTTCGTGTCCCTCTGCAAGGCCTCCACGTCATGTACATCGCTGATTTTTCTGCTGATCTTTGTATCGTCTGCAAAGGATGTTACTATACTATTGCTGTTTACTCGCACGTCTATGTCTGTTAGCATGATAATGAACAGGAGTGGGGCCAGTACTGTACCCTTGTGGTACTGAGCTGCGTACTTCCGATTCTGATGATGAATACCTTGAATTTTGACGACCTGCAGACGATCACTAAGGAAGTTGTAGATCCATTTTCCCACTTTGCCTGTTATTCCCATGTCTTTAATTTTATGTCCTATTATACCATGGTCACATTTATCGAAGGCTTTAGCAAAATCTGTGTATATAACATCGTAGTTGTCATTGCCTTTCAATGCATCTAGGATATTGTTGTAGTGCTCTATTAGTTGTGATAGGCATGATCTACCTGATCGGAATCCATGCTGATTTTCGTTGAATCTTTCCCGTGTCTCCAGGAAATCATAAATTTTCTCTCTAACTATTCTTTCAAATACTTTGGTGAGGTGGGACGTCAATGACACTGGTCTATAGTTCTTTGCTTGAGATCTGTCCCCTCCTTTATATATAGGGACAATGTTTGCTCTTTTCAAGATGCTCGGTATTTCCCCAGTGTCTAGGGATCTTCTCCATATCCAGTATAAAGGTGTAGCTATTTCATTTTTACAGTTTTTAATCAATAATGCGTTCCAATTGTCCGGACCTGCAGCTGAATGTAGTTTCATTTGTTCTATAGCTCTCGCTACATCTTCTGGTGTAAACTCAAAGTCTGTTATATACTCTCCTTGCAATTCCTCTTCAAAGAATGCATTTATGTCAGGTATCGCTTTGTCACTTTTTGGGGTACTGAAAACTGATTCATATTGAGCTCTCAATGTATCAGATATTTCTTTTGGATCGTCGGTTAGTTCATTATTTCCCGTCCTTAAGGGCCTAATAGCGGCGCGCGTTTTTGTTTTCCTTTTTGCATAGCTATAGAAGTATTTTGGATTTTCCTTTATTGCTTCTACCGCCTTTTCCTCTTCCCTCTCTGTATGGTCCTTAATCAGGGCTTGTATTTCCCTATCGATACCCTCCAGTTTTTCTATTATTATTTTCCTGCCATTATCTCCGCAGTTTCCTAACTTCGCCTCCACTCTCTTTCTTTTGCGGAATAGTTTTCTCTTTTGCCTTTCTAGCCAGCTCCTCTTTCCTTTTGGCTGTGATTTCGGAGCATATTTTTCTAAAATTCTCAGCGTTTTTTCCTCCAAAGTTGTTAGCATTTCTTCAGTTGTTTTATCCTCGAAAATTGTTCTCCATTCTATTTGGGCCATGTGCGATCTGATTGCTTCCCAATTTATAGTCTTCGAGTTTAAGTTAAAGGCCCCAAATTTACTTCTTTCCACAATATGTGTATTGTCTTCTAATGCTGTCATCATATTTGTTGATATCTCGATTAAGTTGTGGTCTGAGATAATGGTTGGGGTTATTTTTATATCAGCAATCAAGTTCGTGTTATCGTGAATACCAGATCCAGGCAGTATTTTTTCTGGTATTTTCTGTTATCTCCTGTGTCAGCATAAAACTCGTTTGTGAGAGCCATCAACATTTTGCTTGTTCCTGATCTTCTCTTGTGCCCCCCTTGTCCTGGTGAATATATATATTCCTATTCACCTTTTTGTATTTTATAAATGGGAAGTTAAAGTCTCCGCAGATCATTATATTGGGGGATGGAGGGTTTATGGCCTTTATTAGCTTTCTAATGTCATCAATGGCCTCCGAGAATTTTTCGGTTGGGGTGCTTGGAGGTCTATAGATGACTATTACTATCAAGTTTAGTTTTTCTATTTTCACTGCTAGGAGTTCCACATAGCTGTTTGAATTATTTATTATCGTCTCTGTCATATGACCTTCCTGTACATATATAGCACAGCCACCTTTCCGTCTCGTCGTTCTATCCGCTCTTTTATATATATATATATATATATATATATATATATATATATATATATATGTTAACCCCTCCGTCTATGGCCCTGGGGTGGTTCGGAATCGACGGGGGGGTTCTGGTTAGGAGGCAGCAACGGATATTTCTTCTATAACATTCTAATTCTTTTCGGTCGCCTCTTGTTAAACTCTTGGCTACAGACTCGCCAGACTGTTATGCCAATATCTTCTATGGTGCTTGGGTTGTCTCTTTCTCTCGCTTTATGGGTCGACGATTATTAATTCTTCTCTTGCTATAATACTCTGATACTTTCTCTTGGTACTAAACTTATCGATTTTTTTCTTTTATAACTTATCGACTTAACTGACTAAGTTCTTCTGAAGATAGCCCAACTCGAGGGGAAAAATAAAAAGTTTCTCTTACTCTAATTTACTTCTAAAAATGTACAGGTAGTGCTCTGAATTTACAGGGGTAGAGGTTCGACCTCTTTCGACCATGGCTCAGGCCGGAATCTAAAAAGTTAAGGAGGCAAGGGGCCTCTGCCCCCTCCTCGCAGCGAGGCTGCTAACAAAGGAGTCGTAATGAAGTGACTTAATGAAGTACCGCAATGAAGTGCTCTAATTTTACAAATACATGTATAATATAAACCTAAATGTTTGGGGGAAGACAGTTGAAGGTTAAGTTCCCCCCTTTTAAACACATGATCAGATGTTTGAAAAATTCCAAATAAAAATAATAAAAAAAATAAAAATAACAAAAACTAATTTGTATTTTTCGCCGAGTCTACATTTATGAAGGCGATATAATTTCATAGTAGTACATAAGCACAAATTGAGTACATGACTGAGTACGTATTAATTTTGGTTCATTACAATTACGATTACAATTACCAATTAATTCATATTCATTTATTATTGTTTAATTACACTTCTATCAAAGTACATTCTTACATTATATATTAATTCATTACATTCAATTACAGTTTCATTGAAGTACATTACAAGTTATTATTAATTACAGTTTCATTAAAGTACATTACGTCGTTTACCATTCTTAGTGTTTTTATATATTTGTATATGGTTATACTAGATGGTTATACTATATGGTTATTATATTTGGTTATTAGTACAACACAAGTACATGAGACATGACACACATGATATAACATTACGCATGATAAAGTTATAAATTCGAATCGAGCGAAAGGAGACTTTTTTTTATCTTTGAAGCGTTCGATTCTGCCAGTTAGCGGAATCTGATAACTTACTAAGCATTTTCGAGTTCAATGCGGGAGGTGATATAATAAAAAATAATAATGAAAAAATAATACGAGAACGTATTTTTGCGTTTTCGAACGAAGGCATGAAGTTTTGCATTTCATAGATTGACACGAGTAAAAATGAATATTTAATAAAATTTATATAGGATAATGATCAAGATAAAATATGGACGTATGGGGGCGGGGATATGGTTGAATAATAGTTATATTTATACTACATAACATATAAATAATGACTTCTATAGAGTGTACAGTTTTTATTATGATGATAAAGAATTTTCATACATTGCATACTAGAGATATAATGAAGGGAAAATGTGACGTCATAGTTATTGAATTTGTACGTATAGTACAAATCATTATTAGGAAGATTTACATGAACGAATTAGAGACAAAGAGTGGGTATCAATGACTAAGAACTACAACTGCGGGTTCCAATCCTGTTACATGCAATGTGTATGCATAATCTAGGGTCGAGGGTGAGATGGAAGACAATCATAATTAATTATAATAAATTCTATAACAATGAAAAATGGAAAATAGATACAACTAAACCACAGAAATGGTAGATCATAGGGTTGTGACACAAACAAAAATAGGAAGCTACAAATAAATTTTTTATCCAAAACTCGCTTAGGCAATTTTGGTTTCTTATGTAAAAATGAATATGGATTATTCATTGTTCATTTATATATATATATATATATATATATATATATATCTCTCTCTCTCTCTCTCTCTCGGGTAGGTGGGACCTTTACCAGAGGGATGGTGTCCACCTCAATAACAAGGGTAAAGGTGTGCTAGGCGCGCTGCTCGACCGGCACCTATACAGAATGGTGAGGTCGAGTCCGGGGAGAGATGATGGGCCCCCACCGGGGAGAGATGAGGATGAGCCGGTGGCGGACATACCTTCGACTGAAGGGTGCGTCGAAGTACAGGTGGGTGACCCTCCTCCTACGTTGGAGGGGGCTCAGTCTCCTGCGGAAGTTGCCCCCTCGTTAGTGAGGGGCTCTTCAACTCCCGACAGCCCTGGCTGTTCGGGAAACGGGTCGTGCTAGGGGGCGGTCAGAATAGGGAAGGCTCCCTCCGTGCAATGCTTTTTAATGCTAGGTCAATTAGGAACAAGTTTTGCGAGCTACGGGCGCTCTTAGCATCAGAATACCAGGATATCGTTGCTATCACCGAGTCCGGGATTCATACTGATCGTAGGGACTACGTTGGGGAGTTCGAAATTCCCGGGTATAGAATGTTTCGCAAAGACCGCACCCGTGGGGAGGGGGGTGGGGTACTAATATACGTCAGACACACGTTGAGTCCGGTTGACTGCCAGTTCCGGTCGGAACGGGAGCTGCTTGGCGTCGATCTGAACGTGGGAGGGACGAACTATAGGTTAATCTTGGTGTACAGACCTCCGCATCTCCTCCTCGAGGACGATACAGCCCTGTACACCGAACTCAGTAGCCTGCTAGGGGATAGGGTGTGTGTAGTTTTAGGAGACTTCAACTGTCGCGGCATAAAGTGGGAAAACAGGACTGCCGATGCTGAAGGGAGGAGGCTAGTTGACTTTGCTGATGAGAACTTCCTCACTCAGTGGGTCAACGAGCCTACACGAGGCGAAAGCGTTCTAGACTTAGTATTCACGACCGAAGACAACCTCGTCACTGGCCTCACCGTTGACGAATCGTTGGGCGGGAGTGATCACGGTCTTATTAGGTTCCGTGTGTGCGTCCCTCGGGTGAAGCGTAGTAACTCGAGAGGCAGTAAGCTCGATCTCCGGCGGGCGAACTTTGTTAGCCTCAGGGATAGCGTAGCAGAGATGGGATTAGAGGTTGGCGGCGATGTTGAGGGAGTGTGGAGTGCATTCCGGGATGAGTTTATGGTGCTGCAGTCTGCTGCCATACCCTCAAAACCGGTCACCCCTGCTTCAACGCAGCCTAAGTGGTTCAATCGTGGCATCGCTTCGGCTATCCGAAATAGGAAAGTAGCGTATAGGAGGGCGAAGGCCAATCGTTCCCACGAGAACACTGAAGCGTATGTCCGCCTGTGTAGGGAAGTGAAGGCGAAGGTTAGGCTAGCGAAACGTAACGAAGAACTACGGGTGGCAAGCCTCTGCAAGGGGAACTCTAAGGAGTTCTTCAGTTATGTTAATAGTAGAAAGCCCATTAGAAGCATGATAGGTCCTTTAAAGGACGGAAGCGGCGTTCTGCGGACCTCCGACGCGGACATCGCTAATGTGCTTAATGAGTACTTTGCGGGAGTGTTCACCAGGGAGGATACCCGCGTCATCCCCGAGCCAGCTGTGAGGCACGAAGGTGCTGGCCTGGATAGTGTTAGATGTACCGCGACAGTCGTTGCTCATAGAATAGACAAACTGAGCGCGTTTAAGGCTCCTGGGCCAGACCAGTTTCTCCCCAGTGTTTTGCGAGAAGTGCGCGACCAGGTGGCTCCCCACCTGGCTACAGTCTTCAACAAATCGTTGGTGATGGGCCAGGTGCCTGGTGACTGGAGGGAGGCCAACGTGACCCCTATCTTTAAGAAAGGGGATCACGAAAGTCCAGGGAACTATCGTCCTATTAGTCTCACTTCAGTTGTAGGTAAATTATTAGAAAGGATAATAGCTGATAGAATCGTTGGCCATTTGGATTCCTACAAGCTGCTTGGGGACTCCCAACATGGGTTTAGACGGCATAGGTCGTGTCTCACCAACTTGCTCCAGTTTTTCCACGTCATTTTGAGTGAGTACGATAAGAGTAGGGCGATTGATATACTTTATCTCGACTTTCAGAAAGCCTTTGATAAGGTACCTCACCGCCGGCTAATGGCGAAAGTGCGCGCGCTGGGTATCGATGGGGAAATAGGTAGGTGGATTGAAAACTGGCTGAGGAATAGGCGGCAGAGGGTGGTAATTAAAGGGGCTAGTTCGGGTTGGGCCTCGGTCACTAGTGGGGTTCCTCAGGGTTCCGTTTTGGGGCCGCTGTTGTTTACCATTTACATAAATGATATCGATGGTGGCATCGTCAGTCGGATCGCCAAATTCGGTGATGACACCAAGCTTGGGGCCAATGTTGGGACGCCCGAAGCGATCGAGGAACTGCGTGCGGACCTAGGTAGGATAGGAGAGTGGTCCGAAAAATGGCAAATGCCGTTTAACTTGGGTAAATGCAAAGTGATGCACATTGGCTACGCCAATCCCAAGTCGGACTACTCGATGTTGGGCAGTAATATCGAGGTGACTGATTTAGAAAAGGACTTGGGTGTGCTAATTAGCAGCGACCTTAAGTTTACGAAACAGTGTGTAGAGGTGGAAAAGAAAGCCCAGAAACTATTGGGTTATATCAGGAGGCAATTTCAGTTTCGGAACAAGGAGATTGTGCTCTCACTGTACAATTCCTTGTTCGGCCGTACCTGGAGTATGCTGTGCAGTTCTGGTCGCCCACCCTCAGGAAAGATATTGAGAGGCTGGAGCGAGTGCAGGCGAGGGCCACAAAGTTAATCCCTTCCGTTAGGCATATGGGCTACAATCGACGGTTACGCGCCCTGAACTTGTTTTCGCTTGAAACTCGGAGGCTGCGCGGTCAACTGATCGAGGTTTTCAAGCTCTTACGAGGGTTCAACGATGTCGATTTTAGAAGTATGTTTAGTTTAAATGATAACCCAACTCGCAACAATGGTTGGAAGTTGGATTTGAAACGGTTTAGGACTAGTGTGTGTGGGAATTACTTTACGTATAAGATCTGTGACATATGGAACAGGTTACCTTCGGAAGTTGTGAACAGTTCCTCTGTGGATCAGTTCAAGAAAAGGGTAGACCAAATCTTGCACACTATTTGAGTGTGTAAAGACATTTAGGACCTCAGTCTGCGGAAATTTCTTTTCCTATAAAATAGTTAATATCTGGAACCAACTTCCCTCAGAGGTTGTTTCCAGTCAAAGTGTAAATCTGTTTAAAATAGGCTAGACAAAGTACTGAACACACTCATAGTTTAAGATTAAAACCTCAGAAAACTCTGCAGGAGTTCGCTTGCTCGGTGTCTCTGTGAGCAAGCTAAATATAGAGCTATTTATATATTCTCCACTTTCCTGTAAAATTTCCTTGGCTACTTTTCCAGGGTCAAGGTATTTTCTTCAACCTTTTTCCGTACCTGCCTCTGGCAGGGAGGGAGCGGAGGGTGGGGAGAGAGCCTTCTACTTTTCAATCCAGTTTTCTACTACTGCTAGGATAGTTGAAAGAAAAATAAACTTTCACAAAATTTTCCCTGGCACCCGTTGCCATTGGTACCTCCTCGGTATGGGCCGCAAGGCCTTTTGAGGTACTTCTTTTCCTTGTAACTCCTTGTAACTCTCTCTCTCTCTCTCTCTCTATCAGTGATGTAGGTCTCGAGATCGGTCTCGGTCTCGATCTCGAGACCCAATTTGCAGATGCAGATCTCGATCTCGGTCTCCGCTATTTAGATCTCGGTCTCGACAGACGCGGTCTCGGTTTTTCTCCCCGAGACCTCTCGAGACCGTAATGAAAAACACATGTTATTGGCATACTCATGATGTTGGCTTGGTTGAACAGACACAATTCAGAATGTTTATGAAAGTTTGTAAAAGTAAGGGACTCTAGGTATTCACTAATCAGTCACCCTGTTTTGAGTTGCCACGTTTGTCTTGCGGGAGGGTGTGGGTCTGGATTTTTTTAGGTTAGCGCTACAAAAACATTTGCCCCCCCCCCGTCAGATTAATTTTATTGAAAAATGGAAACACTAAATAGAGAATTATATATATATATTATAGTATATATTATAAGGCCACTTAGTGTTGCCAAACGGCGTGTGAACCTCTGTGGCGTGATAAAAACGATTATCCTCCCATCCAATATGTATTTGAAAAAATAAAATGCTTCACACAAAAATAAAGCAAGAAATACAGCATAAAGAAAACAGTACCGATAAATTCAAGAGTCAAACCAAAGTTCCGAGACTAATGGCAAAATATTAAAGCTATCGGTCCAAGCAGAAGAACGTTGAAACTGGGAAGATTTTGAACCGCAGGGAACAGTTGCGGCGGTACCTCTTAGAGATCGATGAATCTCATTTTAGACAACTGCTCTCCAATAAAGTTTTGGCACCAGAAAAGGGATACATTCCCATCACTGGCCAATATTGCCATGACTGTTTTAACAGTGCCTGCCTCTAGTGCTCCAATTGAGCGTGTATTTGGCCCTATTTAGCCATGGAGGCATAATAATGAGGCCCCACAGAAGTCGAACTTCAGAGCACGCTGATGTTCCTTAAGTGTAATGAGCACCTATCATGCTTTAAATAAATGCACAAGTCAAACTGGGTAGTGGGTACGTTCATTAAACCTTCTGTAACAGATATAAAAAGTAAATAAATAAAAAGTAAATATATATATATATATATTTGTTAATTTATAGGCTACACTTTTTGCATTCAACACACTACATCTGAGAAAGTAGCTATTAGTTTATTAATATACTTAACATAGTCTAATTTCCATAGTAGTGTAAAACAAATTGAAAGTGCATGAGCTTGGTCTCGATCTCGGTCTCGGTCTCGGTCTCGAATTTTAAGGGTCTCGATCTCGGAAGGTAGATCTCGAACCTTTGATCTCGGTCTCAGTCTCAGTCGTCTCGACTACATCACTGATAGATAGATAGATAGATAGATAGATAGATAGATATAATTTAGTGATGTAGCGGATGTCATTTTTTTCACATCCGCGGATGCGGATGAGGATGTTTGATTTCAACATCCGCGGATGCGGATGCGGATGTCTACATTTTTCGTTATTTTTAGGATATATTCGAGATTTGTTGTGTTTAACGTATATAATAAGTTATTATATATAGAGAGCTGTAGCTATAATGTAGTATAATTGATTAATTGTACAATAATTGCTGTACTTTTCTCTGAACATATAAAATAATATCAAGCATCTAACTAATATAGAAATCAATTAGTGAATTCGTCTACAAATAAATTCGTTATATTTTGTTGAGTTTCAGCCACAATTAGAAACCATAATTGTGTTACCAGGATGCGGGACGTGAACCCAACTCAAATGCACCCCACCGACCTCTTTCCCCAACCTCCACCCTTATAGAAAGAGATCTTTAATTAGCTTGATAACTATTTATATTAAGTTTAAAGTCTTATTAGGCATATTTATAAATGAGTAATTAAAATAAAGTAAACTAAGATGTTCATCGTTTAATGTTCAAACTTAATTATAGGAAGGTTATGCTTAAGGAACATTAATTTTTCTGCCTTTTCTGCTGCCAGTCTGTTTCTCTTTTCATCATATATTAATCCAGCACTGCTAAATAATCTCTCGCTTGGTACGTTTGTTGGAAGACAGGCTAAATGTTTCCTTGCAAGTTTACTCAAGTAGGGATAGATATTCTGCGTATTTTTCCACCAACTAATAGGATTGTCACATGCAGCCAAGCGTTTTTCTTGGTGATAGCTCTCGATCATTTTTACTACATCTTTTGACATCGCGTAGGTCTCGTCATTGCTGCTTGACTCAAGAAACTGAGACAGATTCTGTGATAGATTTGCTTGTTGAAGGTGTTGGTTCTGTCACTGAAACTTTTATTCTTTTGGTGGGTGGCGAAGCGACAGATTCAAGAGATTGAAGCTCTTCACCTGCTTTGCCAAGTGATGATTTAACTCGTTCTAATGTACTAGGTGAAAATAACAGCTTTGTAACGTGGATCTAAGTAGGTTGCAAGAGAGTAACTTCATACAAGAACAGCCTCTCGTCTTGTCGCTTGCATCACTTTTGCGCACAATGAACTAGTTCTATTAATATAGTAGAATTTGATAATTTCCGCTTATTAATGACATTTTATCTCAACGGTCCACATCCGCACGACATCCGCAGTCCAAAGTGCGGATGCGAGAAAATGTGCGGATGTTCCGCGGATGCGGATGCGGATGTGACCTACACACACACACACAGGGTGTCCGAGAATTATCTGTACAACTTTTGGCTGTTATTAAAAGTCAACCATGAAGTGTAGAAATTCCAGTGTTGTCCCATTTTACAGAGAAGCTCTAAGTTTTTTCTGATACCAAGTTTTGACAAGTTTTTTAGAAATTCCAGTGTGTCCGAAAATTATCTGTACAATTTCATCTTTTAATAAAATTCTTGATAACACACGTAAAATTCTTAAACAAGATTATTTAGAATCTGTATTTTCAAGTGTTTCTTTTATTAAAGTAACGTTGTTACAAACATTCGATATGTGCACCATCAGTGATTCGCAAACCATCCAATCGATAATCCAAATGTTGCCATGTACGCTGCAGCATATCCACATCAATTCGCTCAATAGCAGCTGTGATTCTTGCTTTTAAATCATCAATGTCTGTCACCCGCGTACATTTCTAAAAAACTTGTCAAAACGTGGTATCAGAAAAAACTTAACGAGATTCTCTGTAAAATGGGACAACACTGGAATTTCTACACTTCATGGTTGACTTTTAATAACAGCCAAAAATTGTACAGAGAAAAAAAAAAAAAAAAAAACAACTATATATATATATATATTTTTTTTTTACAAGTTTTTATTTTTCCACATAGTCTCCATCCTTTTCTACGGCTTATCTCCACCTCGAAACAAGGGCCTTTATTCCTTGCTGGTAAAAGTCCGCTGGAGCCGCCTTTTAACCTGCTCAACAACCTCATCGTCACTGAAACTTTCTTCCATGAATAGCATCCTTCATTGGCCCAAACAAATGGAAGTCTGAAGGTGCCAGAGCCGGGCTGTATGGAGGGTTGGGTAACACAGTGAAGCGCATTTTTGTGATGGCCTCTCTTGTTTGCAAATTGTTGTGTGGTCTTGCGTTATCGTGCAAAAGAAGGACGTCTTCCAGTTTTGTCTCCGGTCGAACTCGCTTTATACGTCTCTGCAAGGTAGCAACATATGCCTCTGAGTTGATTGTTTGTCCTTTCTTCAGACTGTCCACCAGAACCACCCATTTCATGTCCCAGAAGATGGTGGCCATAACCTTTCCTGCAGAGGAAGATATTTTGAACTTTCTCTTGCGTGGGGAGTCTGCGTGATACCACTCCATGGATTGGCGTTTTGTTTCAGATTCAAAGTGGTGTACCCAAGTCTCATCCCCAGTCACAGTTCGTGAAAGGAAGTCATCCCCTTCTGTCTCGTATCGAACCAACGACTCGGAAGCAATTTCTTTTCTTTGGGGTTTGTGATTTTCAGTCAGTTGGCGAGGAACAAACCGTGAACACACTTATGAGTATCCCAGTTGCTGAAATATCGTATTCACACTTCCTTCACTAATTCCTAGCTCCAGTGATAGCTCCTTGTATGTGACGCGCCCATTTGATCGAATGATGCTGTTAGCACGTTGTACAGTGTGAGATGTCACAGCCGATGCCGGGCGACCGCTGCGTGGCTCATCATCGAGGCTGGCTCTCCCTCTCTTCGATGATCTTACATGTTTAGACCAGCGTCCAACTGTGCTTCGATCAACAGCAGCATCTCCGTAAACGTTTTGTAGACGTTTGTGAATATTTCCAACTGTTTCCTTCTCTGCGGTTAAGAACTCGATAACAGCTCTGTTTACGACACACATCACTGTCAAACGCCATTTTCGAAACTGCGTTAACCATCGGTTTTATAGAAGGGCGTTTAAGAGAGGTTTCATAGGAGGAGGGGAGGTTCAAACTGGAAAAATCCGGTTATGTGAAGCGCAGAAAGTTCAAACTTACGGACGGCCCAAAAGACATTTCAGCCCCACTGCCTATTATTTAGCTAAGAAAAAAGGATGGGGCAAAATATATTGAGTGCCCCTAGTATATATATATATTCCCTTTGCTTTGTCCGGAGCTATGGAGCGCGTCCCTCTATGGCTAATGTGGGAATGCATCTTCCTCTGATGTAAGTGCTCTCTCTGCCTTCGTGGGCCATTGGACCCATTTGGGGATCCGGCTGATCTGCTTATATTTATTTCTTTCTTCTCTTCCCCCTAATTCTGCGTTTTTTTACCTTGATTTGACTCCTTCCTTAGACCTTGGGTGAGGGAGGTGGTTGTCCTTCACCCTTGTCGCCCTTAAACCAAACCCAAGCCCTGACCCTGCCAACTCTCATCGCACGTTGGATGAGAGTGGCCGTCTTAGGCACGGGGACTGGGTGTGGGTGTATCTCCCCTGCGTGACATCTATTGGCGGTGGGACCGAGTGTGCCCACGATTCGCCTTTCCGTTGTTGGAGTCGGTGGTGGCTGGATGCTCGCTGGGGATGAAGTTTCCTCTTTTTTTTCTTGCTATGGCTGCTTCTAATCCTCGAACTACGGTTTTGAATACTCCTATCTCCTCTCTAGCCCCTATTGTTTCTTCAGGGGATGGTCCTGTCCAGACTACCTCTCCCTCGATCTCTTTGTCCTTATCTTCCACCAAGATAGTCGATTCTCGCCCTCGAACGTCTTCAATTGCTACTTTGGAACCTTATGCTCCTCAGGTGTTCCCTCGGGGTTCTCCCCCGCGGAGTACCCTTTCTTCTCTTCATGAACACCCACCGACGAACCCGTCGGTCTTGGAAGCCCGTTTCGTGGCCTCAACATTCTCATCCCTCTCGACTTCCCATATCTCCTTTTTTACTATTAAACTGACCACCTCTCGTTCTTTGCTTACCCACCGTGTTGCGGTTTTTCGCACTCTTGCGGCTTCTGCCCAGGTCTCTCGGGAGGATATTTCAGAACTCCGTGATGGGACCTTTCTCATCAAATCTCGATCTCCGGAACAGAGTGGTGCCCTGGCTGCTATATCCACCTTGGGCGATTGTCCGGTGTCTTGCGCCCTCGATTCGAAGATGAACTCTTGCCAGGGTACGATCTATGCCTCTCAACTCTTAGACGTTTCGGAGGAGGAGACCTCTGCTCATGTTTTGCAGAGTGGAAAGTGTCTTCTGTACATCGTTTTACGAAGCGAGTTAATAGTTGTCTTCAGCGCACTCCGCGCCTACGGTTGACTTTTAACCAGCTGTCGCCTCCAGCGGATGTCTGGTATGCTTGGCTTCGTTTTGATGTACGGCCTTATGTCCCTCCACCTACCCGTTGTTTTAGTTGTCAGACATTCAGGCATACCGGTTCCCGTTGTCGCCGGTCTACTCGTGTCTGCGTCTATTGTGGCCAGGATTTTCATGATGTGCCATGTTCTAACTCCCCTTCTTGTATTAACTGTGGTGGTAACCATCCTGCTTCCTTAGCCTCGTGTATAATTTATAAGTTCGAATTTGAAGTTGTTACTCTCGAGACCAAGGAGCGCACGACTTTCCCCGAGGCTCGAGCTCAGGTTCGCGCTCATTTTGTGCGAGAACACGTCACATTCGCGGACATTCTTAGTGTTTCTCGTTCGCAACCTGACCGTTTACGAAAACCCCCTTCTGCCTTCTCTCTTCCCTCAGTTCCTTCTTCGCTTACTCCAGCACAGCTCCGCTCTCCACAGTCTCCATGTGTTTCTCCTCGACCTTCCTTCGCCCGAACGCCTCCGCGCCGCACTCACTCTCCTTTGAGGGTGTCTGTGGGGGCTGCCTCCTTGTGGGGACCCTCCTGCTGACCGGGGGGGGGGGTGTTAAGCGTAGGGGCGAGGAGACCTCCCCTGGTTCTCCAGTTTCTCACCGCTGCCACCGTCGCTCGGATCTGGTTCTCTCTCCGCACTCTTCCCCTGCCACTGAGTGGTACCCTTACAGACCCTGCCCGAGAGTCCCAGGTCGGTGACTTCTCCTCCAAGCCAGAACTCTGTATGTACTATGGGTTCTGGTGGCTCAATTCCCTCTTCACAGGTGGGCGTCGTCAGTGTCTCACCAAAGTCGTCTGTACATGTTTCTCGCCCTTCGAACTTCCACCAGTTGGAGAGCCAACTTGCGGTGTTGGACTCCCTCCTGTCAACCTTACCCGCCCGTTCTCGCTCCTCGTTAGATCTCACTATGCCCCCCAACATATTTTTGCTCTCCGCCAACCATTCCCTCTGGCTCCGCCTCTCTTAGCTTCGACAATGCTTCTGTCCCTGCTCCTTTAGGAGTAGGCCGCGGTCGCTTTAAGAGGTCCTGCATTCCAGTTCCGGTTTCCTCTCCTCTCCCTGCTCGCCCGGCTGATCCCCGCCTGCGGACTCAACCTGAACAGGTTGGGTCAGACCCGGACTTGCGTGAGAACCGCCGTATCTGCTCCATTGTTTCTAGTCGGTAGTTATTTCCCTTTTACCTTCTATATTTTACTTTAAATTTTTCCCTTCCATATTTAAAGTTTACTTCTTCGTAGCTAGCTTTTACTTTTACCTCTTCGCATTTAACTCTTCTTCATTTTTCTATCTTATCTTAACTTTTACCCTTTTACACTGAAATTTTTTCCTTTTATATCTCCATTATAATGACTTATTTTAATTCTCTCCTTCACTGGAACTGTCGCAGCATTTTTGCCAACTATGAAGGTCTTTCCCTCCTTTTACAAACGTACCAACCTGCCTGTGTTTGTCTCCAAGAAACAATTTTGGGTTCTCGATCTATGCCTTCTACTGGCTACATCTCCTTTACAAACCCCTTGTCCGCTCACGGTCCTCGAGGTGGTTCAGCCATCGTCGTACACAGATCAGTCCCTTGTCGCCCACTCAAACTTCGATCGACAGTGCGGGTGGTTGCTGTCTGGCTTTCTTTATCTCGGCAGTATACCGTCTGTTCCGTTTACCTCCATCCACACACACATACACACACACACACACCCGTCTCCTGAGAGGAGCTAGTGGAAATTGTTGATCAACTCCCTAGACCTTTCTTACTTTCAGGTGATTTTAATAGTCGTAGCCCAGTATGGGGTGATGTCCGGGACACTTTCATGGCTGGCTCTTTGATCTCACTGATGTCATCCCATTCCCTCCATTGTCTCAATTCGAGTGCACTGACTTATTATCACATTCACACTGAGACTTTCTCCTGCATTGCTCTCTCCTTTTGTTCCACCGATACTCTTCTGAACTTTTTCCTGGGAAGTCCTGGGGGATGACTACGGGAGTGACCATTTTCAGGTGCGGCTCTCGTTTATTGTTCCCGGAACTAATCTGCCACCTTCCTCCCGTTGGCTTTTTTCTAGAGCCGACTGGGAGTCCTATCGTAGCCTTACCTACGTTTCCTGTACAGCACACGATTTTTCGTCAGTGGACGGATGTTTAGATTTTCTGGGATCGAGAATTTTGAATGCTGCTGAGAAGACAATTCCCAGCAGACAATGTTCCTCTCGTTTGACCAGAGTCCCTTGGTGGTCTCAGAAGTGTGCGGAGGCTGTTCGGAATAAGAAGACTGCTACTCGTAGGTTTTACCGCCATAAATCTCCAGATAACCGCATTGCCATGCAAAGGGCTCGGGCAGTGTCTCGTCGAGTCCTTAAACAAGCTCGGAGGGACTCCTGGCAACAATGTGTCTCCGGGATTACATCTTCGACCCCGATTGCTATGGTCTGGAACTAGGTCCGTCACATCTCCCGAAAGTTCACTCCCTCTCGTTCTCCAGTCCTCCATGTCGATGGCAGGGACATTTTTGATTCGAAAGAAGTAGCGAATGCTCTGGCTACTTCGTTTGCCGCAGCTTCAAGTGTCGGCGGATATTCGACTTTCCAATTAGGGAAAGCAGCAATGGAGAGAGGATCTCCATTTCGACCGCCCGAACAATGAATCCTATAACCGATTCTTAACGATGCGCGAACTTCAATCTACTTTATCCTCCAGGAGAAACTCAGCGCCTGGCTCGGATGGTAGCCATTACAAAATGCTACAGTCTATGCATAATTCGGCTTTATACCTTTTACCTACTGTTTTTAACCGAATTTGGATTGAAGGCGTGTTTCCCTCTCGATGGCGGGAGGCCATAGCTATTCCCATCCCGAAGCCTGACAAGGACGCCTTCCTTCCTCAAAACTTTCGCCCAATAGCATTGACCAGCTATATCCAAGTTAATGGAGAAGATTGTCGCTTCCCTACTGTCCTTCACCCTAGAGTGCGAGGACTCCTCCTACCATCTCACTCTGGTTTCCATCAATTTCACAGCACTCTAGACCCTCGACGTTTCCTTAGTCGATCTCCAAACCACGTTTTCTCGTAAACAGATGACTATGGCTGTCCTTTTCGACATCCACAAAGCCTACGATACGACGTGGAGGTATTATGTCCTCCAACGTCTCCATTCTCTGGACTTTATGGGCTCTCCCCCTCTTCTTATTAGTAATTTCTTAAGAAACCGAACTTTGCGAGTTCTAGTTGGTAATGCACTCCGATTTAACCACACGAGGAAGGAGTCCCGCAGGGATCTGTTCTCAGTGTTCTTTGTTTCTCTCTGGTTATGAACTCGGTTGTCCATTTTCACCAACTCCCATAAAGTGTTCTCTCTACGCAGATGATCTTGCCATTTACGGCGCAGGCAGTTCTCTACGAGTGGCCGCAAGAAAAGTGCAGGTTGCAGTTAATGGCGTCGAAAGATGGGCAGCGTCTGTGGATTTTGTCTTTCTCCAGCCAAGACTGTGTGCATGTTGTTTCATAGACGTAGGACTACTACTGCTCCGCCCCTCTCGCTGTTTTTAACCAGTAATCCCATTCCGGTAAGAGACTTAAATTTTTAGGATTCACTTTCGACTCCCGTCTTACTTGGGTTCCTCATTTGAGGAATTCGACTCTCTCCACCCGGCGTACCCTCACACTTTTTAGACCATCTCTCCCATATCTCTTGGGACGCTAATAGGCGTACTCTCTCCTGCCTGTACACCTCTAGTTCAATCGAAAATTGACTATGGCTGCGAGGTTTACGACTCCGCTTCTGTCTCTCGATTGAGAGTCCTGGACCCTCTTCATTATTGGGGCCTCCGCCTGGCTACCGGAGCCTTTCGCTCTTCACCGCCGGCTAGTCTCCAGGCGGTGTGTGACTCCCCTCCCCTTCGGTACCATCGTGCATACCTTCAAACAAAAAGTTATTACCGTGCTCATAGGATTCCTTCCTCCCTTCCCTGTACTCCCCTTGATACAACTCTTCCTCCAGACGACTCTTGACCCCTCACTTTAACTGTCCATGCCTTCCTTTCCCATCATGCTCTTCCTTCACATCATATCCTCTCAGTCTCGTTTCAGGTCCTCCCTCCGTGGATCCTACATCCGATCTCCTACTGCGAAGATTTGTCCCCCTTTGATAAAAAGTCCACCCCTAGTGCTGTCCTGCTGTCCTTGTTCCGTGAACACCTCACTTGTCACTCTTCCTCCATTCATATCTATACAGATGACTCCCATTCTCCGTTAGGCGTAGCCGCTTCGGCCGTTTTCTATCTCCCTTGTAAGACTGTTCGGAGTATTTATCTCCCCCATGACACTTCCATTTACTCAGCGGAGCTCTTTGCTATTCTGGAAGCTCTAACCCAAATTGGTGCTCTTCCACCGAGTTCGTTTGTAATTTTTTTCGGATTCCCGCAGTGCTCTGATGTCCTTAGAATCTTATGACTGAACACTCTTTGGTCCGAAGGATATAACAATTAGTTCTTTTTCTCACCGCTTATTCCGCGCGGCGTATCTCTTTCTGTTGGATCCCCTCTCATGTGGGTACTGCCGGTAACGAGGTGGTGGACCTTTTGGCCAGGCGAGCTTGCTCTCTTCCTATTACCCCAAAATCTTTGCCCTTCTCAGATTTCATTCCTTCCCTCCGCCGGCATTTCAGGTCGCTATGGCAGCGCGACTGGGATGGCACCGGCGCAAACAAACTCCACCGTCTCAAGCCTGTTCTTCGTCATTGTTCTTCTTTATATAAATCTCGGCATAAGGAATTTTCGTTGGCTCATCTGAGAATTGGTCACACCCATTTGACCCATGGCCACCTTGTGGCAGTCAAGCGACGATCTCGCAAAACACTCAAGACGATGAAACGATCGTCACGGGCAGATGTGCAGCGCGATCTTCCATATTCTGGTGTACTCTCCTGCTCCACCTAACGTTGGTAGACACGTCGAACCGTTGTTCTTGCGACGTTCACGGAACTCAAATCCATTGTAAATGCCCAATTCTGAAACCCAAAAGAATTAGAAGTCTATCCGTTACTAAACGCAAATGCATACTCCCACTAGTGGAAGAAAAACGTGACACTAGTTAGCAGTCTAAGAGCAACTGAATGTCAGACTGTCGAATTCTTAAAAAGTCGAAAATTCGTTACAGCTAGTGTGTTTGCGGCTGCGGCTGCTGCTGCTGCTGCTGCTGCTGCTGCTGCTGTTGTTGTTGTTGTTGTTTTGTCTCGTTATTTGGTTGCCTCAGACTATATTTTCGAACTTTAAAACTTTTACAAACAGAAGCTTGCCCACTTTTTTGCTTTTCGCGATATTCCAAGTGGGCCGATTTTCCTGCCGCTCAGTATATTATGTAGGATATCTGTCAAAAAAAATCAAAACTTTTCAATTTATTTAAATATTGAGAAATATATATATATTATATATATATATTTATTTATTATACAAAATGCACCATAAACACAAGTGTGGTAAGAGTAAAATTAACTTTTGTTTAATAAATGTTAAAATAAAACTTTTGAGTCATTTTACAATTAACTGGATATAGTAGCTATGTATTAAAAACAAATAATTATCTCTACCTACAGTAAAGTATATAATGTCAAAAACTTTTAATGCGATATCAAAATGTATACATTAAAATCTATTTTTCAACCATTTCACGCCATGATAAATTTAAAACAAAGGAGCTAGAAATGTGGAAAAACGAGTATAAATGGTTACAATGTACATTACACAAACTTTATTTAATCTTATAGGTTTTAACATCTTAGGGAGGGTTCGCATAAGCTTGTAAAAGATTTTATTTTATCTTATTTTATTATATATAATTACTCTGTATGTACAACTTGCAGTATCACATCCTAAATCACGTAGGCTCATAAAATCTAAGTTTCATTATTGATAGCAGTGCATGCTACGATATAAAGTCCAAGTTGAGAATGAAGTGGAAAACACATTCGAATAATCCCGATATTCGCAGTAAATTGTAAATCCTATTTACAAATACTAAGATTAAGATTTTATCTAAAAAGTCATTTCCTTCGTAATTCTAAAATGTACTTCTCGTAACACTTCCAAATTTACTTTAAACTCATTATTGTTTAATAATAATAATAATAATAATAATAATAATAATAATAATAATAATTAGTATTATATATGCTTGTATAACCCTTAAACCTAGAACGATTTATATTGTCTCTTTATATGAACAAGATATATATATATATATTATATATATATATATATATATATATATATATATATATATATATATATATATATATATATATATATATATATATATATTACGCCGGGTCGAAATTTTTTATTTCTTCCGTACATAGTGTGAGGTGGTTCAATCAATCATAGTAACACCCTGGTAAAATATTTTTGAATTCTGAGGAGCCCCCCCCCCTACCGGTTTCAGTGTTTCAGAAAATTCGTAAAATTAGAGATAATTTGCGATTTACCTCGAAATTTTTTTATTATTACAAAAGTTCGCTTATAAAACATGGTTATATTTATTTCTTAATGAAAAACAAATTTTTTAAATACAAAAATGCCTGAAAAAAAAAATTTAATACAAATTTTTAGCTATTATTGGTAGAAATTTAGAAATTAAGAAATTCAATAATTTTTTTACCTAAAACTAATGTTTTTTTTTATTCCTTCCATTGACCTTTCCACTCAAAAGTAGGCAGTTCTTTTCTAGACTCTAAAGTATTTAAAATAAATTTATGCCGATTAATATAACCAATTCTGGATATCCGAAGGCTGCATTGTGGCTTCTTTTTCTAGTAGCCATAATTTAATTTAATAAGATTTTAACTATTTTATTTATTACTGATATTTTAAAATTAAATAACGTATTTTAATACAAACTTTTAACATTCTAGGTACCTAAATAAGAATCTGGAGAGAAAAAAAACAAAAATAATGTAATATTAGGTCTTATATCCGGTGCTATGAGTCAGCACCGGATTTAAGACCCTACCCCCTACCCCCTACCCCTACCCCGCGCTCAAAAAAAGTTGGTGAATGGTCTATTCTGATGTAATTCGTGCCGGGGAACCCGATTTTGGCCATCCGAAAGCAAAAAAATTAATATTTAGGGTCGATTTTTACGATTTTCGATTTTGGGCCTATTTCCCATACAAATTCATATGGAAAAAAAGATAGTATCGGTGTGTGTGGGGGGTAGCGAAGGTCCCACAGCCTTGATTTTTGGTGTGGATACTACTATTACAAAATGATCAACCTCACAATATGTACCTAAGCAAAATCTTGACCTTGACCCCTTTTCGACCCGGCCTAATATATATATATAGGGTGATTCAAAAGTCAGGTTACATAGGGCTTTTCTGTTTCTTTGCAGGTAAATGAGTTGAGAGATGTTATCGAAGGAGGAGCGCATTGATGCTATATTCCTAGCTGGCTGCACAAGCGCATTGCCGTTAACGGTGGCCATATCGAACATGTGATGTGACTATTCCCCTGTATCATTACATAATATAGTATTTCCCTATGTAACCTGACTTTTGAATCACCCTATATATATATATATATTTTTTTTGTTTTGTTTCAAAGTATGACCGGTCATGGCCACCAAAAGAAAGGTGGAATATATATATATATATATATATATATATATATATATATATATATATATATATATATATATATGGAAGGAATGCAAAAATTTTATATATATATAACACACACACACACACACACACAGCCTCTATAATATTTACAGTATTCACATAATTTAATTCTAAATCTAGAATAATGAAAGGAAAAAGTTGAAAGCTGGAAAATAAAATCTATGAAATGATGTAAATCAAAATGAAATACCAAATTTAATCTCTACAGAATAAGAAAACTTTTTGAATATTATTTCTCTAAATTTTAAACTAAAAAAAATCTTGATACCTACTGAAATTTAGCATTGATTGCGGTACGCAAATTTTATTTATAATACATATATATATATATATATATTATTGTATTATTTTTTTTTAATTGGGGTTGTTTAGCCTCCTTCGCAACATCTAAGGTCATATGACGGAGGGGACCTACAGCTTTACGTGGGATCCGAACCACGAGTCGCTACATAATCTGGGCGCAGAGGACGGTCTCCCATCCAACTACTACCCAGACCCAATGTCGCTTAACTTCGCTGATCTCCGGGAAGCGGTGTTACGACATTGGCCACGATATATATATATATATATATATATATATATATATATATATATAATGCTGAAGAATTCAAATATTTCCGTACTTTATATGAAGATGCAAAGACGTTTGTTTACTCGACGGGTAATATTTATACATACACTGCATATAAAATCATTGCATAAAGTGTTATGTACAAAATAGACTAGTTACTTGGGGACCAATTAAATAAGCGCTCCATTTTATATATATATATATATATATATATATATATATATATATATATATATATATATATTCAAATTTCAATTTTAAGACTACAATAAAATGTCTTACTGCATCTACTCCAAATTTGAAATCAAATATAAAGTACACCAACTTCACGGTGAAGCCATTTTTGAATCAACGATGAAGGAAAACTTAATTTTTCAGTCTAAAATTTTTCACCGAAAAAATTATGTTCAACTTATTTTTATAAAATTCCAAAGGCAATATAATGAATACGTACATTTCATACACTCCTATCCTAAAAATACAAAGAACCTCTCATTACGTTATTCACTAAATTTATATATATGTATCAAAATGTGGTGTCAGAAGAAAATGACAATGATGATACGACGATAAAAAGTGATGATGATGATGATGATGACATGCTTAAGGGGTCCACGAAAACAAATACAGGCAAACTTCCTAATAATAAAAAACGTGGAACAATTCTCTTTTGAAAATCTTGAACTCCAGAATATATATAATAATAATAACCTAATCGGGAGAGAAACTTAAGAGTTGAACTAATTAATACATTAAAACCAGTACTAAAAAAATTTAAACTACGTCTATTACCATATTGTGAGCACATTAAAGTTTTACACACAATATATATATATATATATATATATATATATATATATATATATATATATATATATATATATATGTTCGATAACATAGATAGAGATAACTTTTTCGAAATATCTCAATATAATAGGACTAGAAATTACGGGTGGAAGGTTCGAGACAGCAGTTGCCAAAAAAATTTTTATGCATAGAATAGTAAATAGGTGGAATAGTTTGCCGGTAGAAGTAATTAGTAGCACGTCTATAAACATGTTTAAAAATCGATTAGACGCATATGTTGATAGATTGGGTATAGTTTTAGGTAGTAAACTTAAGGCTGTGTGGTTCGGAACTCACGTAAAACTGTAGGTCCTCTCCGCCACCACGGAGGACATGCACAATACACAATTACGAACACAGTCAGTTAGACCAGCCATGAGGGGATACTAGGGTGTTTGTTGGTCTGAAATATACATATACATAGTGTGTGTGTATACACTGCGTTCCAAATTATTAAGCAGATTACATTTTCTCCAATGTTTTCAAAAGTTTTTCCCCGATTTCAATGAAATTTGTAGTAAATAATCACTATATATAGCAGCATTGATGGTATTCATTTCGATAAAATATTTTGATAATTAAAGTAATTCTCATTTTATAGAAAAATATGTAAAATAGTGTGTTCCGAATTATTAAGCAAGTATTCTATTTACGTATCTAAATGGTGAAAATGGGTGAGAAGGATAATTTAACATTGAGAAAAAAGAAAAATAGTCAAGTTACTCGCTGAAAATAAAAGATCTATTGAAATTGCGAAGCAGTTTGGCAGAGCTTATCGAACTGTAAACAAGTTTGTAGCGAAGGGTACCAAACTAAGGCAGCGAAGTGATAAAGGAGCTATAAGGAAAGTGACAAGGCGGCAGATATCTGTAATCAAGCGCAAATTGCAAAGCATCCATTGTCCTCAAGTAGAGAGGTTTTTGAACAGGCTGGCATACATAATGTACCAAGAACATCTCGATGTGGAATCCTCCAAACAACTGGCAAGACGTGTAAACCTACGATTCAGTCACCATTAACACCCAGGTACAAGAAGCAGTGTTGAATGGGCGCGTCAGTACGTGAAAACAGATTTTAATACTGTATTGTTAACCGATGAATGAAGAGCAACCCTTGAGGGATCCGATAGTTGGTCAAGAAGATGGACTACTAAGGGTCAATCTCTACCATGGAGTGAAGTTTTCTTTTAGAAAGTTTGTGTAAGACTGGGCATTCATTTTTACACCATCAGGCACTCTGTATGGGACAGCTACTTCATTGCCTATTAATCCTGCCCAAAACATGACACTACCTCCACCTTGTTTGCGTCTTAATCTCGATGGTAGAAATTGGCTCTCAGCAATCCATCTTCTTGACCAAACATCAAGTCCCTCAAGGGTTGCTTTTCATCAATGCTGCTATATATAGTAATTATTTGCTACAAATTTCATTGAAATCGGAGAAAAACTTTTGAAAACATTGGAGAAAATGTAATCTGCTTAATAATTTGGAACGCAGTGTATATACATACATATACACAAAAAAAAATTATATATATATATACTGTATATATATATGGGATTGAACTCAGAATGGTCCCCTGAGTTTTTTATGATACACACAGACCGTGCATGGAACAAGGAACTCTTCTGGGATAATTAAATCCACTATAGTCCGAATAAGTAATGGTAAATGACAAATACCATAGTTTTTTTTTTTTCATGATATCATGAAAAAGAAAAACTATGGTATTTGTCATTTACCATTACTTATTCGGACTATAGTGGATTTAATTATCCCAGAAGAGTTCCTTGTTCCATGCACGGTCTGTGTGTATATATATATATATATATATATATATATATATATATATATATATATATATATATATATATATATATATATATATATATATATATATATATATATATATAGGGTTGGACAAAATACCAAAAACAATTGCATTTTCGGTGTGATATTTTAAATTATCTTTAATGGCGTTATATACTTTAAGTTGACGCGTGAATGTGTATAATTTCGAGATTTCCTATTTTAATATACTGTACTAATATTGTTTTTTTTTTAAAGTTCCTGCAGAATAAATAAAAAACAATGGCGCTTCGAAAAGGTGTCATCGACTGTGGAAGGAGTACGATAGTAGTTTATGTATTAGTGACGAAAGATGCCGAGTTTGCCCCCGTGCCTCGAGGAATACCCGTAGGTTACGAATGCATTGAAAGAAAACTACACCACAAACAAAATAGTAGTCCCATTACTCCGCCGCACTCAACCTTCGTTCGAGCTTTTGCATTGGTTGCTGTTATGAGGAGCTTTACTATACTTTCCCTAAAGGTTTCGACTAATACTGGTCGTCTCAGACGGTTGCCAAGTTCTGATGCGGCAGTCCTTGGCTCACGCTTCACAGGTCGTAAAATATAGTTCTTCTGCCACATTCCGTTAGTATTGCTTTACGCCCACTACTGCTTACTTGATTTTTTTTTTTAATTTCCGTGCGTGTATACATGGCCACGGGGACTGTACCTCGAGATGCAGGAGTCATTTCAGCTACTTCTGTCACCATCCAAACGGGGTCCCACTAACATGTCACCTTCCACAGTCAGGGGACATTTTTCAAATGCCATTTGTGATTTATTTATTGTCAAACATGAAAAAAATAAATTTCAGCACATTAAAACGGAGGACCTTAATATAATATATATTCATATATCAACTTAGTGAAGTATATTATAACATGAATGATACTGGAAATATAACAATGGAAATATATGTGTGTGTGTGTGTGTGTGTGTGTGTGTGTGTGTTTTACGAGTGACCTTTCATTTTATATATATATTATATATATATGGGTTGTTTAACCTCCTTCGGAACATCTACGGTCATATGACGGAGGGGACCTACAGCTTTACGTGGGATCCGAACCACGGGTCGCTACATAATCTGGGCACGGAGGACGGTCCCCCAACCAACTACTACCCAGACCCAATGTCGCTTAACTTCGCTGATCTCCGGGAAGCGGTATTACGACATTGGCCACGACGTAGCCCATATATATATATATATATATATATATATATATATATATATATATATATATATATATATATATATATTCGTCCATAAAAATTAGAGAAATTACTTAATAGGGAACAGTCACAGTGATCGAGTTTTTATAAATATAATAATTACATGTTAACCTATAGGCATAATTCTTACCCTATAATACAAACAAATCGATATATCACTTGAAAATCAAGATTGCGTTCACTCTGTTTAGTAAACAAAACCAAAAAGAAGAAACTTAAGACTATTTTTTTTTTCTTTTTTTTATGTATATCTAAACTTCAGATGGTTTTTGAGCCAAAGAATTTCGCAATGGATGTCTCCGTTAATCAACACACCGACAATCGGCTTCAACTAATATAATTGGTCGTCATTTTGTTTGTATACTTTTCAGTCCACCCCGGCGAATCCCACAGTTCCTTCGATGGCTTTTATCAGCTTATCTCTGAGTTCGTGATAAGAGGTGTAGGGCGGCAGATCGAGTCTGTTGAAGCTGCGGAATAAAAAGTAAATAGAGTCAATAGGAATCTTTCAAGGCGAGTAATTTAAGGAACGGTTACTGAAACAAGAACCGTGTCGAATCATCATGAATGTCCCCTCTCCTATATTTTTTTACCTTAACCTTTGATGCAAAAACCAGATTCTCGCTTAAGACGCATCATCTTACGATCATCCCTGTGTATGTCAAGTTTTATCCATTTATACCTAGTAGTTAAAAAATTATGGCGTAGACTTCCACTTGACATTTGGTCTCTTTGTAACCTTGAAACTTTGATGTAGGAACCCGATTCTCGTTCATGACACTTCGTCTCGCGATGACTCGTGTATAAAGTTTCATTGATTTCGATTGAGTGGTTCGAAAGTTGTAGCCTGGACACGAAAGTGTGATGAACGTAAAAGCCCCGGGTTCGACTTAAACACCGTCGCCTACCCAGATAGAGTTGGACCGGCCATCTACTCTAACGCTCAGACTCTGATCACTTTTCAGCACTTTCTATCCGGAATTGAAAACAGCGTTGCTTTAATGTCACGTATCAGAGAAAGATCTATCTTTTTTAATTCAAAGATTTAAATTGAGGTATATTCGTGGGCAAAAACAAAATTCATCCGATGCTTTCAGCAAACCAAAATTATCTTATAAGTGAAACAAATGATTCGTGCGATCATAAAATTAAAGGTTCGTAGCATTTATGAAAATACAAAAATCCACCTAAAAATTCAGTCTTAAGGATTATTCCATAATACGTGAATGTGGATGGGATACTCGAGGCTTACCTCTAAAATCTTTCCTCAATTAATGATGAAATTTTTTTCTTTAACCCTCGAATTTAAATTGTTGGGTATACTCGTATATACAGGGTGTCCCATAAGTCCGATCTTATTAGGAAAATTTATTTTAAATTAAATTTACAAAAGTAATACATTAAAACGAACAAATGTTCAAATTAAGGTCTTGTTTTGGGACCTTCCTTTTTTGTTGCGGGTAGAACAACACGCAATGGCTAATATAGAAGCGAGTTACACTTGAGGAAAAGGCCTCGGAGGCCATTTTCGCATTTGCGTGTTATTCTATCTGCCACAAAAATAAAGGTCCCAAAACAAATCAATTTGAACATTTTAGTTCTTGTGTATTACTTTTAGAAATTTAATTTAAAACATTTTCCTACGAGGCCGGACTTATGGACACCCTGTATGTCCCATTGCGTATATGAATTAAAAAAAAAAGTCTTTGGAATACAAAATTTTGTAGTATGTATGCTTTTTTGAGAGGAGTACCGTAACAGCAGATACCCTTTGTCAGTCAAAAGTGATGCTCCAATACAACAAACCTTTCCAATTGTTTGTATTGCACAAAATTCACAATACGAAGCAATTTCTAAAAATACACATTTTATCGCCTACGAATATTTTGCGATGTATTCCACTTCTCTCCAGCGAATGAGACTTCTTTAAAACCAATAAAAGTATCCAGTGTTAAATAGAATACGGTACTAAGTAATAATTCATGCAATACAGGGTTAGCCCGTTTACTGTCTACTTTTTCAAATGTAACTTTCCCAACCATGTGTGTGAACGAGGATAATTCTTGGTCTCCCCCCATTCCTCGATCGTAAACAGTTGAGGTCCGTTGCTGCCGTAGAGTTCCTTGAAACCGTTCATTGGAACCCTGGAGGTACCAGTAACGAACTGAAGCAGTCTCGCCCGCATTTCGTTGTCGAAAGAGAGAACCACCTAAAAATATAATTACTGTCATGGGGAGCGGTATACTTCATTCATTTATCACTGCAGCAGCTCATTTAACCTTTCAAAAATGGCGGTAAATTGAGCCCAGTTTTATTTGAAATTTATTTGAAGAGAGAGAGAGAGGCCATGAGAAGTAAAAGAAAAAGCTTCTCTCTAATTCTTTAATTTATTATTCTGAGGCACAAAAATATTTTAGAGCAGCCACTCGACAAATCCTCGTTCATTTGCCCTTCTAAATAGTGTATACCATACATACAGAATTTGGAAGATTCTTCCACTATTTGATTAAAATTAACCCAAATTAACTCAGTCATATAGCTATGGGTGAATCCAGGAGGAGGGGGGGGCCTAGGAATCACATGCCCCACCTTGGCTTGAACCCCAAAGGACATAGTAAAAATTTTACTGGTCTATAAAACGCTTTATACCATTTTTCCAAAATTGCCCTTAAAATCCACAATTTTCACGCAACTACGATAAATTTGATGCCATTGTGCTCCTCAACAGATATTTGTCCCTCCTAAAATATAGTATTTTACTGGTGCCAAGTATATTCCGAATATACTATACCGATTTTTTCCCTTCTTCAATCTGGCAAACACTATGTAGCAGCAGCAGCAGCAGCACGAGCAGAAAAGACCGTGGCACTGAGGGTACGCTCTCTGTTCGCGTTTTTATGAATGTATTGTATATGTATGCATTATAATATAATTTAAACGTGGATCATCCCCTTAGGGGAGAGCGAGTTTTCGATACATTTCAGCTCACGCGCAGGAACAAGAAGCCCGTTTCCTGTTGCTACCTCGCAGTATGGTGGATGAAACGTATGGTACATGAAAAAATGTGGATCAAATAAAATACTCGACATGATGTCTGTTTGGTGCCCAACCTAGACTACCTCCCATGGATACGCCCCCAATAGCCGTCATCTAATTCGTCACGATCACTATTGCTTTTGATTGCTTTGAAAGGGTATCAATACCCATGACCGAAAAGAATGCAAATCTGCCGATTTATAATTATTTTAAAAAAGCATTCAGGACTAATTTTAAACTAAGCCTTATGGATATTACTGTATTTAGTCTATCATGTAGACACGCATCAAAAATATTCACCAGAA
Source organism: Bathynomus jamesi (assembly GCA_023014485.1). Classification (NCBI taxonomy): domain Eukaryota; kingdom Metazoa; phylum Arthropoda; class Malacostraca; order Isopoda; family Cirolanidae; genus Bathynomus; species Bathynomus jamesi. The sequence goes on along the minus strand of JAJOZX010001907.1, from coordinate 48,649 downwards.
GCGCAAACATGAATATATTTTGTGATGAGCTTGACTAGGTAAAAAAAAAAAAAAAAAATAAAAAAAAAAAAAAATAATGTAGTAGGCTTCACGACTAGCTTACACAAGGTTCTTTGATCCAATAGTCATGAGGCCCATTTTTGTAAGTTACTTTAAGATCAAAACAAAACATCCTAATCTGTCATTCATGAAGCTGTTGTGAAGTCAAAATCATTTACGAGGCATTTCTGGTGAGGCAGAAATATTATGAGCTTTCATAAACAATTTTTAACGCAGACCCTAGCGAATTAGCTTAATTATCGTCAACTCAAAATTTTATCTTAAAAATGTGAGCCCTGATAACTTTAAATTCACTCGCATTCTACTTCTGAAGTCCTATTTTTACCTTTAACTCTTTAGGTTAGGATGACTGAGTTTTGTTTCAGTTTTATCGTGGGTTTTACGATCACAAAGCGAACATCCTTTCAGAATGATCTCTTTGATACATCATTGATGAATAAATGACGTTTCATCACGATCAAAGCAATCACGAGTGCGGTGTCATTGACGAATACACTATGACCATTTAATTCAAGAATGATAAACAGATCCTAAACTCAGTAATACGAGCATGAACCTTCCCAAGAATAAGCCAAAGCCAACTATATAAAGTTGCGCCGAAAAGTATTCATACCCTTACAAATGCTGTGATTTTTCTATAAAAAGCTGAATCGAAGTCTCAAATTTTTTTTACATGTCCGCGCAAGAGAAGAAGAAGTAGGGAGCCAAAATCAAGGTCGAGGGTTCTGGAGATGCCTAGAGACGCTGCGTTTGAAAGATTGGAGGTCATAGACAGGGGGAAAGATGGATTGAGGAAGATTGTTCCAAAGTTGACAGGTTGAGTAGATGAAAGGTTGAAAATACCGATTAACCCTTGCGTTAGAGTTAGGCAGAAAAGGAATGAGAAAGTGTCGAAAGTCTGGTACTGCGTGCTCTCCTTAAAGGAGGAGGCATGCAGTTACACAGTTCAGAAGAGTAGTGTCCGTTATAATAGCAATAGTAAAGAAAGAGCGAGGCAACATTGCGGCGGAGAGAGAGGGGTTAAAAGACAGTCAGTATAAGGCGGGGAAATGATGAGACGAAAAGCCTTTGATTCCACCCTGTCAAGTAGGGCTGTGTGGGTTGACCCACCCAACACACGAGAAGCATACACCATACAGGTGTGGACAAACCCCTGTACAGAGAGCGCAACCGAATCGGGGTGAAGAAACTGCGGAGGCGGTACAGCACACCTAACCTCTTAAAAGCCGTTTTGGAAAGAGAGAGTATACATGATCTTTCCAGGAAAGATCACGAGAAAAGTAAACGCCAACAATGTTAAGAGAAGAGGAAGGATTGAGTTGTGTTGTTGTTGAAGGTGAGGGGATAGTCGTGTGGAAGATTGTGACGAATAGACGGATGAAGGAACCGAGTTTTTGAGGCATTGAAAGCTACAAGGTTTTTTCTGCCCCATTCAGGGATAGCAGAAAGATCAGAGGTCAGTGGCGAGATAACCGTCCTACGCGAATCATGGAGTGACTATTCAGAGGGATACTTTGGGAAGAGGATGGAGAGGTGAAGAGTGGAATCATCAGCATAGGAGTGAACAAGACAGGAAGTGCGAATTAAAAGATCATTAATTATTAATAAATAAAAGGAAGAAAGTGGGTGACGGGAGAGAACCCTGATGAACACCACTGTTGAAAGCTTAAGAAGAACAGTGGCCATCTACAATCGCAGTTACAGATCGGCCAGAAAGGAAATTAGAGATGAAGGCACAGATAGAAAGCTAGAAACCGAAGTTGGACAGTTTCGAAATTAAAGATTTGTCAGACTCTATCAATAACTTTCGATATGTCTAGCGCAATAGCAAAAGTTTCACCGAAATCCTGAAAAGAGGATGACCAAGAGTCAGAGATATATGCAAGAATATTGCCAGTCGAGTGTCTCTTGAGGAACCCATACTGACGATCTGAAAGAAGATTGTGAGAAGAGGGGTGGTTTAAGAATCTTCCGATTAAGGATAGATTCAAAACTTTTGGAAAGGCAAGAAATCAAAGCAATTGGACGATAGTTGGAGGGTTGATAGTGGTCACCCTTCTTTGGGACAGGCTGAATGAAAGCGAGCTTCCAGCAGGAAAGAAAAGTACCAGATGAGAGACAAAGACGAAAGAGTGTGCCTAGACAGGGTGTCAGCACTGAAGCACAATTCTTAAGAACAGGAGGATCATCATCAGGACCATATGCCTTCCTAGAGTCGAGCCCATATAGGGCAGAAAGAACATCTTTGGGAGAGATTCTAATTTCAGACAAAGTCAGGGAAGAGGAGATGAAAGAACAGCACCAAAATCGTCCAGGGTTGAGTTGAAAGCGAAAATTTGAGCGAAGAGTTCAGCTTTGTCAGGAGAAGAGACGGTAACTGAGCCGTCGGAATGGAAGAGAGGAGGGAAAGGAGAGAGTAAAGTTGTTGGAGGTTCTCAGGTAGATGCCAGAAAGAACGAAAAGAATTAGAATTGGAGAGGTTTTCACATTTTTTCTGATGAAGGAATTTTTGGAGTCGAAGGACAGATTTTGCACGATTCCGGGCAGAAATATAAGCTCAGTGAGAGTCAGGAGTTGGAAGGAGACGGTACCTTCTGAAAGACTCCTCTCTGTTGCGGACAGCATTAGAACAAGTTAAACCAAGGTTTTTCTTTGCATTAGTAGTAAGAATAGAATATAGAATGTATGCCTCCATGCCCGAGAGAATCACCTCCGTGATGCGCTGAACACACTCGGAAGGGCCCCGACCACGGAATCAATAATCATTCCATGGGAAATCGCAGAAGTACTGCCTTGGGGTCTCCCAATCAGCGGCGCCGAAGTGTCAAAGGCGGCTCCTCTTGGGAGGATTCAGAGGGCGGATTGGAGCGATAGGACAGGAAACAGATATAAGATTGTGGTGGGATGAGCCCAACGGAGGAAAAGGTTTGACAGAATAAGAAGGATGAGATGTAAGAAATGAATCCAGAACGTTGGGCCTATCTTCAAGACGATCGGAGATACGCGTAGAGTGCTGTACAATCTGCTCTAGGTCATTTAGGATAGAAAAGTGGTAAGCTGGTTCGCTAGGGATGTTAGTGAAATGGAAGGAAAGCCAAAGGTCGTGGTGAACATTGAAATCTCCTAACATGGAGATTTCAACAAAGGGAGGGCGGAATAGAATGTATTCCACTTTGGAAGCGAGGTTGTCAAAGAACTTTGGATAGTCAGTATAATTACGAGAAAGGTAAACAGCGCAGAAGTATTTAGTTTGAGATTGGCATGTAAGCCGTAGCCAGAGGGTATATATAGAATTCGGAAGATTAGAGTTCGGGAATACGAGAACAAGTTAGGTCATTGCGTACATATACGCAACATTCACCTTTGGACTGAAATTGAGTATAGAAAAAGTAAGAGGGTACAGAAAAAGTCTGGGACGACTGACAGCAACACAGCCCGAATTTCAGTGAAGAAAAGAATATAAGTTTTGGAGGAGAGGTGGTGTTCAACAGATTGAAAATTTGAGAAAAGGCCACGAATGTTGCAGAAATTAATGAAGAGTTAATCAGGCAGAGGCCCAGAAAATCTCGAATGGGTGGTAGCAGATCCAGCTCAGCTACCCGGGTCTGCATTCCCAGTATAGGGCGGGTGGAGCCAGAAGTAGGGGTATTTATGGTCCCTTCTCCAGGGAACTCAAAGGCTCTTGACGTTGATGCCATTTTTTTAAATTTTAAAAAGTGTGTGTAGTGCGTAAGATGCGTGTATAGGGTGTCTCAATATACATGCAACCCATGTCACTGCTAATAATTCTGCCAATATTAATGTTCTCGTTCTATTTTTTCAGATTTGAAGAGAGGAGACGATAACAACTAATAATTATTAATCAAAATGCCTTGGACAAAGGAGGAAAAAAATTTTTGCGTCACTACTTATTTGGAGACGAAATCATTCAAAACTGTGCAAGCGAAATTTTGCAGGAAGTTCAACTTCAACAATTATCCCCAGAAAAGCCAAATTTATCGTTGGGCACACAATTTCAAGCCACAGGATCAGTAAACAATCTCAACAAGAAAGCAGAAACACCCAGATCTGGCAGGAAGGTGACTGCAAGATCTGACAATGTGAATGCGGTGAGAGATTCTGTCGGAAGGAGTCCGAAAAAGTCAATCCGAAGACGTTGCCAAGATCTGGGTCTTTCACGTGCGTCAGTGCAAAGAATCTTGATCAAGGATCTTCAACTGTACCCATACAGGATCCAGATCAAGCATAAACTCACACCAGCTGACATGGCAAAACGCGTTGTGATGTGCCGGTGGTTCGAGAACAAGATCGAAGAGGATCCTGACTTTCTTGATGATGTTTGGTTCAGCGAAGAAGCACACTTCTTGCTCAGTGGGTATGTCAATAGCAAGAACAATGTGTTCTGGGGCACACAAGCCCCAGACGAGGTGCTTCAGAGGCCCTTGCACTCTGTGCAGGGTGTCAGGGTGATTGACAACTTCGCTCATCGGCTTCAAGTGTGTCTGCAGCGCAACGGCGGTCATTTGGAACATGTGCTCTAATAAATGTATCCTTTGATCTAGAGACCTCAAATCTTCAGTTTTTAATTGTTATCATATCAGCTTCCAGGAAATGTAATCTTTTTTGGAGTTTATTTTCTGAGTAATAAATTATTATCATGTCAATGGGTTCCATCTATTTTGAGACACCCGGTATATGTAGTGAGGAATAGGAAGAAAAGTGTGTGTTTGAGAGCATGCTAGATAGACTACTCACAAGGTAGATAGGTAGATGAAACGCGGAAAAAGATCAGCTAAGGAGGACAGTGACAGAAGAAACGGGGGTTCCAGCGCACTCTATATTCTATCGAACGTCCCACCCCCGAGGGAATACTTCCCTGGTCGATTGGTTGTCTCGCCGACCTCAACCATCACCATAATGTTCCTACCGGATTCAGGCCTGGGAATTGGGATAGCCAGTCCAAGACCTTTATTCCGTTGACCTTCAACTATGCCGTCATAGATTCTGACGTACGCTTCGGATCATTGTTCTGTTGGAAGGTCCAATGTTGTCCGAGGAAGAGCTTCTACATTGATTGCCGAAAGTGCTGCTGCAATATCTCTCGATATTTCCTGGAATCCACGTGTTTATCGATGACGCGGGTGTTGCCCATACCCGAGGCAGCAAAGCAGCCCCATAACACGAGTGATGCCTCGTGAGTGATCTCGACTTCACAATAACTTCATAAAAGACAGATTAGGATATTTTTTTTAACTTACAAAAGTGGACCTCATTCTTGAAGAGAAGCGGATAAAAAAAAAAAAAAAATTATATATATATTATTATATATATATATATATATATGACAACTGCGTGACTCTTAGCGCAACTTTATTTTTAAATATCAGTTCATCCGAAGCTTTCGAAGATGAAAGATCAATCTTACTGACGAAGAACAACTGCGCCTTACAGTACGATACGAAATAAAGTCAATAATAAAAGGCTTCATAAAGAATATTTAATTCAAAGATATGAATATTAAATATTTGAGTTTACTGCAACTAAGAAAATGTCGATTCAATTCATAAACAAAGCGAAAAAAACTGAAATCGAAATCGAAACATTTTGTTCTCACAAAAACTGAAATCTAAAATCGAACCGATATGTGTACAGTATATATTTTTTTTATATACCCAAACGCCTTTCCCACCGCAGTGAGGTCGCGTCAGGAACGGGTGGGAAGCTCCTCAATCGTTCACATTCATTTCATCAACTGACATGACAATAATGCACCTTCGTCGGGGCAACAATTCCACAACCCAGCCCCGCGGACGACTACACGGTTTACCCAAACCGCTTCATAACACCATGAGGCGGCACACTGCCAGCCCGTCGCCCCCGATATACCACATCGTTCCACTTTTTTCTATCCAGCGCGCGTCTTTCACCCTTCCAGACGTCCAGGCCCCACTGACCCAAAGCTTCCTTCACCCTATCCCTCCATCTCCTCCCCGGTCTACCCTCCCCCTTTCCGCCTCCGCCTACGACGGGTAAATCCTTTTAGCATCCTCTCCATATGTCCAAACCATTTTAACACCCCCATCATCCACTCTCTCCACAAGACTCCCTCGACTCCCACACCTCTCACGGATAACGGAGTTTCTCACACGATCAATCCACCCTACAGATCGTCCTCAAGCATTTTATTTTCAGTACAGCCACCCTTTTCCTTTCCTTCGCATTCGCCACCCAAGCCTTACATCCATACACTGTTGGCAGTTACCTTTATGCATACCCATCTTCGCACCCATACACTGATCTCCTTCCAAACATTTCTTAGGGCACCCAGTACCTTTGCCCCCTTTTTCCACCCTGTGACTCACCTCCGCCTCCATAGTCCCATTCCTCGCCACATTCACCTCTAAGTACCTGAAACACGCCACTTTTTCCACTTCCTCACCATACAAACTTACACTCAGTCGCTCACGAACCTCCCTTTCACACCACCACATAACCTTACTCTTATTCACATTTATTCTTAGCTTCCTTCTTTTACACACCCTCCCGAACTGTTACCAGTCTCTGTAGCTTTTCTCTAGAGTCCACCACCAAAGCCGTATCATCCGCATACAATTGATTCACTTCCCAAGAACCTCCCCCGACAACATGCTTCACCCCGATCCCCTCCCCATGACCCTTGCATTTACCTCTTTCACCACCCCTTCTATAGACACATTAAACAAGCCTGCCGTAGACCCACTTTCACCGGAAACCACTCACCTTCCTCTCTTCCCACACGCTCTACTCTCTCGGTAAAAACTTTTCACCGCATTCAACAACGACCCACGCACCCCATAGAGCTGCAGCACTTGCCACAACGCCTTTGTCAACCCTATCATAGGCTTTTTCAAGATCCATGAACACCACATAGAAATCCCTTTCTTTCTCCAAGTATTTCTCACATAATCTTCAACGCAAACACCTGGTCCACACACCCTCTACCTCTTCTAAAAACCCTTTACCCACCCCAATCTGTTGCTCCGTGCATGCCACCACCCTTTCAATCACCACTTTCCCATACACCTTACGTGGTATAGTCAAGAGACTAATTCCTCTATTATTCGAGCATACATTTTTGTCCCCCACTGCCTTTATACAGAGGGACAATACACGCACTCCGCCAGTCTTGAGGCATCTCGCTTCTGTCCACACACACATTAAACAGACGCACTAACCAATCAACACTGCACTCACCGCCTTTTCTCAGCTCTACAGCTATCCCATTCACTCCTACCGCTTTCCACCTTTCATCCTGCCTAGGGCCTTCACCAACAGAGCACCAATCTCTCCTTTATCATCATCCTGACCATATCCACGCATTCAGACGCCTGAGCCGTGGCGGGAAAGCCCCCGCTATGCCCCTTAAAACTAATACGTTTTGGTTACAACATTTCGTCTTTATGTGGAAATGATGGTTTTTCGTATAAACTGAAAATTTACACCGGAAAAGATTCAGCTAGATGCTCGGAAGAACCATTCAGACAAGTTGGCATTCATCTGTTAGATGCAATAGGAGAAAACTATCAAGCACCATGAACAATTTCTTTACAAACACAAAACTCTGAAATTACTATCTGAAAAATGATATAAAGCAACGAGAACTGTTCATGAAAACAGAACGGATGGAGCAACGAAGTTAATGATATCTAAAAAGGAACTAAAGAAGAAAAATCGAGGCAGTTTTGACTATCGCTGCAATGGGGAAGCTTTTGTGTGTAAATGGAGTGACAATTCTATTCTCAATCTTGCCAGCAATTCTTTTACACATGAACCAGTTCGAAAGGTAACCAGACGAGTTGGAGTAGTATCGTAGGTAGCTCAGAAATAAAACGGCCACATCTCACTCGTCTTTATAACAAGGGAATGGGAGGTGTAGATTTGATGGATCACCTTTAAGCGTCATATAGACCTATGGGATATAGTTCTTTGTGAAATTTGCAAGTAATTTGCTGGCCTGATTAACTATATGGCCCCTTACTTTTATGTAGGCCTATTTAGATTTTTTTACTGCAGTGTTATTTACTTTGAAATAAAATATACAAAGCATTCCTTTTTTTCTGTAAACACCCGTTTTAAATAATTTTATACACGCACCCTGATTTACCCTACCAGTGAGGTAAAATGGGGGGTTTCCCTCCTTTGAAAAAAAAAACACTCGCACACTAACCGTTAACAATGAAAAACAATTAACCGTAATAATTTAAAGTGGACACGATAAAAGCTCGTGTGAGCAGAAAAATCGGATTGTTTGAGGCAGGAACAAAGGAATTACAAACACTTTAGCACTAAGTACCCCATTTTATCGGACTCACTGCTACTGTGTAGACACGTTAACGGGTATACAAGAGTGGTTTCAAGAACTTTCTTGGATGCAGCTCTCAGGATACGAATACGTTTTATTACCGCACGAGCAGTAATACAATGTTTCCAGTAAATATATTTCACAACTTTTATTTGAATACTCTTATTTGTTTAAATAAAATAACTTCGTGTTCGTAAAAAAAAAAAGTTTTTATTAACGAGTGAAAGAAAAAAATCGTATTTGCACGGGCTTCAATACTTTTTGGTGGAACTGTACACACATTCGCCTGTTTCTCGTAACTTAGTTAATTTTTCTTAATTTTTTTAACTAACAAGTATCTCTCTCTCATTGGAATGAGTTTAATTTAATAAAATATCCCCTCTCTTTTAAAGAACGTGACTCTTACATTAAAAGCGCCCGTTAGTCTAGCGTTACGTAAATACAAAAATTGCTAATACGATACGGAACTTCCAAAACTAATTTGAACTGTCAGATTTGCTGCAATGATAATGAAAGCAAAAAAGGCATAAACAGCCGGCTACAAACTACCAACGACATAATAGTATGGTATGTGGGCGCTCTTCACTTTACGCAAAGCGAACTTACCTTCCAGAACCACTGAACGACGATGTGATTAGGATGGTAATCACCCTTGTAAATGGTGTTCGCCTTCCAATCCTTCACGTCAATGGAAACGATGCCGCACATCAGAAGCTCCAATTCGTTCTCGTCGAAGATCTTTATGTGCGACAGAGGAACCACGTCGTTGAACCCCTCCCTGAAGGCCTCCATCTGCGGGTGGATTCTTTCTACGAATCTCCATCTGATCACCAAACTAAGAAAATATTTGAGTTCAGTACCACTACAATTCCAATTTAAAGTAACTTCACATCACTTTTTTTTTATAGGTGTTAACATGGGTGCAGTTGTCAGACTCATTTCTGCAATGATCTCTATATTTGAACAATCCTTACCACAAAATAATTTCTCGAAGGCCAAAGGATACTGAGCATTGTTTCAGCTTAAATATGACTAACCCTTTTCAAGGTACATAACTTAAAGCGTTACTTTCAGGACTGTATTTAGTTGAAATATTACTCGCAGTAGAGTTTAGAATGGATTAAACCAAACGGAGAAAAAATTCTTGACTGAATCCAACTTTATCTAAATTTCCTGCCTAATCCGCGCTAAAAAATCCCATTATTATTATTATTATTATTATTATTATGGATCACGACAAACTCTTCAATAGTTATTTCAGTTTTACAATTTGATATGTCTAACCTTAAATAAATCTTTTCCTCAACGACAACCCGAAAATCAAAATATTCCTTACTCTATGTATTCATCCTTATTGTCGTTCGTGACAGGAACGTTGCCCCCATTCGGTTTGAGCGCGTGAGAAGTCGTCTGGCCGAACTGTTCCTCATCTACGCAGAAGGTCAGGTCAAGGTCGACAGGATCATTTTCCTGTTGCATCATAAGTTGTTGAATTAAGGGCACATTTATTTCTTTACGAGTGTGTCTTCAGTAAGTAGTGACCACCAGCATAACAGTTGAAACGCTAACAGACAAAGCAGAGGCAACAAGTACAAAATGTAAGGTCTTATTTGTTGCGTCTGCAATGTCTCGCATTAATACACACTTCCCATACTTAGTTTGAAAAATATGGATTTCACATATATATAGTATGCTAATTATTTCTCAAAAATTAATACTTTATCAATTACTCCTTAATAATACAGATTTAACACATTCTCCCAATACATCGCGGAGGGCCGAAGTTTACAAAAGGCGTTTAATTGCGTGATTTACCCTTTACCAAGAGCGAGGGTGAACCTACAACATAACGTGGAATCAGAACCACGAGTCACTACATTATCCGAACGCGAAGGACGGTCACCCATTCAACTATCAGGTCATCCCATAAGTAATGTCGTTTTTTACAATAGATTAAGTTTAAACTAGTCCTACTCGGTTTAAGCATAAATTTTCCGAAGGTTATATCTAAGAGGAGATCTATCGTGTTTCGCTACATACTTTACAGACCTTGACCAGTGAAGACTTGTGTTTTGCTTTATGTGAACCCCTCATAAACATGGCGGTATCAGAAGAGCATATCAGGCATATAACGTTTTACGAGTTCAAAAAAGGGAATAGTGCTACTGAAGCAACGCGAAACATTCAGGAAGTTTATGGCAACGATATTCTGCATGTGAGGAAATGTCAAAGATGGTTTCAAAAGTTTAGGAATGGTGACTGCTGTTTGACAGATGCAGCACGCTCTGGACGCCCTGCTGAGTTTGATGATGACCCGCTGTTAGCCGCACTTGAAGAAGACTGTTCGACAACTGTCGAAGAATTGGCCCAGAAACTCGATTCATCCCACCATCCATCGACATTTGCAACAACTCGGGAAAGTGCCTAAGTTAGGAAAATGGGTGCCACATGAATTGTCGGTCGACAATCTGAGGGTGCGGGTAAACATTAACACAGCTCTTCATTCCCGTGAATTCCAAGATCCGTTTTTGCACCGTTTAGTGACTGGTGATGAAAAGTGGATACTGTACCAGAATGTTAAGCGCCATCGACAGTGGGTTTGTGCCGGAGAATCAGCGACACCACAGCCAAAACCAAATCTTCACCCTCGGAAGGTGTTGCTTAGTGTTTGGTGGGATAAAGGTGGTGTAATACTTTGAAACCTTACCACACAACCAAACAATCACCGCTCAAGTCTACTGTCAACAACTGGATCGATTGAACACTGCACTAAAAGAAAAGAAACCACCTTTGGTTAATCGGAAAGGAATCGTGTTCCACCACGACAACGCACGTCTTCATACCGCTCGGATCACTTCCGCAAAAATTGAGGAGCTTGGGTGGGAAAAACTTCCACATCCTCCAGACCTTGCGCCTTCAGATTATCATCTCTTCAGGAGTCTGCAAAACTACTATCTCGACTAGAAACAGTATACTTCTTTAGATGACCTGCACACCAGTCGTTGTACGTTTTTTGTCTCAAAACCGCCTGAATTTTATAAACGTGGCATTGAAAAGCTCGTAGGACGTTGGCAGTGTGTCATTGATTCCGATGGAAAATATATACTAGATTAAAAATTTTTTGTTTTTTTGTCCTTCAAATTCCGATCTAAAAAACGACATTACTTATGGGATAATCTGATATTTAAACGTCGCTTATCTTATCTTAGGGGAAATGGTGTAACGGCGTAGCCGTAACGTAACCCTCAGAAAAACGAACGGATTACCTTTATCCACAGTAAAGAATTGTAATACTCCGAATCAACGCTTTCCATATCGCGCAATTCGATTGGTTTTGCCAGCATCATTTTATAAAACGGACGAATAAAGAAGGCTGAAAGATAAAAATTAAAAGTTTACATTAGTAATATTAATAAAAGTTTACGTGTGTGTGTGTGTGTGTGTGTGTGTGTGTGTGTGTGTGTCCCCCCTATAAATCCCAATTGGTTATAATTAATGCGAAAATCCATGCAACATTTTTTAATATAAAAAGATTAGACATTTTAATTTAATTTTTTTAAAAATTATACTGTAAATATTTCTAAACTTATTGTGAACTTATAATTAAAGCCAAAATACAAAAATTCAAATTTAAGATTGGGACTTACTGGCCACCCTGTATATATGATAGAAACGCACAAGGATAAAGGAAAAAATTACTCAAAGTCTTTTAGTGTATTCAGCAGTACACATCGTCAGGGAATGACGAGGTGTACTGCTGAATGTACGAAAAGCCTTTGAATAATTTTTTCTTTTTTCCTTGTGGGTTTGCATCATTTATTCATTTCGTGTTTAACAAATTAATTTTGTATATACAGGGTGTACATAAAGTCAGGATCTATTTTTGTGAAGCACTTGGAAATTATATGGAATTCAATCATAAAATGATAAAGTGGTAACATTTATTAAATAATTAAGAGTAGGATTCGACGTGACGCCCATCAGTATCCCTGCACATCTCAAATCGTTCTGCAGCATTTCTAAACACATTCTGGAGCATTTGCGGGGTTATGTTATCTGCAGCAGTTCGTATACGTAAGTTTTCAAGACTCGTAATCTTCGTCTGATAGACGTGCGATTTGATAAAGCCCCATGCAAAGAAATCTAAAGGGGTTAAATCTGGTGATCTCGCTGGCCAAGGTCTGTTGCTTCCGCGTCCGATCCAGCGATCTGGAAAACGTCCATTTAGATAATCCTGAAAAATTTTGGCATAGTGACAAGGAGCACCATCATGTTGATAGACGACGGGGATAGGATTGTTAGTACCGTCTCTATCAACATGATGGTGCTCCTTGTCACTATGCCAAAATTTTTCAGGATTATCTAAATGGACGTTTTCCAAATCGCTGGATCGGACGCGGAAGCAACAGACCTTGGCCAGCGAGATCACCAGATTTAACCCCTTTAGATTTCTTTGCATGGGGCTTTATCAAATCGCACGTCTATCAGACGAAGATTACGAGTCTTGAAAACTTACGTATACGAACTGCTGCAGATAACATAACCCCGCAAATGCTCCAGAATGTGTTTAGAAATGCTGCAGAACGATTTGAGATGTGCAGGGATACTGATGGGCGTCACGTCGAATCCTACTCTTAATTATTTAATAAATGTTACCACTTTATCATTTTATGATTGAATTCCATATAATTTCCAAGTGCTTCACAAAAATAGATCCTGACTTTATGTACACCCTGTGTATTATATATATATATAATATATATATATATATATATATATAATTATATATATATATATATATATATATATATATATATATATATATATATATATATATACACACACATTCAACTGCAAAGAACACGCAGTATAAATAACGTAAAGAACGACGCTTGTATAGGAGATATTCCGCGCAAGACGAGAGAGAGAGAACGAAACAAATGAAAAAATGAGGTAACCGTGTGGTTACCTCATTTTTTCATTTGTTTCGTTCTCTCTCTCTCGTCTTGCGCGGAATATCTCCTATACAAGCGTCGTTCTTTACGTTATATATATATATTCTGAGTTTGTGTATATATATATATATATATACTATCATTATATAGGGTGCGGCATAAGTCGGTTTACCGAGAATAATGAAATCACATTGTGAAGGATGATATTTATTTATTATGACAGAAATTGTTGAAAGTGTTGAAAGTGTTGAAAGTGTCCTCCTCCATGTTAAATACACACGTTGCATCTTTGAACCACTGAACAACAAACAGTGCTGCACAGTTCTTTATTATTATTCAACGTTTCGAACTCTTGGCGTATCAAAGTCTTTGTGTGATCGAAGTCCCGAGGTTTCTGGCCGTAGACGCGTTGTTTGATGTCTAATTTTCTGTTCATCGTGTAAGGACCAAAAAAAAATTAACACTGTAGAGACTGCAATTTTAACAGTACTAAACAGCAAGCTAGTCAACTTTGTACTGCACCCAACGTACTGAAGTCAGTGATGCCAAATATAAAATTTTTTCTCGGTATATTAGTCTTCACAAAGCGATTTCATTGTTGTCGGTAAACCGACTTATGCCGCACCCTATGTGTGTGTGTGTGTGTGTGTGTGTGTGTGTGTGTGTGTGTGTGTGTGTGTGTGTCATTCGATAAAATTCACTAATATATATAATTTATATTATATATTATATATATTATTATATATATATATATATATATATATATATATATATATATATACACCGTATTTATTAGTGAATTTTATCGTGGCACGTAATTTTGTTCATAACAGGAAATAATGAGAGAACGTGCGTACCTTTAGAATAATAGTAACGATAATGTTAACATTTTTTTTCTGTAAATCTCATCAGGAATCAAATATTTAAGATTCTAAGACTAAATATTAAAGTAAAAGGAAAAGCTTTACAGTTTTTGTTTTACATTAATTACAAGAAAATCGATATGCCTCCAGATACAAGGTGGACCATAAGTCGGTTTACCGGAAAATAAACAAACCTGCCACAAGTCGATAAGCGACTTATGGCCCACCCTGTATTTACATTCAACAGTCAAATACATTACGATATTTTATTTGCTTTAATTTTTAAGAAAGATTTACTAACGAATTTGTTCTAGTGTCATTTAAAATATATTTTCACTTCGTTTTCTATTATATCAGTAGCGAGAAGAATGTGGTTTGTATGTTCACTCACCATCGAGCAATTTGCCATGATATACTGCCATGCCGGCAACTCTTCCTATGAACTTAAAATACCTCAAGTGCTCTTCATTGCACATACCCGAGTAAGGATTGATTTGGAGGGTGTAATTGTCTCTGAAATTAAAATAAACTTCTCATTACGGGTCACATGGCCTCGTTCAAATCGAGACAGTAAAAATACAAATGCAAACCTTCGGCAAAAACTTTTCATTTCGATTTCAACATTAAATTACACTGGTATGCATCAATTTTGCTGTCAAGGGTTTTGTAAGTGATTCTTATAGAGTCTTTCCTGCTGATTTCGAATCTGCAATCCGTTTTTCTCAATCAGCTCAGGTTATCTGGCTATGGCCTCGAGTAAAATAGAATTTTTCGTGATTTTGTCAAAGCGGAATTGGAACAGTAACATCTATCACCACCTGTTTCACTTGTATAATATCTTTTTTTACTTTTCAGGCATATAGATAAAATATTTCATAATGAATAGAGCGTGTAAAAATGATCCCAATAGATTCTGCTACATATGTGGGACGGTTACCATGCCAAATAACCAGTCCCAAATCACTAAATTTGTGAAGACAATGTATAGAGCATACTTTGGAATTAAGCTAGGGGACCAGGACAAAAATTTCGCCCCTCATATGTGCTGCAAGACGTGCATTGAAAATTTGAGAAGATGGAGCAAAGGCAGAGCGAAATCTTTGCCTTTTGGAATTCCCATGATTTGGAGAGAAGGAAAGGATCACGTGACAGATTGCTATTTCTGCATGACAAACCTCCAAGGTGGGCTTATAAATTTATTTTTCTTAAATATTTTGAAATCCTCGTATGAAACTTGACATAATAATATTCACCATAATGTAATATTCACCATATATAGCATAATATTCACCATAATGGTAATCATACATTTACATATACATATTGTTATACAAGTTACATTTACGTATACAATGATTGTATATTTTCTTTCTTTTTCATTCATATTGTCCCCGAAGGGACAATATGAATGAAAAAGAAAGAAAATATACAGACTCCATCGACCTATTCATATCTTACAGATCGCAGCCTTCCCTCACGAGCCGCCACTGTCTGAATGCTTCTTCTATTTCATATGCAAGTTTTATATCCATGTTTCTGTTTCTGTTTTCAGGAGTTAACTAGAAGAATAAACACATTGTTGTATACCCTGACATTCCTTCTGCTATGAGACCTGTACCCCGTGGTCCTGGAATTCCAATACCCGACCCACCTCAAACCCTGGACTTCGATGATTCTGATGATGAATCAATGACCAATGCCAATGACCAGTCCCAGTCGTATATACCTCAAAATACCGCTTCAAATGAGCCGAGGCCTCTCAACCAGGCCAAACTTAATGATCTTACCAGGGATTTAGGACTTTCCAAATTAGCTGCCGAGATCTTGGGCTCACGACTTCGAGAGGACAACTTGCTGGCTCCGGGAACAACATTCTCCTGGTATAGGAAACGAGAGGAAGAATTCCGCAAGTTTTTTGCAGTGCACGAAAATACCTCTTCCTTAGTGTACTGCTGCAATGTTGAGGGGCTAATCGAATCCTTGGGCCTGCCATATAACGCATCAGAATGGAGGCTATTTATAGACTCGTCTAAACGAAGTTTGAAAGCAGTACTTCTCAACATTGGGAATAGGGTTGCATCAGTCCCTGTAGCACATTCCGTACAATTTACTGAGAGCTACGATAACATGAAAATTTTACTGGATGCTCTCGTATACGACCAACATAACTGGAGGATCTGTGGAGATTTGAAGGTAATACTAATATCATAAGTAAACTATTGCTATTGACTATGTTGTTTTTCCAAAGGTTATTTGAGAGCGTATAAGAACACTTAACTTCCCCACAGAAGTGATACATTCCAATGCATAGATTTTTTTTATCTGATAGAACAAATTCTCTAAATTCTTTAAATATTTTCATTTTTTTTCAGATTGTGGCATTTGTATTGGGAATGCAAGGGGGATACACGAAATACCCATGTTTCCTCTGCAAATGGGATAGCCGAGCGGATGAGAAGCACTATGCACAGCGTGAATGGGCATCCAGAGAGAATTTTGAACCTGGGTCGCATAATGTCGTTTCAGTGCCCCTTGTACCACCAACAAAAATTTTGCTCCCACCACTTCGTATTAAGCTGGGCTTGATGAAAAATTTCATCAAATCAATGAATAAGGAGGGTTCAGCATTCCGATATCTCGAGAGTAAATTTCCTCATATATCTGATGCTAAACTAAATGCTGGGGTTTTTGATGGTCCTCAAATTCGAACTTTGATCAAGGATACTCAGTTCGAAAACGCAATGACTCCAACTGAGAAGAATGCCTGGCAGGCATTCAAATCAGTTGTCACTGATTTTCTTGGCAAGCGTAGAAGTCCAGAATACGAGTCCGTTGTCGAAAACTTGATGGAAGCTTTCAAAGCTCATGGGTCGCGCATGTCCATAAAAATGCACTTTTTGTGGTCCCACTTGGACTATTTTCCTGAAAATTGCGGGGATTATAGTGAGGAACAGGGTGAACGATTTCACCAAGATATCAAAATAATGGAAGAGAGGTACCAGGGAAACTGGGATATCAATATGCTGGCGGACTATTGCTGGTGTTTGAAGCGAGACATGCCCGAAGAAAAAAACAGACGGAAAGCCAAAAAAAATTCATTCCTTCCTCAATAAACTTTTTTCCATATTCATTGTATGAATAAAAGTATTTATTCACACAATGTTTTCATTTTTCACGAGTGTTCTTATATTACTCGTATCTACAGTGTTTAAGCTAAAAAATCAATAAATTTGGGGATAAAATTGGACTTATAATAAATGGCCAATAGAGAAAAAACCTGACCTGATTGAGGAAAACCAGTCATTTTCGAATTCAGCATGGTCGAATTATATAATATGAGTTGAAAAAACCCTCACAGCAGACAAAAAAATTTCATATGCATACCAGTGTTATAGATAGATAGATAGATAGAATAACCTTTATTAATAATAATAAAATAAATAAATTTTTCAATTTACAATGACATGAACAATTGTGAAGCTCGACTATTTATTTTACTTAATTTGGCCCTTACGCTTTAGGCTTTACTGGGCTCTTATTAAAAATAAGCAGCTAGTTGTTATAAATTTAATAATAATAAATAAGTAAATAACTATTATTAATAGTTAAAACATGTATTACAATATTAAACAATATTAGTAGACATTAAACGTAGATTTTTGTTAGTATGCCATTAATAATCGGGATTTCAACTTGGTTTTAAACAAATTTACATTCACAATATTTTTTATATCGGCATGCAAGTCATTCCATAGTTTCAATCCAATGAAAATGGGTAGTTTTTGAGATGAAGACAATCTAAATTGAGGTATAACAAGCTTTGATCTATTTCTGGTCTGATACGATTGGATTTCTTGAGTTACAAAATATCTATTTACCCATTGCAAATTAATGATTTTTTTTCTTACACTTGTAAATAAGAATAAAATGTGCCAGTTTGGTTATGTCGTTGAGCTTTAGTAGGTTCAGCTCTTTAAATAATGCACTAGAGTGATCAAGGAAATCGGCATCAGATAACCTTATTGCTCATTTTTGGATGACAAAGACACCATTTAATGCGTTGTTAGCGGAGTTTCCCCAAACAAGGGTGCAGTACGTTATATAAGGAAGAACAAGAGTATGATAAAGAGTCAATAAAACTTGTTTCGGGACTACATTTCTAAGTTTAAACATTATAGCAACGCTCCTTGAAATCTTTTTCGCGATATAATTTACATGATCACTCTATTGCAAATTCTTATCTAGCATTACACCAAGAAATTTTGTTAAGTACACTCCTTTATGGCGATTTCATTAACATTAAGTTCATCAAGATATACATTTCTTTTATTAGTAAAAATCATGAAATTTGTTTTACTGGTATTTAAGAAGAGTTTATTGGCGGTCAACCACTTCATTACACTGATGAAAAAAATATGAATAAAAAATACAACACGCACAAACCCAAAAATTTAACTCTTCTTAAGATTAAATAAATTACTTACGTAGCCGAGTATTCAAACAAGCCGTAGTAAGGGTTGAACATTTCTTTGGACAAAAGGTAAAAGAATTCTCTACCCACTCCACCGTAATCCAAGCCAACCTGAAAACAAAAAATTTAAAACGAACCAATATTAATGATGACAATTCATGGATAAATGGCGGGAAAAATTAAAGTACCGATGAAATGGTCAAATTATAAAGTTGGGGAAAAGCGAGTCCAAAACGACCAATCGTATTACCTTCGATCTCATACGAAGGCAATTGAATTCCTTTTTCCAAAAACCAAATAAGAATTAGTGTTATAGCAATGGTGAGAAAAGGAAACCGAAAACTTGAGTAAACAAAGAACTTAAAACGGTTAAAATGAGTGTTAAATAAAGCATCTCCGGACTGACCTCCCCTTCAAATTCTATCCACAACTTGGTCCTGAGGTGGTCAACTCTGTTCACGTGACTTATAATATCGAAAGCATTTTCGAGGATGTTGTTTCTTTTCACTTTAATGTCGAATTTATTTGGGACGTTCGTCTGAAACGAGAATTTATTACTTCATTATCAACGTTGAATAAACAAAGTTTCATTTCCACATTTTCAAACCCTTCCTTTCAATGCGAAATCAGGTTTGCACAGTGCCACACTTCCCAAATGCCTTAGCAGTAATCAAACAGTTTTACTTATAAAGTTCGCTCGGTTCGGTTTTACGAAGATTAAGTCTATTCCACGTTTCTATATGAATAAACATCGAAGATTCTGGTACTGCGTCAACCACAATGTTCAGGTTAATTTATATTATTATTTTTTACGCATGTGCTCGACTCCCACCCATACCTCCTCTCTCCCACCACAAAAAAACAAACTCGGAAATAAGTTTAAGCTACCAAAAAAAATCAACTTTACACTTTTAATGACTGAAATATTTCACAAGAAACGAGTATTCTATAAACAAGTTTCGGAAAAGTGAATTTTTATCTTCAACATTCTAACTTTCGTCTTCGAAGCGTACGAGTATACCAAAGTACAAAGTCTGGTACTTACAGGCCTTGGCAGATTGCCTTTTAAATATTCGTACTTTTGTTTGTAATCTCTTGAGTAAGGAATTGCCTTGCCAGCGATTGCGGGGTTCAATAATCTCGGGTCTTCCCACGTTGTAGTTCTCTTTTCTGATAAAAAAAAAAACTATTAGCAGCTTTAAAGCATAAATTAAATATACGATACACTAACACGGATACGCAAAATAAATTTACAATTGATAAATTGCGCAAAAATTGAAAGTACCAATTAAATATTCAAGTTGTATATCTTACGCAAGTCCTAATCAAGATTACTTTCCTAATGTAACAACGCGTCTATATCACGACTGCAAAGCATTTATGGAAAAACTATACACGCCTGTTATACAGTTTACAACAGGACCTACTTTAACCCCAGGCCTAAACAAGCCTACAATACGGTACCATATACGGTACCTTATATTGTAATTTAATACAAAATATTAATTTATTGTATTGTATAACTACAAATTGCCTTTGGATGTGGGATGAAGCCCATTAGGAAAAGAGAAAATTACCATCAGTGGAACAAAATAATATGTAGGCATTGGGCCTGCGCATCAGAGACCAGACCATAAGACCTACATTAATAACAAAAAAAAAAAAACTTGAGAACGTATTTTTTCATATCAAGCTTTCCATCACCGACGTCATCAAAAATAGTTCGAGAAGAAAAGTAAAGAAAGTCCGCAATTATACTTCTGGTGATTTTCCGTCTGCTAACGTAAACAAAAAAAAGCAACAATCAAAGGAAATTTTAACTCAAAGCTCGCCGAGTGGGAAGCATTACTTTAGGCAAGGCAGACTTGTTAATCTTTCTAAAAGTTCTAAGTAAATAAATTAACAAAATAGGATAGGATAGTGAAACAACTGAGCAGAGTTGCCCGTGTTAATTCATTGCAACAGACACCTTCCATACCCTAACAACAAACGAGAAAGTACGCAACCGCTAAGAATTGAGAAACCCCCAAGTTACCCTACGCGGAGGACAATAAAAACGGTACGTTGCCTACAACAGGTGTTCTCTCTCTTTACCATGGGTTACGCTTAATACCGAAAGCAAACAAATTTAACACTCACTCACTCACTCACTCTTTTGTTGTCGATCAAAATAGTAAATCTGATAGGAAATTTTCATCGGATCACCAGGTTGACAGGTAATCACTATAAGCCTATAGCTTTTTCAAAGCATTCACTGCTACTTACTATGGTCAATGAAGAACGTCCTGCCATCAGTGTGCACCCTCTGCTCCCATCCCTCAGGAAGGGGCCCCAGTTCGTCTTCGTGTCTCCAATTTGTGGGGTGTCTTTGATTCGGAGGGGAACTTGGCATACCAGATCGGGGGTCTATCCATGTCGTCTGCTTATTCAAGTGATCTATAATCACGCGACGGATAATATATAAAACTTCCTTAATATGGGAACAAATTTAACTTAGGAAAGCAGCAACTTTCACTTCCTGAAATATACTTTTCTTCAAAATCCATAATACTGAAGTAAAATGTAATCTCTCTTGATTACTCTTCACACGAGAAACTTTATTAGTTAAAATTTTTCCTAACCACTTTCCTTAAAGCTGCTTTTATACGTTCTGCCCTCAATTAACTAGCATTTAGTTAAAGCTACTACGCAAAAATCATTCTCAAATAATTGAAGAGTGAAAACGAACTTTGAAGAATTTTAAAATTTTAAATACCGTCACCCTGGTTATTTGAATTCCCTAAAACTTAAAAGGGGTAAAAATCCATCTTTTTTTTTCAGATTTTGATCAAATCAATTTAACAAAAGATTAACACGTTAGTTTTTTGTTCTGCTTGATGATGACGGTCCATAACTGACACGTAACATATTTTAATAATAATTGTTTCCTTTTTGAAAGATGTTAAGAAAAATTAAAATTCTATCATGAATGAGCATACCTATAAAGAAAACTCTTCCATTTGGAGCCACCTGGCTGGTCCAACCTTTAGGTAAAGATTCATCGCTGGTATTATTTCTATTCTGGAAAGATATATATTATTTCATAGAAATTCGAAATCAAAGTTAAAAATTACCATTACCATAAAAAAAATAAAAATAATAAAAAGTATTCCACTCCAACTCTTATGGCTTCCTTCAACAACACTAGGGCCGGCCGCACACAGGATCGTCTGGCGACGACTAGTCGCGTGTGATTTTACATTGACAGAATGGGACCCCGCACACTGCAGCGACGGCGACACGATTGTGGGTAATCGCGGTCGCTGTAGTGTGCAGGGCTTCCATTCTGTCAATGTAAAAAAAAAAAACGCGCCTCGAGTCGTCAGTCGTAAGACGATCCTGTGCGCGGCTGGCCTAAAAGGATTAGTTGAACAAACTTTTAATTTCTTTCATAAACAACATAACGAGAAATCCACCTGCAGAGGACCAGAACCTTTGAGCGAAGTCCTTTTACGGGAGTGAATCACCAAGTCTCCTTTGCACGTGTGGCATCCTTTAAGGAACTTTCTTTGAACGTCTACCCATTTAGATTTACGTCCTCCTATTCTTTCGGAGAAAGCTTCTCCATCGACGCAATGTCCATCAGCACCACGATCTGAACTCTCCTTAGGGCTCTCTGAAGGGCTGACTGAAGATATATTTTTGGCAAAACTCGATTCGCCATCTTCAGACTTCTCGTGGAGTGCGAAAGGAGGCTCGCAGCCTAACTCCGATATTGTCGGGGGAGGAGATTCCGATCCCCAATCGTATCCCGGTTCTTCATCAGGATGATACCGGAAACTGAGGGCACTTCCACACCTGGCCGGAGAGGAGCTCCCTTCGCTTTGTAAGGAGCTTTCCGGCCTACTAGGGATATCCAGACCAGTTCCCTCCCGTCCGGTCTCAGTCCGTCTCGGAATCAAGGGCGAAGCCTCGTTCCCAATCTCCAGAATCTCAAATATATCCAATTCGCTCGCCACAGTTTCGTCCGAACTTGACGCAGAATCAAAGTCCCGTTCGTAATTTACTCTCAAATGAACGTTCTGGTAGAGACTTTGGTAAGGCGAATCCTTATTTTCCTTTTCCTGAAGCAACTTGAGAGACTTCAGTCTGTTCCTTCCTCTTGCCACCGTGATGTCTTCACGCTTCTTGACTCGAATCAAACTTTTAACGGCAGAATAAAGATTTTTCTTTAAAGTATTTGGACTTTCGTTTTCCCTTTGCGAGCGTTCCGTTTCGTTCGCTTCTCTCTCCCTCTCGTTACTTTGGGAAGCCATCTCTCCTCCATTTTCCAATTCAAAGACGGGGTGGTATCTTCTCGCATTCGAGCCTTCTCTTTCGTTACTCTCCCTCTCGTTCCTCTCTTCTATTCGTTCTCTCCTCCTCCTCCTCCTCCTCCGCGTATCCTTCCTGTGAATGGACCTCGCCTCGGGGTCCTCGAAGACATATTCCGTGAAGGATTGCTTCTCCGACTCGTAACTGATAACCACTACCTCAAATTCGTTCATCAAACTCTCAACAAACTCTCAACAAACTCTCAACAAACTCTCAACAAACTCTCAACAAACTCTCAACAAACTCTCAACAAACTCTCAACAAACTCTCAACAAACTCTCAACAAACTCTCAACAAACTCGCTCTTAAAAGTGTCAATATTTAGGATACTGAATTTTTCAACCTCGAAAGACGACGGTGAAGAAACCGTCTTTCCCCGATAGAGATTTGGCTCAAACTGAATAGAGCGTAGTGTAATCATCTTCGAAAAGGCATAAGGAAGGAAGCCATTTAGTCGAAGCCTAGTGGAAGAATTTTCTATTTTTCATTCTTAGATTAACAACTCCCCGCGACACTACTACAGCTTAGGATAAAAATACCGAATTACTAACGATACAGGTGGCGACAAAATCTGAAATATTCAGTAAGAAATATAGCTTTAGTCGTAAACTATTAGGTCCTATTAATTCCAGATTTTGTGGCCACTTTGCATCGTTCACGCAGTAATCAAGGATACTATTCTACACTCTCGATTCAAAATAAAATAATCGTATAAAAATTTATCTACAACGATGCAAATATACGAACACATATATATAAATAAATTAATAGAGACGTAGCTAATAGTGAAGCCTAAAAAATGCTGTCACATGCAGCAACACGATCAATTATCTGTACATGCAATTAAATACAGTGCATATTTGCGAAGAAAAACGTTCATGACAATTTGCTCCCTGATCACACCTCGCATTAAAAGAAGGGTCACTTTATTCCCTTACGTATCTCCAAAATTCATCTAAATTAACGTAGTGAATAATATCACCTATATCATAATGCTAACTAATAAGGTTTAAAAGTTAATTTAGTTAAAAGTCAATTCTCCCATTTTCTAATTTAACTTTTATAAATAAAAAATTACGATTCTGGGAAACTGGAAATAATTATTTTTCTCGATTCATTGAAGTACTACAGGTGATTTACACGACGCATTATTATTATTAAATCTGCGCAAACCTAGTGGTCTATAATGGGCTGAAGCAAGAACTACAGGGTGAGCGAAAAGTCCCTATGCACCCGCAAGAAGTGTAGTGAACCTGTACCTGCACTGTGTTGGAAGTGAACAGGTGCACAGGGACTTTTCGTTCACCCTGTATTACCAAATATGAGTAGATATTGGAACTACTGATTTAAACTTCAGGTATTACGATAGTGAACACCCAATTTAATTTAATTTATTTTGTGCTATGCCTTTTACAGAAATTTGGATAAATAACTCTTTCATCATGCCTCAAAGTAAAGTTTAAACAGCACTGCAAGGATCATCAAAGAGTTCTGGACTAGGCCTAGATTTTTTATGTACGGCGAGTTCCCAATCGTGGGGAACACTGTCGTAGCGTAATCCAGACTTTCGTAAGCGACTGTACAATGTAAGTGAAACTAATAAATGTATCGAGGTACCCCAAGGTAACAAATGTCGGGTAATTTTAAAAAAATAAACTAAAAAATAATCTTCAAACTATTGATAAACTATAGAAATAAATATTTAAATAAACCTCCACCATTTTCTAATTCATTCAAATGAAAATGCAACTGAAAAAAAGATATCGTGCCTTAAAATCAAGGTTTTTAATCGTTTTATGTAAGGACGATTCACTTACACGAGAATTTAAGTCTCACCTGTGAGACGGAGCTATGAGAGGTGCTTGGTATTCGCCCATTACTGTGGGCTGTGGTGGTGATACTACTACTATTAACACTACTAGAAGGTGTGGCTGAGTGCTGGTTTCTTCTCTGTATGTTTTCAATCTGTCGAAGCAAAGCAATTCATTCATTTGCAAGCAGAGTGGATTTAACTAATCTTCATACAAAGAATCAAAGAGCGAAGCGAGTAATCATATGCTTTCTGCCTTGCTTTCTTAAGTCCCAGTTTCCGAGCTGGGGGGGGGGGGGGGACAAACCTTAAACACGTTCCTTCGTTTATACCAGTTAACCAGAAATAATTGTGTAATCTTTGAAACGACTTGAAATAGTTTTAAATATACTAGTTGGGGGGGGGGGGGGAAACAAATAAATAATAGTCGGGTGAGAGTATCAAAACCACCGAGTAAAGTTGTGAAAAGTAAGTTTGGTTTCATTTTTAAAATTTTTCAGTGAATCAGGACCGGCTTTTAAATGGTCGAAGGAGTGAGAGAGAGAATCGATTTTCTCTCTTGAAAACAGAGCGCGTTTCTTTTAAAACATTTGCTTCAAATACGCTATACTGTACTGTAAAATGGTTTAATCATTTCACTTTTTACAATTCACAGTTGTGGCAAAGAGAAAACGAAAGTTCAAGGGAGCAAAATCTATGGAAGAAATACTGAAAATTATGGAACTCTGCAAGAGCACGTAACTGGTTCAAGAAAATGTGACACACTGGAATCAAAGTGTATTGCTTTCCTTTTTACAGACGTACGTTACTAAAATCTCATTTCCCAACGAATTGGAGTGACCAAGCCCGACACAAAATACAGGTAATGAAGAGTAGAAAAGGTAGAAACTAAAGCATACACATTTGGGTGGTCCAAAATATAGATGAATTATTATTATTTTTTTTTTTAAATTTTTCTATTCCCACCCATTCATTTTGTTCCACTACTAAAAAAAAAATCATTTACACCAAAAATGACCGGAATATAAACATATTTAGAGGTTGCGAATTGAAACTCAATTTTTGAAGAATAGGCATTTTATTTTTGCCAAAAAACAAATGAAACAAAACTGCAACCATATAAAGAAAAATTCAAAACACTTTAAATGTTGGACTTTTTGCATGTTGGGATTTAATTAAAGATAGAGTTAAAGATAGAGTTTGTCGTAACCAATATAATATAAAAAAAAAATTATGGCTTTATGGGTTTACATTACACAGTACACATATGTACACACATTGTACAGTATATAAAACGAATTTAAGAAATTAATACACTACACTAAGAGAGATGGGACACGTACCACCACGATGATAGCTGGGCAAATACTGAAAGTGCTATTTTTAGAAATTATTTCGCAACCCCTTATCCTATTTCAATTGAGCTATAATTTTGCACATCGTAATATTTACCATACAGGAACAATATGCGAGGGTGGGAGAAAATTTCAAAACTTTAGTTTTTTTGGGCCACCCTGTCACACATCCATCCATTCACACGGGCGTCGTGATGGACCAGCGGCCGCAACATGGTAAAATTCTACACCCGCGGCGCTTCATACGCTATGTGTGGTTGTGCTTCGTAGCCTTATCAAAAATAAGTGTCCCGAACTTGCATAGGAGGTCCGGTGCTAGTGTCTCCGAGCAATTGATACAATGAGCAAACCAACATCCTTTTAACAAACCACCCCCATTGCAATCTACTGGTAGCCACTTCTCGCGCATCACCCAAATCAAGTCCACGCTTCCTCACGCAATCATTCACGATGACCATCCATCTTCTCGGCCTTCCCCTCCTCCTACCTTTGCAAACATTCTTACGCACTCTTCTCAACTTTGTCGTGTTCCATTTCTTCAACATTCAAACCACCTTACAGTAAGTTATAACAACACACACACACACACACCTCAATTTTCACTTATTTCTGAGTAAATATTTCATCTTTCCAGAATTACACGACTTCCTTCTCCATCAATCCGACGCACGCCACACATCAGATTATCCATCTCAACCTTTTTCCCCTTGCCTTCTCTCTTTCATGCCATGCCAGTGTTTCACACCCAGACAGAAGCGTCTGTATGAACTCGCCTTCATGTAAACATCTCGCATCATCTGATCTCTATCCAATCTCCGCTTTCTCACAACCACTTTCAGTATACCACTCTTTTCTTCCCTAATTTACTCCACTATTAATTTCATCCGCATTCGCACCTCTTTTGTTCAATACATATCCCATATACAGTATTTAAAAGGATTCTACCAACTCGAGCATTTCACTATTCACCATCGCGTGACCGTCCGAATTTCGCCCTCTCCAATCACTAACTTGCTCTTACCCAAATTCTCTCTCCACAATCTTCCCACACACCGCCACAAAACTCTTAACTACCACTTGCATATCACACCCTCTTAGCAAGTAGTACAGCATCATCCGCGTACAACAGATTCGACAGACCCCATCTATTCCCATCATGCGCCAGATTCATTCCTCTTTCTAACATTTGCACTTTACCTCTCTCACGACTCCATCCATAAACACTGGACAGCCAAGGAAACATCACACATTCTTGGCTCACAACATAAACCATTCACTGTTCTTTGTTTCCTCACACACGGACTACTTCCATCACAACTGTTCATCGCATTCATGAGTCTACCGCCAACCCAATTTGTATCAAGACCTGCCACAGTGCTTCTCTAATCACTATCATACGCTTTTTCAAACTCCATAAACATCATGTATATATCTTGCAATCCCTTTCATACGCTTTCTCAATCATTTGTCTCACTGTGAACACAATCTACAGTCTCTTCCACCTCCGAAACCTCCTTGCTTATCACTCACCAAACATCCTTTAATACTACGAAATCTTTCACAATCGTACTATACACCTTCCCCTCAACACTCGACAGACTTATACCTCTTAATTTTTTACATACATTCCTTTCATCTTTCATTTTGTACAATGGAACAATTATTACTTTCTTCCAGTCTTCAGGCACAATTCCATTTGTCCACGCACTTTAGCATATGCACCATAACCACTCTAACCCTTTCAATCCCCCAGTTCAATCTGTTCAATCCAGACAGTATTCATTAGAGTCCATAGAGCCCTAATTACTAACCTAACCAACCTAGCTTAATCTAATCTAATTTAACATATTACCAAGCTGTATCTTTTACTCAATTCATCATTCTTATTATACTCATCCGCCACCACTAACTTTTCCCCTTCATTCCGGTCCATTTCCACCTCACTTTACATAGGACTATCACGAGTTCAAAGAGGTCCCCCATTCTTACAGCCGCTCGTTACTAATTCAGTAAATTCGAGAATGAGAAACTTCTATTGAACTTCTCACCACGTATATTACTCATCCTGTACCAAGTACACTTACGTACTCTCTCTCGTACGTTCAAAAAAGGAATTAGTTACACAGCTCTCTCATTGCATAGCTTTCCTTCTACACTTTCTTTTAATTGGTCAAATTATTTTGCAATCATGAACTTTTCCTAAATTTTTAATCTTAATTTTTTCCTACAGATTTCCTCAGCGAACTCTTTCTCCGCTTTAATCAGGTCATAGTTTGCCAATAAAGAATATCACTACTAGCCTAAAGATTAAACTTAAATGAGTGACAATGTCCTTTGCTCCGAGTACTGCTCGATTTACAGTATAAAATTACTTATTAATAATAGACTTCATAAACTATAATTGCGTCCCAATTCAAATTCAAACCAATTATAGATTACCACGTGTTAAAGATGACTATTGTTCACAGATATCCAAGAAAATAAATCTCAACCGATTCTTCACTGCCGATGTATATTAATGGGTTATACTGGTATACAGTTAACTATCATATGATGCCAGCAACGGTATATTTCAGTATACAGGTGGTGATTATACAGAAGCAACTACAAAATCAAACGTGTTACTCAAGAAAGAAGGCGAATGAAGCGCCATGAAGGATATTTATTGATTTTAGAAATGTTCAAACTGCAGATCATGAAGTTGTTTATTATAAGATGTCAATTCTTACAGAAACATGGACATTGCCTGACTTTTTAGTAAAGACGCCAACGCATCACTCGCGAAATATTCGCTAATTCCTCAATAGTCCGTCACCATAATAGTATACAGACATGAAGCCTTCAGAAAGCTACGAGGCCGAGACCTTTTGAGGGAGGTCTCATGAGACCTTAAGTCCTTAACACAATATATCTCGATAATAACTGTGCTACGTACGTGCTGAGGGGGAACCTATCATATTTTATGTATCTGAAACTGATATTAGCTCGGGGAATCTTTCCTCAAACAATTAGAGTTAAATAAATAGCATAAATT
Organism: Bathynomus jamesi; assembly: GCA_023014485.1. Classification (NCBI taxonomy): domain Eukaryota; kingdom Metazoa; phylum Arthropoda; class Malacostraca; order Isopoda; family Cirolanidae; genus Bathynomus; species Bathynomus jamesi. The sequence goes on along the minus strand of JAJOZX010001907.1, from coordinate 19,407 downwards.
GAAAAGTACACGACAAAAAATCAGAATTACCAAAGGACTCGCAAGGCCTTTCCACTTTTCAGCGTGCTTCGAGGCCAAGGCCAAGGCCAATTTTAAAGTCCGAGACCGAGGTTGAGGCCTGTAAAACATACCCGAGGCCGGCCTCGAGGCCGGCCTCGAGGCCCCATGTCTGATAGATTAAAATTTTGTGGGTTACACTAACAAAGAGGGAACACTCAAAAGGAGTGTGCCAACATTACTACCAAAATGTTACGCAATACCGATAGTAGTTTTGGCGATTGAACTGACATACTCAATGAACGGCTTCATGGTCTGGTCTCAACAATTTATAAATTAATAAATTTCCCACAAGGGACCGGAATTTTGATTCACCCTCTAGAAAAATGATTTCTTCTCTTTTCATCTGAGACTTGAAAATACGTGTAGGAGCAACAGTTTACAAATTGGGTTGAAAAAGCATCTAATAAAAAGAAATGTTAAAAGCTTTTAAGCGACAGATGGCGCCACTAAACTCTCCTATGAGAGGATTGTCGTTCGGATTCCGTTACTATTGGCGCGTGGAAGGGTCTACAGTGTGTTTCTTAAAAGCATTCTCAGGACCAAATGTGGTTAAAAGGCAATTTTTTTCAATCCTATTCACAAATATGGGCACGGAACAAGCAATCAATCCCTTCCCGATATAGTTTGAAGAAATCCTCTGTGTTGTCTTTCAGTCTCCAATTTTGGTCCTGAGAACAAGCGCTGCTGCTGCTGCTGCTGCTACGACACCTACTGAGCGCACGCTCTCTTCGCTCACCTCTGCTGATAACTGATCGAAATTAGGCCTGGAAAGCTCCTCTCTTCTGTCTTCTTCTTTTTCTTCTTCCTCGTCCTCGTCCTCCTCTTCTCCTCCTCCTCCTCCTCCTCCTCTTCTTCTTCTTCTTCTTCTTCCTCCTCCCTTCCCTCCCTCACACTACTCTCCCCATCTCCCTCCTCCTCCTCTTCTTCTTCTGACGCTTCTTTCTCCCTTCCCTCACTTCCATCCTCCTCCTCTTCTTTATCTTCCTCTTCGATATTTTCGTACGCATTTTCTTCATCTTCGTTGTAATGAAGGTATGAGAGCTAAATGTCAGCCATTGAAGTGTAAAAAGAAAAAGGTAAATAAAACAAACGCCCCAAAAACAATCCTTTTACGTTTTTTCACTTTTAAAAATAACTACAGACACAAATACTTCATGATCACGCTGCAACACCGCCTCCCATTAAATCAGTGAGGATAAGCGACATTGGGTCTCTTCTGTAGTTGGACGAGTAACCGTTCTCCGCATTCAGATGTAGCGACCCGTAGATTTGGTTCGGATGCCACGCGAAGCTGTAACTCTGTCATATGACACTGGCTGTTACCAACGTTAAATAACTCCAAACATTACTGGGACTATATACAAATACATCACTTGAAAAATCATCTCCCAAATTCACTGAAAAAGCACACAAGAAAAATGTTACTCGGTTTTCTGTTCGTAGCTAAGATCACAGTTTCGTGTGAGCAAATTATATATTATTTATATATACAGTATAATATATATATATATATATATATATATATATATATTTATATTTTATATATATATAATATATATATATATATATATATATATATATATATATAAGAAGCAAAGAACTATAGACCAGTGTCCTTGACGTCCCACCTCACCAAAGTATTTGAAAAAATAGTCAGAGAAAATCTATGACTTCTTTGAGACATTGGAAAGGTTCAACGAAAATCAGCACAGATTCCAATCAGGAACATCATACCTATCACAACTTATACAGCATTATAATGTCCTAGATGCACTTGAAGGCAATGAAAACTATGATGTCATATACACGGATTTTGCTAAAGCTTTCGACAAATACGATCATGGTATAATAGCACATAAAATGAAACATATGGGAATAAGAGGCAAAGTGGGAAAATGGATCTACAACTTCCTCGGAAAACGACTACAGGTCGTCAAAATTCAAGGTGTATCCATCAGAATCAGAAGTACGCAGCTCGGTACCACAAGGTAGTGCTGGCCCCATTCCTGTTCATTATCACGCCAACAGACATAGACAGTGGAGTAAACGGCAGCAGTATAGTAACATCATTTGCTGACAAAACAAAGATCAGCAGAAAAATCAGCGATGCAAACGAAGTGGAGGCCTTGCAGAGGGACACAAACAAAATATACAAATGGTCAGAAGACAACAATACGACATTTAACACTGAGAAATTTCAGCTCTTGAGATATGGTAGAAATGAGGAACTCAAAACTGCATATTATGCCCCAGATAGACAAGAAATTCAGAGAAGCACGAAAGCTGTCGACTTGGGAGTAATAATGACCGATGATGCCAAATTCGAGACAAAATCAGAGAGCAATAAACAAAGCAAAAAGAATCGCGGGACAGGTACTAAGAACGTTCAAAAGGAGGGACAAGACAGTAATGATTCCCCTGCTGAGAACACTAATCATACCAAAGCTTGAACACTGATCAGTTTTGACGTCCCTGTATAAAAAGGAAAAAATTAATAAACAAAGAAACGCACACACATTTCACAGCAGATTGATGGCTGCAAAGAACTCAACCACTGGGAAAGACTACGTACACTAAATCTGTACTCCCTGGAAAGAAGGGGAGAGAGAGGGGTATACTATTATTACTATAATCTACATATGGAAAATTATCGAAAAACTGGTACCAAACTTCAAACTAAACCCAATTACCATCCAAACAACACTGGAAAATAGGAAAGGCAGAATGTGTAGTGTTCCCAAATTAAAGGCCCGCCAAGGGACTTCCAACTCTGAAGGAAAATAGCTTGGTTGTCAGGGGGCCAAGAATTTTTAACCAGCTTCCAAAGGACCTCAGAAACGATACAGGGATCAAAGTTGAAATCTTCAAAAGAAGACTAGATGCCTGGCTCAGGATGGTACCAGATGAGCCGGGTATACCTGGCTATGTACGTAGACAGAGCAAGAGAGCAACTCACTCCTCCACCAAGCCAGGACTAGAGGCGGGGCCACCAGCTTGACCGTGTGAAGAAAGACCGACGCACGGAAGCCTAACAAGGTTATATATAATATATATACAGGGTGTCCCAGAATTAACTATCTATTTCAATGAAATCGGACAAATTTTTTAAAAACACTTTTATTTATGTTTATCATGTTTAATATGTGTTAAAAATGTATAAATTTCTAAATTTTTTTCATAATTTTATTTTCATAATTTTTTCATTATCTGGTCCAATCAAAGACCGTCTGAAGTCATAGAATGGCAGAGAGTAGTGATGTAGGTCACATCCGCATCCGCGGAACATCCGCACATTTTCTCGCATCCGCATCTGCATCCGCACTTTGGACTGCGGATGTCGTGCGGATGTGGACCGTTGAGATAAAACGTCATTAATAAGCGGAAATTATCAAATTCTACTATAATAATAGAACTAGTTCATTGTGCGCAAAAGTGATGCAAGCGACAAGACGAGAGGCTGTTCTTGTATGAAGTTACTCTCTTGCAACCTACTTAGATCCACGTTACAAAGCTAAGTTATTTTCACCTAGTACATTAGAACGAGTTAAATCATCACTTGGCAAAGCAGTTGAAGAGCTTCAATCTCTTGAATCTGTCGCTTCGCCACCCACCAAAAGAATAAAAGTTTCAGTGACAGAACCAACACCTTCAACAAGCAAATCTATCACAGAATCTCTCTCTCAGTTTCTTGAGTCAAGCAGCGATGACGAGACCTACGCGATGTCAAAAGATGTAGTAAAAATGATCGAGAGCTATCACCAAGAAAAACGCCTGGCTGCATGTGACAATCCTATTAGTTGGTGGAAAAACGCAGAATATCTATCCATACTTGAGTAAACTTGCAAGGAAACATTTAGCACGTCCTCCAACAAGCGTACCAAGCGAGAGATTATTTAGCAGTGCTGGATTAATATATGACGAAAAGAGAAACAGACTGGCAGCAGAAAAGGCAGAAAAATTAATGTTCCTTAAGCATAACCTTCCTATAATTAAGTTTGAATATTAAACGATGAACATCTTAGTTTACTTTATTTTAATTACTCATTTATAAATATGCCTAATAAAACTTTAAACTTAATATAAATAGTTATCAAGCTAATTAAAGATCTCTTTCTATAAGGGTGGAGGTTGGGGAAAGAGGTCGGGTAACACAATTATGGTTTCTAATTGTGGCTGAAACTCAACAAAATATAACGAATTAATTTGCAGATGAATTCACTAATTGATTTCTATATTAGTTAGATGCTTGCTATTATTTTATATATTCAGGGAAAAGTACAGCAATTATTGTACAATTAATCAATTATACTACATTATAGCTACAGCTCTCTCTATATAATAACTTATTATATACGTTAAACACAACAAATCTCGAATATATCCTAAAAAATAACGAAAATGTAGACATCCGCATCCGCGGATGTTGAAATCAAACATCCGCATCCGCGGATGTGAAAAAAATGACATCCGCTACATCACTGGCAGAGAGAGACTCCAAAAGTTAACTTGTGGCTTGGAATGACCAAATCCAAAATTTATGGTGCTCCATCTTGTTGAAACACAACATTATCAAGAATGCCATAATCAAGAAGCTGTGGTTCGAGAAACTGCTGAAGCATATCAAGGTAGACGGTACCTGTTACAGTTGCCTCCGCAAAGAAGAATGGGCCATAAATTTTGGATTTGGTCATTCCAAGCCACAGGTTAACTTTTGGAGAGTCTCTTTGCCATTCTATGACTTCAGACGGTCTTACATTGGACCAGATAATGAAAAAATTATGAAAATAAAATTATGAACAAAATTTAGAAATTTATACATTTTTAACACATATTAAACATGATAAACATAAATAAAAGTGTGTTTTTAAAAAATTTGTCCGATTTCATTGAAGTAGATAGTTAATTCTGGGACACCCTGTATATATATATATATATATATATATATACTGTGTATATATACTTGTACCTCGTGAGGAATGGACACATTGTTTCTCTCTCTATATTAACACCCAAATAAAAAGGGAATAAACTTCTCGGGGGTTGATTTTGTTTACACCCAAGTGTATAAAGTATCAGTGAATCCGTGCATATAAATTATAAAATGAAATTCATTAAATTTAAAAAAGTGCAATACAGTTTAAATAAATTATCACCAGTTATCACCAGTATATATCATTTAAATCATAATACGGTTGGCATTCGAGAAAAGTTTGAAACAAAGCAGGAAAAAGGTCATAAAAAGCAAAGGTCAGAAAACCCTCGTGACCATCGAAAGGAAAGAAGAGAGAAAGGGAAAAAAAATGTGTGTATCTTTTTACACTAATTAATGAATAGAATGACCATGGATCCAAATTCTCACTTAATCTGCAATTTGTGCAATTTGGAAACAACTGAAAATGCAGGAATCAGGTGTGATTTCTGTCAAGTGACTATATCTGCATCAATTGGGATGATAGGAAAATATCCCTCGTCTCGAACGCTAAACAAATCGCGGGGGTCAAATTTCTGTGTTACCCATGTACACAGACAGTAAACTCTTTTTGCGATATTTAAAGAAATGGAAAAAGCGAATAAGAGCATCGCAGAAAAGGAGGGAATAATGGGGAAACAAGAGTCCCAAAATGTCCCAATGTAGCAATGGGTGGATGAGAGAAACAAATAAAAATATAACATGGAATGAAGACATAAGAAAGAAAAGAAATTAGTAAAATTTGCGATATAGTAAAACCACCCAACGAGGAAAATGATAAAAAGATAAAAACTAAAAACGTAGGATATAAACAACCGACAAATACTGAAAACGTAAAAAGTGACAAGGATAATAGTAAAAACAGTAAGAATAATAAAAATGATAAGACCAAAATTAAAAACAGAAAATAATCACATGGCAAGAAATAGAAGTGTAGAAAATACAGTCTGTAAATACTATGCAAAAGGGCACTGCAGATATCGGGATGGGCAATGCATCTATGCACATCCCACATTATGTACCTGGCTGGCTAAGAACAATCCCCGATGAGCTGAGCATACTGGCTACGTGAGGTGGAGAGCACGAGAAAAACTCAATACTTCACCATGAGGAATCATTGTATGGAACATTTGAAATATTATATATATATATACAGGGTGATTCAGAAGTCAGGTTACATAGGGCTTTTCTGTTTCTTTGCAGGTAAATGAGTTACGAGATGTTATCGAAGGAGGAGCGCATTGACGTGATATTCCTAGCTGGCTGCACAAGTGCAGTGCCCTTAACGGTGGCCATATCGAACATGTGATATGACTATTTCCCTATGTAACCTAACTTTTGAATCACCATATATATATAGGGGCACATACTTTTCCGAGTCCGAATTTCACTCTGCCTAATATGTGTTTTTATGTAAAATTTAATTCTAAGAGGGGTTTCTTTTCTGCAGCTTTTCCCAAAAATCGCGTTATGTTCAAAATTGCGGTTTTCTGTTCTATGTTGAAATACCGAATATTCAATTGAACACAACCTCATATTTTTAACCCTTTGTCGTAATTTGCTGCCATTTAAACACATTAACTTTGCTTAACTCTTACACAGGTTTAATACATACATACATACATACGAAAAAAAACTACTCTATTTGAATCCGGCAGATGCAGTTGCCACTGGCTTCCTGAACAACCTCATCAAGGCCAGTCATCTTTCCAAAGACAAGGCTTACTTTGGCCATAGATGACACGAAAGTCTGGAGGGCTAAGGAGGAAGTAATGGCCTCATCAGCTGAAGCTCTCATGCAGAGGTCAGAGGAGGAGGAGATCTCTGGGATATTCTTTGATAGCAAGCAGGATAGGAACACAAAGGTGTTGAAATATGACGAAGTGACGGAGATTTCATCCTGGCAAAGTGATTGAGGAGCATTACACTATCGCGTGGGAGCCTCAAGGAAAATACTTCTTCCATTTCACTCCCGAGGAACCTGAGGAAGGAGAAAAGCCTGCTCATAAGATCGCTCAGGGCCTGCATGAGTGGCTTCTGGATCACGGAGCTGACGAGAGCCTTGTAATGATTGGAGGAGAGACCACCAACATGAGGTGGTCTGGAGGCACCATAGCCCTATTGGAGAAGATGCTGGGTCGCAAGTGCCACTGAATGATCTGTCAGCTCCATGTGAATGAGCTCCCCCTGAGGCACTTAATCATCGAGCTGGACGGCCCTGTAACTCTCCGGTCAGGCTTCAGTGGGGCTATTGGAAAACTTCTTGAGAAAGTGAATGAACTTAACTTCAACTTCAAACCAGTGGAAGGAACTGAAGATATCATAGAACTGCCAGTAGAGATAGTCAAATATCTCTCCACAGACCAGCACAACTGCTATCTTCTGATCAAAGCCATCAAGTCTGGAAGTCTCAGTCCACAGTTGGCTGGTCTCAAGTGCAGACCTCTGAACCAATCCAGGTGGCTCACTACTGCACAGGCCATCTTGCTGCTGTGGAAGAGGGAGCACGGACTGAAGGGGGAAGTGTTGAGGAGGCTCGAGGTCCTCATGAAGTTTTGCCTTAACTTCTACTTCAAAATGTACTACATCAAAGTGAAGCACCACCTCAAATTTGGTCCTGCACACGTTTTTACAAGCCTGAGGCTGCTGAGGAACCAGACTACCAAAGTCAAGATCATCATCTCTGCTGCAGTGATAAGAGGAGCTTACCACGCACATCCTGGCTTCATTCCTGTGCAGTGAGGATGAGCATCAGAGAGCTTTTGCTGTGAGCCAGATGTAGTGATGTCTAAATTAAGAATATTAATTTTTGTTTAATAAAGATTATAATGTTTAATAATAAATGTAATTACGATAAATTAGTAATGTCTAAATTAAGATATATGATGGTTCGTTTATTAAAATTATTAAATATGAATGGGCAATACAAGGAGTCAGCCCACGAAGGCTGGGTTTCAAAAAATACCCTCCAGTCATCCAGGCAGGCATGGGCCAGTAGGGTGCTTTGTTGTGTTAGAAAGGTAATTGAAAATGTAGGCTATTCTTTTGGTGTGTCTCAGCTTAATATTAAATTTTACCCCTCGCATTCCCCCATTTAACTAAATCAATTTTGGCTGAGTAAAGTATTAAAAAGTGTAATTAGAGTATACTTTAACCTCCCCCTTCCCCGTAACAGTTTCCAAATTCGACCATGCTACCAATATTTATAAAGCAACAGCGAAATGTGTGTAAAGGAAATGGTAAAAGTGAAATGGAATAAAGAGTAGAAAGTAAAGTAAACAAGAAATTATAATAATGAATAAAAACTTGATTACTACACAGATAGAGAAGATCAGAGAAGGAAGACACTTTGGTGATACGACAGTGAGGCCCCATAAAAATCCCAAAGTCAATCTGCAAGCCACTTCACCTGAGGATCTCATCAACTGGGAATCAGAGAATATTTACGAGCCTATTTTCACCTGCAAGATGACCTTGCCTGAGCTTGAGGATCTCAGGAAAACTCCACTCAAAGTAGATGCTTTCTCTGTTCATACTCAGTCCTGTGAGAGAGCTGTACAGGAAGTCTCAACTGCTTCCCAACCTGTGTACAGTCACGAGAGGAGAGATGGGTGGATGAGAGCCAGGATAGACCATCGAGAAATGCTCTGTGTTCAGATCGAAGCAGGACATACTTAAGAGCTTTTCAGGTTCGAGTGGCTGATGAAGAGGCTGAAGCCATCATTAATGCTCATAAGAGTGAAAGTCCTCATAAGATCATAATATAAGATCTTATGAGGCCACGCTTTTCAGCGATCCAGGAAGAACAGGCGTATAAACCTACACGTGGAGGTGGCAAGTCTCCCGCTACTCGATCAGAGTAGAGCTGGTGAGCGCCTATTCTTTGAAGAAAAACTTAAATTCTTAAGTTTTACGTGAAATCTAAATATTTTTTCAGCACCCAGAGGTGTTGAAACACGCAAAAAAGCAAGGATGTCAGAAAAGCAGCTTTTAGACTAAATCATATGCAGAACAGCTGCGCGCTTTGGTTTGGGTGCCCTGAGGATGCATTAGGCAGCCTTCAAATCAGAAAATCGCGATTTTGACCATGAAAATGAGATTTTTCGGAAAAGTTGCAAATAATAAACCCATCTTAGAATTAATTTTTACATAAGAATACATATTAGCCACTTTGTTTTTCCAAAATTTCAACCCTGAACCCAGAGTATGATATGCCCTATAGGGGCATTCTAGGACAGATCACCCCAAAATTAAAAAATTTACCACCACTCCAACCCAGATTTTAATGAAAATTGACATACGGGGTTCTTCCAGGTGCTGATTTCATTGGTTCAAATAAAAAAGTTCTATGACCCCATAGTTTTTGAGATATGGGGCCCACTTTACTACCTAACTTTAATGGGTAATAACTCCCTATAAAACTATACATTTTTAGAATCAGCATGAAGAGATCTATTAAATGATACCACATTCAAATGTGTAGAACAATAATGAAAATTCCACCCCCTTTTCTATTTTTGACCCCCACCCCGACTAGACAATGAAATAAAAATTTTCATTTATTAAACTTCCATTAATTGTTAAAAGATACAAACAATAAAAAATGTGGGTATCAAGTTCCAAGATATTTTAAAAATTATTGAAAAAATATGTACATTGACATTTGTACATTGAAATTTTGACATTTTTATGCAGACTAAAATAGAGAACAACAAATTATGTATTTACATCCTATGTATAACTCATATTCACGCACTCTCTCAAATGTTTGTTAATTATGCTTATTTTTATTACAGATGTGCTTATTTTGGGTCAAATCATATCTTATTTTTGAGATTTACAATCATGTATTTTTAGTAATGAAAAATGGTTAGATAGTGATGATCCTTTACAAAAACATAAGAAAAAGATACACAAGGATATAAGAACCATCAGCCAATCACTTCATGATTGATGTAAATGGAAACTACAAAGGAATACTGTACTATGTAGCAACTGTAGAAAATTATTGACCCAGAGACCAGAGTTGCTATCAACATCACAAAGTGAAGAGTCTGATCACAATCAGTCTTCTGAGAATGTTATTTCAGAAAATGATGAATATGATCCAAGTATATCAAGTAATGCCAAAGAGGAGGTTTCTCAAGTTCTAGAAAGTCTTGCTGTGACTCCAGTGAAGAAGCATAAGTATTTAATGATAGGTACTTTATATTCTTAATTTTTTATTTATATTATTTATTTATAATGCATTTACTTTCAAGACAGTTTTTCAGCAGTTGCTGAAAAACTTAATGAAATTAATATGTTTACATATTAATTATTGTCCAGAATATCAAATGGAGTTAAATACTTATTAATTAAAAAATTTCAGATGGTTTGGGTTCGTCAAGAAAAGAAGCAAAAGCTATTCAAACAATAGAAAAAGCACGGCATTCTTTAAAACGAAAGCTAGAAACAAGTTTAGAAATTGAGATCCCAAGCCCATCAAAACCTACAAAGTTGGATCATGAAACTCAAAGGTATGAATTTTAAAATGATACGCTATTATTAAGTAGGAATATACCTAAACTAAAACTGAGGCATAAAAACAAAATGTAGGTATTCACCTTTGATAGTAGAAACTAGAAGCACAACTCCCTAAAGATTAGAGATCAATGGGCCCATTAAATCATTTGGAATTCATTTGGTCACAAAATAATTTTTGGTTTAATTTGACTATCTCAAAAGAATGCTCATTTTGTTACACTTGAAATCAATATTATAATCCAAGAAATTTAATATGCACATGTAATGTTTTGTTTATAGCTATTATACATTCATGAATTTGTTTCAGGTCAATGATTCATTTCATGAATGAACTGGTTGAAGCTTTCCATTCTACTGACGGTTATGAGAGGAAACTCAAAATATTATATTGACTATCTCCATTTACCACATCAAAAACTATAAATCTATTTCAGACAACTGAATATTTAGTTACGAAAAGCAGAAATATAAAACAAAGACTGAGTTAGTCCTGAAATTGAACCCATGTCAAAACGAAAAGTAATAACTGAAGGTACTAAAGATTTTGTTCAGAAATTTTTCGAATCAGATGAAATTAGTCATTTGTGCCCAGGTACAAAAGACTGCCTGAGTATCAAAAATGAAAGTGGGTATAAAGAATCTGTGCAGAAAAGACTGCTGTTAATGAATCTGAAAGAAGCTTTTAGTCTCTACAAAAATAATCCAGATAGTCCCCAAATTGGCTTCTCTAGTTTTGCCAGCCTTCGCCCCAGACTGTGTTTTAGCTGTTTTTAGCTTTGGGTGTCAAAGGGTTGGAATACACAACTCTTATGGAGAAAGCAGTGTGTCATGTCAACAACAGGAATTGCATGATGCAAATATGTAATCTCTGTCCAAAAGAACAAGGTATTAAGAATTTTTTGCTCACTTTTCAAAGTGTTAACGATCCTGAATGTGAGGAAATAAAATATAAACAATGGGTTACTACAGATCGATGCAATATGGTTGAAAAAACAGAATCTGTAGATGATTTTATAAATTCATTAAGCACAAAAATTGTCAAATTGACACATCATCACTTTATAGCAAAGAATCAGAGTGCATTTCTAAAAAACTTGAAGAATAATTTAAATAGCCATACAGCTGTAGTTCTTGGTAACTTTTCAGAAAACTAGTCATTTGTAGTACAGGATGCAGCCCAAGGTTTTCATTGGGAAAATGCCCAATGCACAGTGCATCCCTTTGTGTTATATTATAAGGAACCAGAAAGTAATGAAACAAAGCATTCAAGTTATTGTTTATCATCTCCAAATACAAAACATAACACTACAATGGTTTACACTTTTTTAAATACACTCGTACCTATTATTAGAAAATCCCACCTTCATATCAAAAAATTACATTATTTTACTGACGGATGTGCAGGACAATATAAAAATTATTTCAACTAACATTTGTAAACATGAAGATTTTGGGCTAGAATGTGAGTGGCATTTCTTTGCCACAAGCCATGGTAAGAGCGCTTGTGATGGGATTGGGGGTACAGTGAAAAGATCTGTAGCCAGAGCGAGTATGCAGAGAACATTCGCAAATCAAATATTAACACCAGAAGACATGTTTGAATTTTGTTCAAACAATATAAGTGACAGCATAAATTTTTTTTTTTAATAAATTCTGAGTAAATTGAAGCTACGGAAAAATTTTTAAGTGACATATGAAAAAAGTATGTGGCTAACAGGAACACAAAAATTCCACAGATTTGTACCTATTAATGCAAATAAACATTTGAATAATCTTCTGATGAAGTTGGTGAGGTGAGGATTATAAGCAAAGCTTTTCTGGGTAAAGATAATGTTGAAGTTAATCCGCAAATAGGAGAATACATAGTTTGTACTTACAATGATCAGAAATGGCTGGGATTTGTACATTCCTATAATGAGGAATTTGATGACTTTGAGGTTAGCTTTTTGCACCCATCAGGATATAGTGTTTACTATTACTTTCCACAAATTAGAGATACATGCCACATATCAAGAGATAAAATTTTAGTTTATTAAGCACACCAACTTTAAAGCCAGGAACAATGCGTATTCAATATGTTTTCCCAGAAAATGAGTTGAAAAAACTTGTGTAATTATGAATCAACTTGATGTAATGTATGTGTTCAATTTGTATTCTTGCTGTTTATTTTCATCCATGTAAATATATCATTTGTAGTTCTCTATTTTAGTCTGCAGGCGTAAAAATGTCAAAATTTCACAATGTACATATTTTTTCAATAATTTTTAAAATATCTTGCAGCTTGATACCCACATTTTTTTTTTTATTGTTTATCTTTTAACAATTAATTGTATCAATTAACAATAAATGAAAATTTTTTGAGGGGATTTCACTGCCTAGCGGGGCTGGGGGTCAAAAATAAAAATAAAAAAAGGGGGGGAAATTTTCATTATTGTTCTACACATTTGAATGTGGTATCATTTAATAGATCTCTTCATGCTGATTCTAAAAATGTATAGTTCTATAGGTCTACGGTAAGATGTTTGCACCCAGAAGAACCCCCTATGTCAATTTTCATCAAAATCCGAGTTGGAGTGGTGACATGCATTGGGTGATCTCTCCTGGAATGCCCCTATATATACAGGGTGTTTGAAAACTTTCTGTACAAATTGTAATGGGGGATAGGCAACACCAAGACAAACCCTTTTCGTCTATAAGTTTATGTTCGCTGATGTCACCATTCGGCGCGAGAGGGCGCTGCTGCAATTGGCTGAAAGGTGAAGTGGGCTAGACTCGCGCTTGCCGCGGGCATTCTTAAATCGGACGTAGTACGCGTAACATGGAGCGCTTCACGACTGCTGAGATGGCTGCATGCATATGGTGTATGGGGCTGCCAATGGAAATGGAAGAGCTGCTGTGAGGTTGTACCGACAGCGCTTCCCAAACAGACGTGTGCCAAACCACCAAACGTTTGCGCATTTGCATCGGCAACTGCGAGAAACTGGAACATTCCATGCAAACATGCATGACACTGGTCGGGAGAGAAACGTGCGCACTCCTGACATCGAAGAAGAAATCCTATGGCGATTTGAGGACAATCCAAGTGCAAGCACACGAGTTGTTGCACGTATCCTCAGTGTGAACCATGACCTGGTCTGGAGAGTGTTGCACGAGCAGCAGTTACATCCTTTTCATCGTCAGAGAGTCCAGGCATTACAACCTCGGGATTACCCTCTTCGTGTGGAATTCACACGCTGGTTTCTGCAGCAGACAGCGGTGCAGCCTAATTTTCCGGCTTATGTGCTGTTCTCAGATGAGGCCTGTTTCACACGTGAGGGTGTGTTTAACATGCACAATTCTCACGTGTGGGAGCACGCAAATCCACATGATACACAGGTGCATGCTCATCAAGAACGGTTCACCGTCAATGTTTGGGCAGGTATCGTCCATGGCAAGTTGCTGCAGTTACATCCGTTTCATCGTCAGTGTGTCCAGGCATTACAACCTCAGGATTACCCTCTTCGTGTGGAATTCGCATGCTGGTTTCTGCAGCAGACAGTGGTGCAGCCTAATTTTCCGGCTTATGTGCTGTTCTCAGATGAGGCCTGTTTCACACGTGAGGGTGTGTTTAACATGCACAATTCTCACATGTGGGCGCACGCAAATCCACACGATACACGGGTGCATGCTCATCAAGAACGGTTCACCGTCAATGTTTGGGCGGGTACCATCCATGGCAAGTTGCTGCTCGTGCAACTCGAGCCAGACCAGGTCGTGGTTCACACAGAGGATACGTGCAACACCTCGCGTGCTTGCACTTGGATTGTCCTCAAATCGCCGTAGGATTTCTTCTTCCATGTCAGGAGTGCACACGTTTCTCTCCCGACCAGTGTCATGCATGTTTGCATGGAATGTTCCAGTTTCTCGCAGTCACCGATGCAAATGCGCAAACGTTTGGTGGTTTGGCACACGTCTGTTTGGGAAGCGCTGTCGGTACAACCTCACAGCAGCTCTTCCATTTCCATTGGCAGCCCCATACACCATATGCATGTCAGCCATCTCAGCAGTCGTGAAGCGCTCCATGTTACGCGTACTACGTCCAATTTAAGAATGCCCGCGGCAAACGCGAGTCTAGCCCACTTCACCTCTCAGCTAATTGCAGCGGCGCCCTCTCACGCTGAATGGTGACATCAGCGAACATACACTTATAGACGAAAAGGGTTTGTCTTGGTGTTGCCTATCCCCAATTACAATTTGTACAGAAAGTTTTCAAACACCCTGTATATATTAGGGTGGTTCACAAGCATAGGGAAAATTTAGCATCTGAGATTTCACTTCTGGGTCATTGTTGCTTTTGTTCCTACACTTAGTGTGAATAACTGTGTGAAGTATGGTTGGTCTACGGTGTCGTTAAGAGGTCACTCAATCATGCATGACGTGTCTCACTAATGACTGATTACTATAGTATGACTAAATTTGGCTTCTTTTGTAGGAATGTGTAGAAATGCCGCTGAAGCAATCAGAAACATGGTCTAGCAGTGAGGTGTGGTTACTAGGGAAGGCGGAGGAGAAGTTAACTTGGGCAGGACTACCTACCAAGCTTCAAGTCCTCCAGAAATTCATGTTCCACCATCTGGAGGAGAGGAAGACAGAATATAACAGTGTGGTGATGACCATTGAGGCTTTGATCCCATTTTGGACAAAAGCAAACATTCTAATGACAGATACCAGATACGCTGAGAAGAAGCTCCTGAAACTGTACGAGTAATACAAGGGGCTGAAGAAGAACCGCACAAAGAATTTCCCATCCTACAGAATGGAGGACATATTTCGCGGAGACCTTGATGATGTGTTCGATCTTTCACATCATGACACCCTCGAGACCATGATGAATGAGGAGGACAAGAACTTTCTTGTCACTCAGCTCGATAATCCCACTTCCTCCAGCTTTGGCCCGATTGACAAGAAAATGGCTGACCAACAAATGAGGAAGAGGATTCGGTGTGAGGCGGAGATGAACCGAGAGAAGGCCAAGTGCAAGGCGGATGCGAGATGGTCCCAGGGAGAACTGGAGGCTTCTAGTTCAAGCACATCAGAATCATCAGATTCAGATACTGTAGTTTTTAAGGAGTCAGTACGAAAATGTTCCACTCCTAAGCGATTGAAGTCTGTGATCACGCCTGACATTTCCTTAGCCTTGGATCACCACAACATCAGTGACAGGAAAGGAATAGCAGTGGTCGCAGCAACTATTAAATTGCTGGGTCACAACTTGGATGGTGTCAATCTCACGCAGCACCATTTGTCGCGTGAGACAATGTACATGTGAAGCGGTGTGCCGCAAAGATCAGGCCACTTTCAAGACCCATGAGCCCCTTCTCTTGCACTGGGATAGTAAGCTGCTTACAGATATCTCCCATGGGTTAGAGGTGGTGGACCGTGTGGCTATGCTTGTAACCGGTAACGGGGAAGAGAAACTCCTTGGAGTTCCAATGGTAGCTGCTGCAACTGGAGCATCTCAGGCTCAGGCGTGCCTGAAGCTTGTGGACAACTGGTCTTTGAGGGGCAATGTTCGAGGTCTTGTTTTTGATACAACTGCGTCCAACACGGGACTTCATGCTGGAGCTTGTACTCTCAATGAAAAGGAGTTGGGTATTGATCTGGTGTGGATCGTTTGCCGACACCACGTGGTAGAAGTCATCCTTGCTGCAGCCTTCAGTGCTTGTATCGGAACATCCAGTAGACCTGAAATTGGCCGCAGAGCAGAGGAAGGAAATGCTCTCCTACTACGAGGAGGCTGTCAAGAAGAAGAGCCAGCGGGATGACTATGATGAACTGATGCTTCTCTACCTCCTTTTCTTGGGAGGGAAGCTTGACGGTCCTGTGAGAATTCGAAGCCCTGGAGCCATGCACCATGCGCGATGGATGGCCAAGGCCATTTACACGCTCAAGGTGTTCCTATTCAGAGATCAATTCACCTTGCTTCAGACCGAGAAACGGAACATCGAGGAACTAAGCTGATTTATCACGCTCCTTTACAGCCTCTACTGGAACGAGGCCAGTGTTGCATACATGGCTCTATTGAATGACCTCACTTTCTTGCACCAGCTGAAAGCTCACCCACGAAAGATGAACGACACGGCATTTACAGCGATGAAGCACCATTTGTGGTTCATTTCTGAGCACTTAATCCCCTTGGCACTCTTTGATCCTCGAGTTCATGCATCCACGAAGGAGACAGGGCCGGATTAACCATTAAGCAAAATAAGCCCGTGCTTAGGGCATCAAGGGAAGGGGGGCACCACAGAAATTTTCCATTGTCGGATTTACCATGGATTTATTATACTATTATAATCGCAGCTTATAGCCTATAAGCTGTTGAAAACTGAA
Organism: Bathynomus jamesi; assembly: GCA_023014485.1. NCBI lineage: Eukaryota > Metazoa > Arthropoda > Malacostraca > Isopoda > Cirolanidae > Bathynomus > Bathynomus jamesi. The sequence continues at coordinate 2,483 of JAJOZX010001907.1, read as the reverse complement.
TTATATATATTCATATATAGTATTTATTTTTTTTCATTGTTTGAATTTGTAGTGAACAACAACCTTTTGAGAGAATAAATATATTTCGTGTATCACACACTTTACGCTTGCGTTATTATTTTGTTTATATCAAATCTTTGAGCGCCATATTAAAAATACATATAGATTAAATATTTTCGTGTGCTATAGTAATGTAAAAACAAGATTCAGTCATGCTGAACTTTATAAAATAATTGTAGAAGACAATATTGAGTGTGCCTTCCCAAATGTAGAAATTGCCTTCGTATATTTTAACATTAATGGTCACAAATTGCTCAGCTGAGCGTTCATTTTCTCAGTTGAAGTATATTAAAAATACCAACAGAACAACTATGCAACAAGGCAGGCTGGATGCCTTATCTCTACTAAGTATAGAAGCAGATGTGTTACGTAAGATTAGTTTGAGGATCTGATCAAACTTTGCAATTAAAAAAAGTAGGAGAAAACTTTTCAAATAAATGAAGTGGAAGTATACAAAAATAAACATTATTTTCCATCTTACTGTAAGTTTTGTTTCATTTCAAAAAATAAAATTTTATTTTATGGTTTATTTTTGTTTATATTTTGAATTACATATATATGGGGCACCAAAATCTTTTAAGTGCTTAGGGCCTCTAAAGGTCTTAATCCAGCCCTGGAAGGAGAGGATTGCTCACAACATCATAGCTGTTCCCGAATAAAGAAAAGGACTCAAGTGTGTGGACGGAAAAATGTTCTTGAGCAATCCCTTGGAATTCTATGCCACCAAACATTCAGCAATCTTCTTCAACCTTGTCATGCAGCACGGAAGTGAACAGGCGCAATCATTCCTGTCCAAGACACCAAATGATTGGAACACAGATCCAGCTTACCAAGGAATGAAGGAATGTGTAGAGAAGATGGCAGTGGTTAACGATTGCGCAGAAAGAGGAGTTGCACTCATTAAGGCTTTCAACAGTACAATCACGAAGGATGAAGCGCAAAAGCAGTACCTTCTCCGCGCAGTCGCTCAGCACCGCAAGGAATTCAAAGAGCCGACTAAAACTGGTCTCAAGAAGACCTAAAGATCAACTGTGTGCATTATTTGTTCTGCTGTTATAATTTCATAATATATTAATATATAAGCACACCGGACAAAAAATTAGTCACCCCTCTCAGAATGTACCTAATAACGTGTGACGGCGCCTCTGGCCTTGATAACCGCACGAATCCGGCGAGGCAGAGACTCTACGAGGTTGCATGTACTGAACATCGATTGCTGCCACTCGTTCATCAGCCGGTCCCGAAGTTCCGCCAGAGTCCTGCGCTTCACTTTCTGTTTCCAGCCTGAACACCACCTTCGACGCATTCAGGATTAAAGGCTTCATGGACCTGCGATGTACTCGTCGCTCCATCATTGGCGAACAAACAAAAACGGGACTCATCGACCAAATACACGTTTCCAATCTGCCGCAGTCCAGTTTTGTGCATCTGAGCCATTTATAACGTGCCAATTGTGACTTGCTGTTAACAGCGGCTCTTCCGTGGTACCCTGCTCCAGATGTCCATCGCATGCAGTTCTCGTCGCAATGTCCGTTCGGAAATTGGCCGCTGGAGAACCTCATTGGTTTCTTGGAGCAATTGTTCTCTGGTTTGAAAACGATTTGCAGTTACTAGACGAGAAACATGGCGGCGGCCCCTATTGTCGAGAATTTTTTCCGGCCACAGTTACGCCGTCGATTGTCAGTGATTGCGAACTACACCACTCTTTCTAAACTCACTGGACAGTACGCGTTACACACCAACAAATTGGGTACTTCAGACATTTTGTGTCTGTGGGCTCTGCCAAACACGATGGCTCCTTTTTGCACTGAGTAATGTCTGCCTCACAACCCATTTTGCAGACTATATCCAACACACTTTGCTCTTCACCACCTCACGAAACAGATCTGATCCTGTGTGCTACGTCACCGCTACTTGTCACTTACCAATGCTACATCAGCGCCCTCTGTGTGACCTTGAACTTCCTACTATCGGTGCTATTAGGGGTGACTAATTTTGTGTCCGGTGTGTCTTATATATATATAATATATATATATATATTATAATATATATATATATAATATATATATATATATATATATAATATATAATATATATAATATATATATATAAATATATATAATATATAATATATACAGGGTGGGCGGAAAGTAGCTCCCTATTTTGGATTGGTAAAAAAATACGTATATTATCCATTTATTTCAGAAGAAATATGAAAAGGTAGGCATACATGGTAGGTTTTCTCTAAAATTCAATGGGTGGGCTCCAACTCTTTCCACCACTTCTGGAGCGCGCCCAGGAATGGCGTCAACTGACTTTAGCAGGAACTCCGGCGGGATGGAGGACATGACTTCCCGAATTCGGTCCTCCAGTTCTTCCAATGTCCTCGTTTGGTGCAGTAGACTTCTTCCTTTACCCACCCC